>OX155968.1:18529451-18854451 GCA_944548615.1 Micropterix aruncella | reverse complement strand
TGCATTGGAGGTTTTATATTTTTATTTCGATTTAATGGCTCGTTGATAACTAACGCAGCCTAATAATGTCATATTTTAAATGTTGGAAACGTCCGAAATTTTGAATTATTTCGAAACGTCATCCTCCATTTATGAAACGGCCTTGCCGATGTGATCAAAGTGTTTTATTTTAGTTTTTTCGCTTTAATTTGCCTCAATTGGAGGCATTTTGTGTTGCAAAAGGAAAAGCTCGATTTTTGAGATATATGGATGATGAGTGATCGTTCGTCGACGGTAAAGGGACCCATAAACTAACATGCACAATCGAAAGTCGTGCACATCCGTAAGTATATCTCATTCAAACATAAGCGTTTCCCAATCCAAGCTGGGATTTCCTTCGCTGCTGTTCAAGTAGCTTTTACTAATTTTATTTTACTGCGAATCATCATCCTATGAACGGATTATTTACAAAACGTTATCAAATATAAAAATATTATACAGTTTTTCTACCATGTTTCTTTATACATTTGCTAATGTTATACAATTTTATACAAGTTTACCTTATTTTGATATTATTATATAGTCTTTAGTATAAACTTCTCTGCCAGAAATTAAGATCGAAGTATCTTCTTTCATTTCATTGTGCATTGGAGGTTTTATATTTTTATTTCGATTTAATGGCTCGTTGATAACTAACGCAGCCTAATAATGTCATATTTTAAATGTTGGAAACGTCCGAAATTTTGAATTATTTCGAAACGTCATCCTCCATTTATGAAACGGCCTTGCCGATGTGATCAAAGTGTTTTATTTTAGTTTTTTCGCTTTAATTTGCCTCAATTGGAGGCATTTTGTGTTGCAAAAGGAAAAGCTCGATTTTTGAGATATATGGATGATGAGTGATCGTTCGTCGACGGTAAAGGGACCCATAAACTAACATGCACAATCGAAAGTCGTGCACATCCGTAAGTATATCTCATTCAAACATAAGCGTTTCCCAATCCAAGCTGGGATTTCCTTCGCTGCTGTTCAAGTAGCTTTTACTAATTTTATTTTACTGCGAATCATCATCCTATGAACGGATTATTTACAAAACGTTATCAAATATAAAAATATTATACAGTTTTTCTACCATGTTTCTTTATACATTTGCTAATGTTATACAATTTTATACAAGTTTACCTTATTTTGATATTATTATATAGTCTTTAGTATAAACTTCTCTGCCAGAAATTAAGATCGAAGTATCTTCTTTCATTTCATTGTGCATTGGAGGTTTTATATTTTTATTTCGATTTAATGGCTCGTTGATAACTAACGCAGCCTAATAATGTCATATTTTAAATGTTGGAAACGTCCGAAATTTTGAATTATTTCGAAACGTCATCCTCCATTTATGAAACGGCCTTGCCGATGTGATCAAAGTGTTTTATTTTAGTTTTTTCGCTTTAATTTGCCTCAATTGGAGGCATTTTGTGTTGCAAAAGGAAAAGCTCGATTTTTGAGATATATGGATGATGAGTGATCGTTCGTCGACGGTAAAGGGACCCATAAACTAACATGCACAATCGAAAGTCGTGCACATCCGTAAGTATATCTCATTCAAACATAAGCGTTTCCCAATCCAAGCTGGGATTTCCTTCGCTGCTGTTCAAGTAGCTTTTACTAATTTTATTTTACTGCGAATCATCATTATATATATATATATATATATATATATATATATATATATATATATATATATATATATATATATATATATATATATATATTTTGATATTTTAAGGGTGTAAATTTTTTAAAATTATTTTTAATAATATATAAAATTAGATTCATGAAAAGTTACTTATCTGGGGTCCTGGTGGACCAGAAACATTTTACCGATAGTTAATGTCCTCTTTAAATACTTAGGGCAGCAGCACCTGTTTCCGCAATTGATAACTTATGATGTTCTTAGTTATTGCAGCCGAATTATTGTATGCCCTTGGATGTAATAAGTATAGGAGGATGGTTTCTGTAACAGAAATGGATGTTAGTAACTTATTTTAGAAGAAATTATATGACTGAGAATATTTCGACACTAGTCGTATTCATCTCTATGACATTTCTCATAGAAATGTCATAGAGATGTCTCTCATCTCATCAGTCTTATATTGCGAATTATGATCCTCCACTTCATAAAGCAGAATAAATTATTTTCACACACCTTCACAGCAGAACTAACCACTTTACTTGAGCATCACTAAATTATGGTCGCATTAACCCTGCAATGGACGTATGGGATCCCCGTGATAATTAGAGTAAAAATTCTTATCCTATCTTTCATTCAATTATCATTGTAATAATATATTTTAATTTAATTTATTTATAGTAATAAAATTGTTGGTCCACCTTCATACACTCCTATAAATAAAACTTCAAATTGTTACTGGGTCTGGGTAAAAATTTGTTTCAGGGTCAATCAATTTCAAATCACCCAGGCAAGATTGCTGAACATTTTTCATTTACCTGTTTTTTTTGCATATGTCCTCTATAGAGAGTGACAAAATACATATTTTTAAAAATTATAGTATCATGCATGAAATTAGTCAAACTCCTTCTGTAAAAAGTCTTTTTTAAGACCATATTTTTTATGTATTTGATTTAACCGAGACTCAACTGCATTTAGAGTAATAGAGACCTACCTTTCTACACGCTCGTGCAGTGCCAAGTTAGCAAACAAGGCCTCGAAATTATTACAATTGGGATAACGTTTGAATGATTTCATGCATGATACTATAATTTAAAAAATATTTTTCTAAAGTCCATTTCATGCTAAATACAATGGTTTTTGAATTATTTCGATATCTTTATTAATTGATTAGCAATATAACGTTCCACAAACCAAGTTTTTCATTAAAATTTTCCCAACTGCTGCTCTATTACTCTAAATGCAGTCGAGTCTCATTCATAATTTTAAAGATATTCCTATGTCTATGAAGAATATTTTGTAAAATTTTCACTTGTTTTTACTCAGTCCCTTTTTATTTATTGCCAAGAGAAAATTGACGTTATACCGCTTTCGGCCATCTTTAAAATGCTCTAAAAATTAAGAGTGCATTCTCAGGACTAAAACTATTACCATAGTACAGTAATTAAAAAAATATATTCCTGAAATTCATTTCGTGCTTAACATATTTGCATTTGATTTATTTTGATCTTTATAAATAGATTAGCAATTAAACTTTCCGCAAACCAATTTTTCATTAAAATTTGCCCAACCGCCAATTTAAAATGGCTGCCAAAAAAAACTATGTTTCTCTTTTAAGAGTGTTTTGTCACTGTCTACCTATAGGGAACTCATGCAAAAAAATCCAAAGGAATAAAAAATGTTGAGCAACACATTTTAATTATATTGGGTTATTTGAAATGGATTGAACCTTTTATAAATCGTTTTGTAGATAAAGTCGTGGAGTAAAAGAATCCAAACATAGTCACCCTACTATAAAATATGAATTTACAGTCGTCTGCTATTATGGCAGCTGTCCAATACGTTTTAGGCACCAAACACTTCAACCTTTCCTATTGACGAATATAATTCCCATAGACAATTTTGGCGAAAGAATTTATGAAACGCGGTATTGCGATATTATGCTTAATGATAGACAGTCAGATATATACCCAGACAAAAAAGTGTGTGAGAGAGGGAGAAACAAATCGCGCCCACCGGAGGGTTAACGGATAGCTTAAGTCATCAATCTGTCAATATAGGGGGACTTTCGGCGATTTCTTATCGTCGAAATATAGCTAACTGCCCCTAAAAATGAATGAGCCCTAAGCAAACAGTTGCCTCGGAGTGACCCGTTTACTGCAGACGCAAATATATTAAATCAATACCCTAGGACATTGATACAGGATACGCTACGCTCGAGACAATTTCTTTTAGATATATTAGCCCTGTCATATTAAACTTTTGGTTGGAATTAATTCCGACAAAGCTGGAAATGATTTTATTTTACTTAGAGCATCCCAAATAAGAGTAATGTAAGTTTGCGACGGATTCCGAGTGGCGCGTTAGACGCTATGGCCAAAAAAACAGAAAAAATGGCACCTTTTTTGTATTTTTTCAGTAAATTCTGAACGGTACTGACAGTTTATGCCCTACAAAAATTGTGGAGCATAAACTTGCTCGTCCAATAATAAACTTGAAGGCTACATTTGTTTCAGCTGTATGGCCAAAATCAGCGGTCAAAAGTAGGCAAATTTTACCATTTTAGCTGAAAAGTGTGTCATGCTCATTTGCAAACGCCTGTGACCCACAAACGGCTATTTCAAATGAAAAATGTCCAATAAAAAAGTTGTAGAAAATCTAATTGTATGACATACTATGCTAATTAGCTGTCTGTCATTTAATTATCAGACATTTCTCAATAATTAAAGCACCTGGCAGCCTGCCGGCGTGCGAGCGGGCCATCCGTTCCGTTCCTATAACTTACTCCCTATTTTTGAATGCCAATTTCGGCAACATTGCTGAAACTAATTTAATCTTTAGGTATGTCATTGGACGCGCAAGTTTATGCTCTACAATTTTTTATTATCGTATGTTTAGGTAGAAAGTACCGTTCAGAATTTATAAGTAAAAACCAAAAAACGTGCATTTTTTTGTTTTTTTTTTGGCCATAGCGTCTAACGCTCCACTTAGAAACCGTCGCAAACTTACGTTGTTATTATTTGGAAAGCCTAAAGTAAAATAAAATCATTTCCAGCTTTGTCGGAATTAGTTCTAGGTACGACCCTTTTTTGGTCTAATTTAACTGGACTATATGGACTAGGTTCTAGTGAGACACTGCGACATATGTTACGTCGTATCTTGTCAGTTTATTTTTGCAAACATATGTTAATAAAAATCTGAATGTGTTCAATTAAATCATCGACCTACTATAAATACCAGGAACAGTAATAGGCTTCCTTTCAATGTTTCGATTCAAATAGGCCGGAACTTCTTTTATGTCCAATGGGCTCGATTGCGTTTGTTCATGAACTAATTTTGGAAAATAGTTGATGCGTACCAGACAGAGCAGTGCGGTAAAGCGTAATGAGAAATTAACGATTGTATATTTTCCTGCATATTAACTGCATGTCGAACATAAAACCATCTGAATTAGTTTTAAAACATTTCGTCCGTTCTTACAATAATATGTCGCTTTATGTTCGATTGGTAGTTTATGCTGGAAAATTGATAATCGTTAATTTCATATTCCTCTCTAACGTATTGACCTATCTCGGTCGCATGAACTAAATTATATATTAGTTCACAATAAAACATTTCTTTAATAATATGTATTATGTATTTAATATGATGTATTCAGAATGTTACATGTTATGTAGTCGTTAAATTAAAATAACAATTTCAATGGCTCCAAATGGGTTAGTGATTAAACGATCGTGTTTGTCAAATTCTCGTATATCGGAAAATAGTAAGAAATTTCTTTGCGAACTAACACAAACAAAGAACAAAGACATGCTGTTTCATCACCTCGAGGATATCGCCATCGACTTCAAGCTCATTTTCATCAATCTATACTAATATTATAAAGAGGTAAAGTTTGTGACGTTGTAGGAAGTAATCTCTGGATCTACTGGACCGATTTTGAAAATTCTTTTACCAATAGAAAGCTACGTTATTTGTGAGTGTCAAAGACTTTTTCGAGGTAGTCGGATTTGCAAAGTAAGTCGGAGAATAAGCGGTCGAACGACAACGTTTCTAACTAACGCTGCCTTAACGATGAGAGATATATGATTAGGTTCTAGAGAAAAGTTGTAGAGCTTGATAATGCCTACAAAAAGTCAGCGACAGCACATGCCTAACTTTTATATTTAAGTCACAAAATGTAGTATTTTGTATTAAAAAAATAATTTAAATCGTTAGGTCATGTTTATTGGTCATATTATCAATAATTATGAATTCCTATCAAAATAAGTAAATTTATCGTCTCGAGCGTTTAAAACAAAAGACTTTTCCCTTTTATTGCAAAAATAGTTAAAGAGATAATACGACATAGGTATGGAACCGCGACCGTGTCGTAATCTATACTAATATTATAAAGAGGTAAAGTTTGGGACGTTGTAGGAAGTAATCTCTGGATCTACTGAACCGATTTTGAAAATTGTGAGTGTCATACATTAATCCGAAAAATGAAAAGACTTTTTCGTGGTAGGACCGCACGGGTCAGCTAGTATATTATATATTGATGAAAATGTATGATTAGGCGACCTAGCCACTATGACACCGGCCGCTTGATCTGTAAGTGAATCCGGAAAAATATATTTACTATTCAATTAGTCGTTAATCTTGTACTATGTTTTTTTCATGACATATTATATGTCTTGTGTGTTCAGATCTGGAAATGAGGCAAAATTCTTATTCTCTAACTTTACAATCCATAATTGGGGCTTCATTTTGAAAGCTGATAATTTTTTGAAACATTGGAGCACTGTGTTATGTTTTCCTTACAGCGTCAGTTTGATAAAATTCACATATTCAAATGTGTCTACCAAAAATGACAGGAATATAAAAACGGACGGAGTTCATTTAGTTATATAATATATATAAATATGCGTTCGTTTTTCGCGGCCCTACCTAATCATCTTAGCGGCCTCCTAGGAGACCGCGGACCCCACTTTGAGAACCGCTGCTAACGATTAAAGCATTGTATTAAAGGACTACATTATAAAAAAAAGTTTCAGAGTTCGATTCCTGGCTGGGTCGCCTTTTTTTTCATTGAGATATAATTAAAAGAATTACACTTCAGTTCTGTCGATCGAATGCAATAAGAAGACACACACACACACGCATATTAAACGCACACAGGGATATAAATCTTTTATAGTAGGTTTGGTTGCAAGAGATTGTCATATAATAATACAACCGCTGCTTGTGAAATTTCAAAATAAAGCGTAGAAACAAACAAACCAACTTTGCTACATATTCAAAAAAATACGATTTTTTTGTTAGCTTTGCCTATTTTTTATTATTTTTTTGTGGTATCATGTGTTTCATATATTCAATGGAATTGAAATAATGAATTATATCTTGACAATGAGAGTACTAAAAGAGGACCATTTTTGACAGTTACTCCAGTGGAGCTCATAAAACTCGTAGGAAAAAATATACTATTATTGTCTCTTGCCTTCAGCATATGACCCTAATGGTCCTTTTGCAGCTGGGCCACTATGACCGGTCTGTTTTTGGGTCGGTCAAGCTCGCGGGTCAGCACCCATCCGGTCAATCAATCAAATATCAGTCGACGAGCCCTGATAGGGGCCCTTGACGTCGTCCACTATTCGTTCTGATAGGTGGAGCTTTTCGTGAGCCAGGCCCATCGACCCGGCTTTCATTTAGGTCTTCACAGGGCTTGCACGCCCTGTGGAAGGTATCGTAATGGGACACCTGACGGTTCAGTCGTCTTATGGTGATAGGATGATACCGGAGTGTGTACATGGCATCTTCTGAGGCGATGACTGCTGTGCTGCAGTACCCGCGCTGGTGGTCCGCTAATCTAGCAGACTGCGCGGGTACGGCTTCCGGATTTCTGGCGGTCTGGTGTGCAGCGGAGCAAGCTGACGAATGTGCTCGTGCGGCGAGATGAGTGTAGGTGTTTGGTGTAGGATTCCGTAAGGCGGTGTACTACTCGCGTCAGTTATCATAATATAATAATAATTTTATTCATTCAAAAACATAAATTTACAATTGCATTAGTTGCAGAATCTGCCTAACTAGGCCATAGCCCGTACCAAGGAAAACTCTATGTATGGCAAAGATTTATCCATGTGAACATAATGTTAGAATGAAAAATACAAAATATGATAAAATATAAAATAGATAAGCGAATTCAAATTAAACTTATATTTAAAATATGGATATAGCATGGTCATGGAAATAAATATTAATGTAAAATGTCGTAATATGAAGTTTGTAGAACAAATAAATAAATAGTATTAAAATATAAAGTTTAGTGCAATATATGACAATAATAATAATGCAGACCTTTACTTTAAAATATGACTTATTGCCTTTTCCACCTCATTTCTACCAAGTTGAAGTAAATGTTGTGTAATTTTAGATTTTAATTGGATTGACTTAGTGTGTTGGCATGTTTTTATAGATTCTTTTAGTTAGATGGTTATAAATTTTTGGTCCTATGAAGCCAAAGTGTATTTGGGCGAAGGATGTTCGAGTTGCAGGGTAGTCGAGTGGCTCGTACGGTTCGGCGCTGCAAAACGTCGGGTGCTACAAATTTCACGCTGTAAATTCGTTTTCTATCCTATTTATAATGTCAAACAACCGCGATAGTCTTCGATTTTATAAAATAAATGTGTGTACATTTGTATATTCTTTGCACAGATTTTATCTGACCTCGATAAACTTTCGAAACAAGGAATAAAAACTGTTTACAACCCCTCCTATGGCGGGGTAAAATTTCTGCCCGGGATAGTTTTGCGCATAACTTTTAAACTACTATACGGATCGTAAAAAGAATAACTGCAAAATGATCTCATTGAAATTTGAAATATTATAACGTTACAACATTATCTCGTAAAACAATTAAGATAATAATGAATAAATATTACAGTTAGCACAGCGCGGAAAGCGTCTAACCAAAAATGGTTAGCTCACATAGGAAGGGTTAATGGGCTACAGGGCAAAAATATCAATCCGTACTGCTCGGCGCGCGGGGCGAGGTGCGGCGTGAGTCGCGCCAGTACACATCGCTCGAAGACTTTCGCAAGAGTGGGCAGCAGCGAAATCAGTCGATAGTTGCCTGGATGTCGCAGGTCCCACCCGGTAGCCACTAAGCATAAGTTTCGAGCCCGGGTAGGACTATTATGCCCCCTGCAACTGAATATGCAGTTAGGTCAGTTTCCCCGGGAATCGTTTCTTCCGGCGCGTCTGGCGGACGGTTTACGCACCACGTGGCATCAGCCAATCGACTGCGTATTCAGATTGACAACCGAAGGAGTATGGAAGCGACTTTGTTTCCTATAGAGTGGGTGGCTGCTGACCTAATCACAGCTGCTCTTGAAACGACCAATTGGCCACCCGATCCTGCCCCAGAGATGGGCAAAGGACGCCCTGGTCGGCGATACATTACATTAGGTAGAGCCCGTATCCTGTCGGACCCGTATCCTGTCGGAAGGCCAGATTAATCAGGCCCTTCGGGAGCTAAATCGGCCCTTGCTGAGTTGTCCACGAAGACCCATTCTGTTCAGGGTTGGTCACACTCACGGGTCAACACCCATCCGGCGGCCTCCACGCACGAAGTGCGAGCCCGGGTAGGACTCTGGCCTTAGTGCTAAATACCCGTAGGAATCAACCTTCTGGCGCTCATGGACGGTCTGCGCACCGAGCGGCGTAAGTCAATCGACTGTGCACTCTGACTAAAAGTTGGGGGAGTCTAGAAGCGGTACTGTTTCCTACAGAGCGGTGGTGGTTGCGGACCTTACGGCGACCGCTCTTGAAACGACCATCGGCTACCCGATCCTGGGTGAACAGCCGGGAAAAGGATGCCGTGGTCCGCGATAGAATCGGTATACACCGTTTCACCGCTTCGTAAGGGAGAGGACCGCGCAAGCGACCTCGAACTCGTAACCAATCGAGAGAACGGAGTTTTTTGGTCGCAATTGGAAGTCAGGGCGTTAGTGTAAGCCCGCTGGGTAACACACCTAGTTATCTCTCGGTTAAGGCGTTGGCCTCTTACGGGCATGTGGCGGAGCTTGACGGTGGATTGTTTTGTCCAAGTCTCCTGCGTTCTATTCACGGGAGAGAGAACGACTAATCGTTAAAACTTCCTGAGGTGAGGGATTCGCCCGTTGTAGTTGACATCTCTATGTAATCCGGCCATAACTGATAGTCAATAGCGAGGCGGCCCGCTGGGTGCTTCTCGGTGTCTCGCGTAAGGCATTGGACTCTGACGGGGCTAGTTGGTGAAGAGTTTTATCCCTGAGTCTCAACCCTCAGTCCAGGTTGAATTAACGATTAAATATCGTATACCTTCCTGAGTTGACGGGTTCGCCCGTTGTAGTCGACAGCTCTATTTGACCATGTTTGGAACGTAACATGCGACCTGAATACAAATGACTGTTGCCGAGTTCTAAGTATGTGAGAAAGGCAATTAAAATTTCCGAACAAGCCCTCACCTACAAGGACAGGGCATAGCCGGCTGCTATGCCCTGTCTTGAAGCCGAGTGTAAATACGAAATCAGTGGCGTAAAATTAATTTCATGACATAAACATGCATTTTATTTATGCAAGCATTGATTTAACACCATTTTAATTATGCATGCATTAATTAAACTAGTGATATGCAACTAATTTCATAGTGTAAAGCGGCATTCAAACTAGTTTCGCGAAAGCGCCCGCGCTTCGATCTGTTTTAGAAGCTTTTATTGACCTAGCAATGTATGTCTGTATGATTGTTTAGGTCAAATCTTGCAAGCTAAATTAGAACCACTTCCTCTTATCCTATAAAGTTATCATTTTACATGGTAGTTAAGTTCCGATGACAATGCATTTTTATGGTGAGCATGACCTGATTCTTCACCCAGGATCGGCTCCCAATGAGGCTACTCTTCCACCGTAAACAGCACAGACACAATTTTGTATACGCATTCAATTATGATAGCCCGTTCTTAATTTCACCATGACATGGCTGCTGTACCCAGCGTTAGCTTCCAACGAGGGGACTCGCTTTTTTTATTAATGTGACAAACCATGTCCATATTTCCAAAAACCACAAATTTCCAGTGCAGTTTCTATTATTACTATGCGGTTGTGTGAAATCGGTTGGGAATGGCATAGCGATCGAAATTAATTGGAATATAAGGACCACTACCGAAATATGTTATTAAAGGACAATACTTAAAAGCCAATATTTTTTCTAATTTTATTTTTAGAAGGATTACTTGGTATTTTATTTTTAATATTGTTTTTTTATTTGTTTATAAACTTTTATCGTGATCATTTGATGATGATTATTTTGATGTTGATTATTAAAATTTTAGTTTTTTTTTTAAAATTTCATTCTGATTACCTATAAAAAGTGTTGTCCATTAACAATAATTGGTGGCTAGATTATAGTAGGCGGTAATAAAAAAAGTATAAAATTAAACAATTTTCATATATGTTTTATACTTTTTATATTTATATTAGTATTTTTTTCGATCTTAGCATCTCTCCCCCCCCCCCCCTCTTCCCCGCGCCCTTCGCTATGGTACTTATAGTGGTAAATTTGAATATGCTTGTTTACTTTTTTATGTCGTTTTTTTTATTTCAATTTCTTTTTTTATTTAAAATTATATTTAAGTAGGTGCTTTATTATGGCTAAAAATGGCTATACTAGATACAATGTTTTTTATAAAAAAAATATGCTAATAAATAAATAAAACAATTAAAAATAACTTTAAAGCCTCTTATCTCAAATTTTCAATGTTGTCGATTATCGGCTCGCGGTTGTAATCCCTTTTCTGTTACAAGATACATGGTAAATACTACATTGTTTAGCACGCGAGTAAGAAGACGTGAGTTTGGTATTGTACTGATCTTAGTATAGCGCCTCGAGCGAGAAGTCGCAAGGGACCAATCCCGTAAAGTCAATATGAAAGTGTAAACGACCCCGTCTTCGCTGATCAATCATATACTACCTACGCTCCACTATGTGCATGCTCCGGAGACACGTCGGCGAACCGATGGAAGAGGGGAGGGAGAAGTATGAGGGGAAGGGGGTGGAGGCGGGAGAGGAAGGGATCGAGGAAGGGGCTTCGAGATTGATATCAGACACGTTCGCCGGAGGATAAATTCCGCCTAATCTGGGAGCGGAAGTCCCCCCGTTACAGCGCAAATCGTCTTCGCTGGCGACCGTAACGGCGGCTTCGAGCTGCAATTACCCCTCCCCCCCCCCCCTCCCCCTCCCCCCCACCCAAACGCCCCCCTACGTGCGCTATAACCCTTGCCTCCGAAATAAGTTGAACGATGAACGGAGAAAAGTTGCTTGAACCTCTTATGATCCAGCATCTCTTTAATTTACATTAGTGTTCATTAGTAGATAATTTTTCTACTACGTAAAATAATCCGGAGGGCGAAGATTTAATTCATATTGGAGATAGCACGACAAACCTTTCCAGAGATAATTGTGTGTATAAATAAAAAAGAAAAATTGAAGAGAAATATTTGTTTGATTTAGTTGAATGTTTTGGAATATTTAAAACTTTTTAACACAGAAGATGACTATAAATATATGAAATTTATGTTGAAAGTCATTTTTTTTTTCGAAAGTTGTTTTTTTTTATTTAGACTTTTGCAACTGACAAAACCATCTGAATTTTTATTTATTTATTTAATTTATTAGTGAAAACACAGAATGCCATAGTTTAACATTTTCAAATATAAAACCGGTTATGGATATTACATCAATTACAGATTCATATTTATTAAATTAAACATTATTTTTGACCATTTATAAGTACAACATATTATATATTTTTTTCTCTGCATTTTACACGTTATTGCCACTGACAACATTCTATGAAAATTCACTTTTCCGTGCATTTTGCACGTTATTTGTGTATGTTTTTCAGGTTGTCATGGTTATCCCTTTCGTTTTTGTCCTAATAATAATGAATTCTTACAAATAAAAATTCTTAACCTATAAATCATTTTTTGGCAACTCTGCTTGTACTTGTGCACACAGATATATTTTTTCTGATTTTTAAATTATTTATTTAGTGATTGTTTTTGATTTTTATGCGGTGAAACAGTAACATTATATACAAGGATACACGAATAAAGATACCAAACAGTGACAATTACGAATTCGGCAAGAAAACGTTTGTAAACATCGGCTTGTATACTGGACAAACTGTCATTCAAAAACTGATTTACCGATTAATACCATCGGAATCGCCGTGGAAGTAATAAAAATAGGTATCATAATTGCCCCGAGTGGCCGTATTTAGCAAGATACTTTCAAAGTTTATACAATATATTGAAAAAAATACAAATCCTACCTTCAGCTATGGCGGATCACGAATGCAAACAATGTTCATCCACAACACTGGTTTCGGAAAGAATAATTTGTAAAACATGCTCTGGCTGCTATCACTATTTCTGCAGCATCTTGACAGAATAATATTTTAAACAACCAAAAATACTGTAACGTTTTTACAACCAAAGCAATTTTCAAGCACGACGTTTTGAACTCAAAAATTTCTTTTTCAGCAAATCCACAAAAAAATCGGCTAAGAACACGTTTTTTTCGTCCAGCACAATATAACACATAAAAATATAGATCATTTTAAAAAACCAAAAGCTACAGATTCACTTTCTATTTTTTATCAAAATATTAATAGCCTCAAAAATAAATTAATAGACTTAGAACTGTTGTTAGAAATAAATGACAAAATCAATATTGTCTGTTTGGTGGAGCATTCTGGAAAAAAAAATGAGAAGACATCGTTAAATCTGCCCGGTTTTTATATTGGCGCTTACCAGCATAGAAATATTTTTAAAATGGGTGGAACCATGGTACTAATCAAGAATAATCTAGATAGCGAGCAGTTACCGCAATGTGCTGATCTTTGTCTAGATCGCCATTTCGAATGCTGCGGAGTAAAACTATCAGAAAGTAACATGTACGTCTTCTCTTTATATCGATCACCCAATGGAAATATTAGCATATTCTTAAAAAGATTTTCAAAACTCTTAGAAATATTTGCAGACAAGAAAATTATTATATGTACAGACGTTAATGTTAACTTCCTAGTAGATTCAGTAGCAAAATATAATATAAATAGTATACTCAATATGTATGGTTTAAAGTCATATATTCAATCCGCAACAAGAATCACCGATCACTCTGCAACTCTCATTGATAATATATTTTCAAATCTGTCTCCCACTTTGATTTCTTCGAAGGTCTGCTCTACTGGGCTATCAGATCACGAAGGTATTTTTGTTTCATTAAATAACAGCGCTAAAAAGGAGATCCAGTTCAAAACTACTAGAATTTTCTCCAAAATTAACGAAGAAAACTTCATAAATAAACTTGTTAACGAGGACTGGGAAAAAAAATTAAATGCTAAAAACGAAAGTGCTAATGATCTGTTCACTATATTTTTCAATAGCTTTAAATCTAATTTTGACAATAGTTTTCCAGAGAAAGTCGTCAAGGTAAAACAATCTAGTCATGTAAAATGTTGGTTATCGAAAGGATTAAAAAAGTCTGCCAAAAATTTGCGCTTTCTTCGATACCTTCGCAAATTTGAATGCAATAAATATGTTTTAGGGTACATAAATAGGTACGAAATAGTATATAGGCGAGTAATAAGAAATGCTAAGAGAAACAGTATCAGAAAAAATATATTGAACTCCAAAAACAATTCTAAAGCACTATGGCAAGTCGTGAATGAAAAACTGGGCAAAAGGGAACAGACTCATTCTAATATCACACTCAGTGTAAATAATCACACAGTCGATAATCAATGCGAGGTAGCTAATATGTTTAATAGTTATTTTTCCCAAATCGGGCAAGTCAACAATTCTAACACGACACCCAGTCAGGTAGGCGGACACAATATTTGTTACAGCCGCCATATTTTCTTTATGCAACCAACCGATGCAGTTGAGATCACAAAAATTGTCAACTCAATGAAAATCACAAAATCTTCTGGGGTTGATGATATTACTATTGAAACAGTGAAACTTGCACTGCCTGTAATAGCCGAAGTACTAGCTAACTTATTTAATATTTCTCTGAGAGATGGCGTTTTCCCGGAGCAATTTAAAATTGCAAAAATTGTTCCATTATATAAAAACGGCCCGAAAACTGATATTGCTAACTACAGACCAATAGCTCTACTGCCGGTTTTTCCAAAAATTCTTGAGAAAATAGTTAATATCAGGTTAGTCAAATATCTAGAAAATAAAGATATTATATCAAAAACTCAATTTGGTTTTAGGAAAAAAAAGGAACAATAGATGCACTACATAATATTTTATCAACAATGTACAGTAATGTTGACGCGAAACTTTATTCAGGCACGGTCTTCTGCGATCTCTCAAAAGCGTTCGACATGGTGAATCACAATATATTACTTAGTAAACTTGACAAATACGGCATCCGAGGGAACAGTCTTAAGTGGTTCTCCAGTTACCTATCAAATCGGAAACAAGTAGTACAACTTTGTAACTACGAAGGCGGATTATTAAAGAATGTAATGTCCAATGAGTGCGAAGTAAAGTGCGGAGTTCCACAAGGGAGTATTCTGGGACCAACCCTTTTCCTTTTATACATAAATGACCTCCCAACTGCCTTAACACATTCCAAAGCAACATTATTTGCGGATGACACCAGCATAAACTATGCACATTCTAATATTGACCAAGTTGTTACAACTTTAAATGCTGAATTGGTTTCACTAAATGCATGGTTTGAGAGAAACAAGTTATCCCTTAACACGTCCAAAACTGTTTCAATGTTTATATCCTCTCAGCAAAATAAAATACAAAATACTCCACAGGTACATATTGGGAAAAACAACATAGCCGATGTCAGTTCTCACAAATTTCTTGGTTTAGTTTTAGATAATCACTTGAGATGGAATGCACACGGAGAACAATTAAGTGACAAACTTTCTAGTGCCTGTTTTCTGCTGCGCCAAATACGAAAACTGATTAATTCTAAGGACACGAAAACGATTTATTTCGCTTATTTTGAGTCTTTTCTCCGTTACGGTATTCTCTTCTGGGCGCAATGCACCATCGATCTAAGGCAACATATTTTTTCATTGCAAAAACGGGCCATTCGAATTTTAAGTAATCTGGGTTATGTAGAATCATGCCGTGGTCATTTCAGAAGGCTTAAAATCCTCACCCTTCCATCTCTATACGTTTTAGAATGCGTTAAATTGATCACAAAAAACCTAGCTCAGCTGCCGATACATTCAGATACCCATAAACACTTTACCAGGGGGAGAAATAATCTGATTCTTCCTCGTCCAAATCTAGAACTTTTTAAAAGGAATCCGAGCTACGTCGGAATTATATGCTACAATAAGCTACCCTCTAGTATAAAAAATATATGCCGCGAAGGAAAAATGCTCCAATTTAAAAATAAACTCAAATTATATCTAATTGAAAGAGAATTGTACGACATTAACGATCTCTAAAAACTGTCTGCATCTCGACTATATCTCTTTCTGTAATAGGTTCAAAACGATTTTCAATTTGACTAAAACGTATTAACTATTTTTTATTATTAGGTAGGCACATATTAATTATACCTTGACTATTTTTATTTACAATATCAATATAATCACTAAGACATTTTATTTTACTTTTTGACAACCGTCACTTTTTTTATTTACAATATAATCACTAAGACATTTTATTTTACTTTTTGACAACCGTCACTTTTTTTTTGTTATTTTTGACATTACATTTATTAATTTTATACTAAAAAAACTTATTTTTATCGGTATTTTAAAGAATAATTTACTCTGTGTTTTTAATCTGGTAAACTAAATGGTGAGACTCGATTTTATTCTACAATAATACCTTCTTCATTCTTACGAGTAACCTTTTACGTTTTGATTAGTAGTAGAAGAATTTGATCATTAAAAAAGAATTCAATGTTATCACGGCCAAATGTAATACTACTGTCTATACAACTATGTATTAGTTTTTAAGACAATAAACAATTTGATTTGATTTGATTTGATTAACTTTAACAAATTGGTCAACTCAAGCACAAAAAATAAATGGTCTTGTCCCCGATGCGTTGCAGAAAATTTACACCAAAAGCAACCGAAGTCTTCGACGGCGACACGTCAAATTACAAATCAAAATACACCTGAAACTACTGCGAATGGATCGAATGTGAAACTACCGCCCGTTACAAGAGCTACTTCAGCGAATCGGGTGATTAATCCGAGTCTCTCTGCGAAACCGCCTAGAGAAAACGACGTTGCCAGTGTTGCAGATAATGTTCATGATTTTTCTGCGCTTTTGGAACAGAAGTTCTCGGAATATAAATCCGATTTATCGGAGTTCAAAACTGACATACTGGCATTAATCGAGAAACAATTTATGGAACAAAATGTCAAACAAAATGCGAAATATGAAAGTTTGAAGCAGAAAATGGAAGATGTTCAGAGGACAATCCAGTTTTTATCTAATGACTACGATGCCATAATTACTAGAATTGAGAAGATAGAGAAAAAAAATGCGCAAATTGATAGCGTGGTGCAGAAAAACAGTGAATTGGAAACGAAATTATTAGAAATGCAATCGCGTTCGGATTACCAAGAACAGCAGCAAAGGTCTTGCAATATCGAAATACGTGGCATCCCGGAAAGCCAGGACGAAGATCTAACAAGAGTTGTTGAAAAAATCGCAACTGTTGCAAAAACACCCTTTACGGCAGCGGATGTATCATCTATCTCCAGAACATGGATAAAGAAATCGGACAGAAAACCCCGCCCCATAATTTTAAAATTTACGAGTGTAACCAATAGAAATAGTTTTTTACAAGGAGTGAAAAAATACAACAACACATGTCAGACCACTAGCGAAAAATTGAGCACTGCCGATCTTGGTCTATCTAGGAATGGATCCGCTCCAGTATATGTTAGTGAACACCTCACTCAGAAAAGTAAATATATTTTTGGTCGCGCAAAGACAATAGCTAGAGAAAAATTATATAAATATGTCTGGATTAGTAATGGTAGAATCTACATGCGCAAGGAGGATGGAATGCAACCGATCTTGATAAATAGTGAGGCTTCTTTTTTATCTCTTCAATAATTATTATTTTAATCATTTCTAATAATTATAAATTATATAAGGCTATGACCAATAATCTATTATTAATTACTATTGATACTATTACACATTGTATTATAATTTTAAATTATTACACCATACCTACTCATTTATGGAAGCTGATTTTAATATTATTAATATATACACCATCTCTAAAACTTATGCTGATCTCATATAATATTTTTAATCATTATTATTATAATTTCATTAGCCATACCATTAAAATAATTTTTTCACAACCATTACTATTGGAAACATTATCTGAATTGAATTTTGAATATATTCTTAATATGTCGAATTGGATTATTTTTATCTATTTTATGATTATTTTAATTTTATTTTTCTATATGGATATTTTTATTTGTTCAGTGATTATAATTCATCTTGAAATTTGCGTTGCATTTATAGTTTATATTTGGATATCTGATACTGTATTATATTTCAGACCACTTATCGCGATAATTATTTTACAATATTTAATTAATATTTATAGTGAATCAATTAGAACCATGTTGGAAAGTCAAATTAAGCTCCTCGAGCTCCATAGTATACTCAAATTATGTAATACTGTTGGAACCCAAATTTTAAGATTATTATTCGATTTTAAAAAAGGTTCCCTACTTACTTCTCATAACTGGTCAATACTTATGCACTTTTCAGGCACGCCTATCACTTGTCTTAAGGCTAAATATGGACATTAATAATTTCCTTGATTCAGATCAGGTCACTGTGACTTCAGCTGTAATAACGTGTAGGAACATTATGACAGAGAAACGAAGCCTAAAAGTGTTATGTTTAAATATAAGAAGCATTAATTGCAATTATGACAATCTAATTCTTATGATGCAAGATCTAAATATTGATCTAGATATTATCGTTCTCACTGAAGCATGGATAGGTAAGTCTTTCTCAGAAAAGCATATTCCTGGTTTTTCCGCATTCTATACTAAATTGAATTACACACAAAATGATGGGATAATTGTCTACGTAAACCACTGTATTCAGAATATTTCAACATCCGAAGTAAAACTAGAAAAAGCTAACTGCTTACTCTTGAATATAAACAGTGAAATTAATATTGCTATATATAGAAGTCCATCAGTTTCTAATATTTCGCTACTTCTAGAAACACTTGATAACCTTCTCCATGATGTGTCTTCCAAAGAAATGATACTGTGTGGAGATCTTAACATTTCATTATGTGGAAAAAAACACAACCAAGTACACGACTATCTGGATGTAATGGCTTTACATGGCTTATATTCTTTGATCAATAAACCAACTAGGGGTGTTAACTGTCTCGATCATCTTATGTGTCGAACAAAAAAAAGATCCGCTGCTGTCATATTTGAAACTGCTATTACTGACCACTACCCGATTTTACTAAAATTGTCAGAATGTAAAACTGAAACGCATAATAAAAATATAGAAATAAAAAAAACATAGTGTAGATTTTGATAGTTTGTGCAATAACTTGGCACAGGTTGACTGGTCGCCAGTCCATAGTGCTACTAAAGTCGATTTTGCTACTGATTTTTTTATAACAACTCTCACAACAATGACGAAACATAACACTCGTACTCAGCATCACAAAATATCACATAAACATAAAAAATTGAAACCGTGGATCACTGATGGGCTTTTATTTTGTATCCGACGACGCGATAAAATGCATTTAGTATCGAAAAATAATCCTGACGACTTGGTTTTAAAGGGTAATTTCTTAAGGTATAGGAACTTATGCAAGCATTTGATAAAAAAGACTAAAGAGGATTATTATAAAACCAAAATTGCTGAGAACAGCAATGACACAAAAAAGGTGTGGCAACTTATAAAAGAAGCAGCTAGTATCTCGAATTCTAAGCATACAATTGGAAAGTTAAATATAGACAATCGCATTATTACATCCGCAGATAATCCATACGAAATGACTAATATAGTAAACACGCATTTTGCTAATGTAGGCGAATTACTGGCAACAAAAATATCTCATGATAACTATGCAAGTAATGGGAGGGCATCTACCGGATCCACGCCTTCAGATTCCTCAATTTCTTTTCTATTGACCCCTATAACGACTATTGAGGTGGCTAAAATCATTACGTCACTTTAGCAATCTACATCCTCAGGAATTGATGGCCTTACCAGCGAAGTATATAAACGTGCCAATAATCATTTGACTTCACCGATAACGTCCATAATAAACTTAAGCTTTAAATTAGGTATATTTACAGAGTGCCTGAAATGTGCAAAAGTCGTTCCTGTATTTAAAAGCGGTGACAAAACAGATCTCAATAATTACCGACCGATCTCGATATTAAATACTCTCTCAAAAATAATAGAAAAAGTAGTCAAGAAAAGGCTTGTTGATTATTTGGATAATAACAACTTTTTGACCCCCAAACAATTTGGATTCCGACAAGAAGAGAGCACCTCTGATGCAATTGCGGAAGTAACGAAAACAATAGTCGAGCTCGTTGACAAAGGTGAAAAATGTCTTGCTGTCTTTCTTGATTTATCGAAAGCGTTCGATACGGTAGCCCATGATATTCTTTTACATCGGTTAATGGCAATAGGAATAAGAGAAACGCCTTATAAGTGGTTTGAAAGCTATTTAATCGGACGGACACAAATCACCTCAATTGGAGACTACTCCAGCGCAACGAATAGCCTGTCATATGGTGTTCCACAGGGCAGTGTCTTGGGGCCTGTATTATTCCTTATATATATAAATGATCTTTACAATCTAACACCAAGTAAAGCTATTTCCTTCGCAGACGACACTGTAGTAATATTCAATGATAGTAGCTGGCAGCGTGTATTTACTAAGGCAAATGCAGATATGGATACTATTAAGAAATGGCTTGATGTCTCCTTACTCACGCTTAACATTGATAAAACGAAATAGCATTCAGTATAGATAAGAGAGGGCAGCCACCTGCAATAAACACCATAACAATTCATCAATGCGGGAGCCTTAAACATTGTAAATGTGCGCCATTGCAAAAAGCACTATCGTTGAAGTATTTAGGCATAAGTATTGTGAAGTATTGTGGATAATCACCTCAAATGGGCTGACCACATAGACTTAGTTTCCACCAGAGTCAGGCGTCTGGCTTTCTTGTTTAGAGATATAAGGAATATTTTAGACCCCAAGACATTAAAAACAACATACTATGCCTTGTGCCAAAGTATTCTAAGCTATTCGCGTTCGGATTATTGGCTGGGGAGCCTGTGCAAAAACGACTATTTACCCAGCAGAGGTAGCACAGAAACTAATTATAAAAATCATCACGCGTAAGCCTTACAGGTACTCATCGGAAAAATTGTTTTTGGAATATGAAGTATTAGATTTAAGACAGCTTTATTTAAAATTTTGTGTAAATTTTATTCAATTCAAATGCAACAGGACTTTCTCACAACAAATGCATCCAACAAGGCGATCCGTTGCTAAAAAAATAGATATTCCCCGAATGATGACCTCTTTTGGTCAAAGGCATTTTACCGTTTTGGGCCCCAGGACATATAACCTTTTAGAAGATGGAATTAAAACAATTCAGTCTAAAGATTGCTTTAAGAAACAGAGCCATATGTGGCTAATAAATGAAGGCCGTGAAAAGAGCCACAAATTATTTGACTATCTCGTATGATTTTTATTTTTATTCTTATTTTATTTTTATTTGTTTATTTTACTGAGTAGGTATCTATCTATCTATTTACTATTATTATAATTTCGATTTTTATTTATTTACTCGATAATTTTATGATTATAATTTGAAATACTTCTTGATGATATTTTGATTTATTTTTTAACATGTTTAATTTTTAAGTTTAGTTGTTAATTTTTTACTTTTTTTGTGTGCACAGGTAAAATATTTCCTGGTACACCTGCCTTAGTACAGGCCTAGGCCTAGTTAGGCGGTGTTGACGCAGTGACCAAGATACTGCAGTGTACTCTATTTTTCGCTACTGGTCCAAACACATTTTTTTTTTTGAAATGCTGCAGTAAATTATATTTTGTGCTTTACCTTTAATAAATAAAAATAAATAAATAAATAAAAATACATTTCACAGTTCGCTGTCACTGAGATTGTCAACAAGCATATATGAGTATGTGTATGTTGCAATGTGACCATATTAAAAAAAAAAAAATAGCAATTAAATTAAATATATTTACATACATAACCATGCTAAAAAAAGAATAATTTAATTTAGTTTTTATGGCATAAAGTAAAAAAATATATACTTTGGTATATCAAAAACTGTAATTACAGTTTTTACAGTTACAGATAATGTTAACTAAAAATTATCTACTAATTGAAATATAACTTAGCTATAAATACACAGTATGTAAAAACTATATATACCTCAGTCGAAATATATACTTTTTTGCTTGCTGACTTGAATTATAAAGTATTTAATTTTAGATTATAGCATTTTTAATTATAAACCTACTGAAGATCTCGAAAAATGGTCTAAGCAAGTTATAAGTCAGTCTCTAAGTCAGTTTATTCATTTGTCAAGGATCAGTGTTAACGGATTTATGATTTACTGTAATATTAAAAAGGGTCGCCAATTTGAAACAAATAGCTGATTGCCCATAATAATTTAAAATCTCGAAATTAGGATATACTCTGAGATACGTTGGCTACATCAAACACACACACCCTCACACACACACACACACATACACACACATACACAAACACACACACACACATACACACACACACACATACACACACAGACAAAGAAATACATTTTCCCTCACAACCTCCATACATACACCCTCACACACACACACACATACACACCCTCACAAACACACACACACACACACACACACACACACACATACACACACACACACACACAGCCAAAGAAATACATTTTCCAGAATACACTTATTGGATTGCAATGATCTCAACCTGGAGAAACGATCCAAACTCGGATATTTATAAGCTCGATGTATTTTTTGGGAAAGAAAAATACGTAAATAATAACCTAATATGTACATACACTATCGTGAAAAGAACGGGGCAGTATCACTGTTACATAGTAACATCGTTGTTCACAGTAGAACTTTTATAATGAATTTTATCCCACCACATTTCACCTGCGCATTGCAAAATTATACATTTAAAAAAAAGTACTCGTCAGCTCCGACATGCGACTGGAGTTTACGCTTTAACTGCGATTTTAATTGAATATACACCTTACTGTATATAAATATCAATATTAAAAGATATAAATAGACACTCCAATAAACTCCACGAAGTTTTTTATATTGTATGTAATTTGTATATGGCTACAACATACATATTATATATATATTTTAAAAATTCTTTATTATTCGATTCGAATCGAACACACTGTCGCCATCTATCGAGCGGCCCTGGAAAGAAGTCGATAAAACAGCCACCTGCCCGCATTAAATCTGATATTTCTATTTGGACGTCATTTCTATATTCATTATTCTAGACTTCGGTATCAGCGGGTTAAAAAACACAGCTCTATATCTCTTTCTCGCTTGCGTGCGAAAGAGACGCGCGCAGGGTCTTCGCTGCGCAATTTTCGATTTAGGAATCCGGTCAATTTTAGAACTTTACTGACATTAAACGTCACTTTTTTGCTAGATTTTACTATTGATGAAATTGTCGTACCGGTGTATTTAAATGAAATCGACTCTTAGGGAGTGAACTCCAAAAATATTTTTGAAATTTCAAGCATCATGGCGTTTAACACTATAATAACATGATTTACAATCATTACACATTCCAAAAATCATCACGCAAAATCATAACATCAAATAACTATTGTTACAGATGCCTAAAAAACACGATTTCAGGAGGGGGCAAGCGAAACATTTCTGAAGGTAGTCGGCTACAGGGTCAATTTTACCTCATAAGCAACTAGAGCTATCAACTACAACGGGCGAACCCTTCACCTCAGAAAGTTTTAACCAAATTTAATCGTTCTGTCTCCCGTGAGGTGAGCGCAAAAGACTTAGGACTAAACAGTCCTCCGTCAAGCTCCGCCACATGCCCGTAAGATGCCAACGCCTTATCCGCGAGATAGCTGTTAGGTTAGGTATGTTACCCAGCGGGCCGACACTCGCGCCCTTACTTCCAGTTGCAACCAGATTACTCCGGTCTCCCGACCGGTTACCAGTTCGAGATCGCTTGCGCGGTCCTCTCCCTTGCGTAGCGGTTAAACGGTGTCAACCGAATCTATCGTGGACCACGGCATCCTTTGCCCGGCTATTCACTCGGAATCAGGTAGCCAATGGTCGTTTCAAGAGCAGTCGCCGTAAGGTCAACAACTACCCCCGCTCTAAAGGAGAAAGTAGTGATTTCTAGACTCCCCCGACTGTTAGTCAGAATGCACAATCGATTGGCTTACGCGGCACGGTGCGCAAACTGTCTAGGAGCGCCAGATGATTGTTTCCGGGGGGGAACTAGCCCTTAGGCCAGAGTCCTACCAGGGTTTGCACTGCATGCGTGGAGGCCACCGGATGGGTGTTGACCCGTGAGTGTGACCGACCCCGAACAAATGGGTCTTCTTGACCAACTCAACAAAGGCCCATTAGCTCCCTAAAGCACTCAAAGCACCCCATAAGCACTCAAGAGATTAAAAAAACGAACCTTAGAAATATTACTCTAATTTATTAATGACTCAAGTCGAAGTTTCAATTTATCGCTTCGCCGGCGACGCAAGAAACTCAAAAGTGGTACAAATTTATACGAACGACTCTCCTCACGGAAAGAGTATTAATCTATATGTTAATTAATTTGAAAGTTTAGGTTCAGTTAGTAATTCGTATGCCAACTTTGCCGCTCCCAATAAGCTGACGTTCGCGTATATTGAATTACGATTTAAATATTCATGTACAAGTAGAATGGAAGGGATGGACCTAACGGATGAAGGCATGTAATAAATTTGTCAATTAAGACTTTGTCTACCCGTATTGAAGAGGAACGGTGCTGAGACAAATACTCACTTGGGACCGAAATACGGAGTAAGTAAAATACCACTGGAACGACACGCCAGGTTTGAATCATTCCAGAGCGCTAATTAAGGCTTACTACGACTGTAAGACTGTTCGTGAGGCCTTATCGCTAAACAGGAACAATCTACGCATACTGGTGAGGGTGCTCACGGGGCATTGTGGCCTGAATAAACATATGTACAACCTCAACCCCGGGACACGAAAATGTGCAGGTTCTGCCAAGGGGCAGAGGAAACTCCCCTGCACCTCATGTGCGAGTGTGGCCCGCTGATGCGTGAAAGATACACCCACTTGGGTGGTCATTACCTCCAACCTGAGGAGGTAAAACAATCTGACGCCAAAAGCCTATTGCGGTTGTTAAATGACAAGAGGCTTAGCGCAGAACTATAGTAGGTGGCGAACACAATAGATCAGCAATGGTCGCAGTTTTATAAGACTCGTTCGGATATCTGTTTAGGCCAAGTAGCAAAACATCTGGCTACCATATCCGAGCCCTTACGACTTGTGACGTATTCGCTTTGATTTTAATTTTGTTTTAAGGGAAGCTACTGTCTGGTATACTGTGGTTCAAGTGTGTCCACTCTGTTTAACGTGTCAATAATTGACGCAATATTTATCGCGATGATGGGCATTGACGTTTCCCGTTAGTGTGGCCCCAGCATTATAGGTACACACAAATGTATGCGTACTAGTAGTTTATTTAGGACGTATTAGCACAATATGGCTGATAACGTTGCCACCAAACATGGTATATTATATTAATGAAATGGCCTCCATAATCTGCTGGATACTGAAACAAAAAAAATCGTCGATTCGTTGAACGATATACAGTATTGCGACAATGTCACTATGCGACATTGAAATGTAAGAGTTGAGAAATTCTTGAATTAAAGCAAAAGCAGCAAGTAAAATTTTGATAATTAGGATAAAAAAGATGGTTTTCTGTGGCAATAAGGCAAAACTACATAAGTCAGACATACCATTTTCTCAGGGGAGCATTTTGAAATTTATGACTAAAATTGGCACATGGAATATGTGTGTGTGATGTGTGTTGATGTGTGTGTGTGTGCTGTGTGTGTGTGTGTGTGATGTGTGTAATTTAAGATGTGTGCTGTCTTAAACTATATGTGTAATTTTAATATAATATGTATTGATAAAAATATAATTAACTTATGCTACCGTGACCACCTATCAATAGTTAAGAAAAAGTACATAAGTTAGACATATGTAGTTTTGCTAACCTGAACAATATATAACTAGTGAGAAAGTAGGTGCTATAACTTCTTTTATATTGTGCTTCGAGTTATGTAGCTTTTCCCAATAAAAGAGTAAAAAAACGCTTTTAAATGGTCATTATAACTCATTTTGGTCAAAAAATGGCTTATGTAGTTTTGCCTAATTGACACAGTATTTGCCTATCTTAATTCAGTATGATTTTCGACATAAATTCAAGTTTTCTCTAACTTTTGACGCGCTCCAACGCCGTGATTTTTTTACTTGACTACCAATGCACTGCACAGCGGCAACTGCAGCGTTTTTTCTATTAATTTGTATTTTTTAAAATGTCATTTATCTGCAATACTCTGTGATTCCTAAAAAAAAGAATTGAATTGAATTTAATAGAAATTCAATGGAAATATTTTGTATAAACCCGTAGGTTGCATCCCTCTCTCCCCTGTCGAAGCCGCAGCAACTACGTGGTAATATAACTTGATATTCCGCTTGGAATTGGCGAAGCGAAACCGCATTTACCTGCGGTGACCATAAGTTACCGATTTGCATTCGAGACGCACCGCCCAAGGGGATTTACCGCCAGTAACGCATGACGGATATATGTAACAGTTTATTGTGATGTTTGCGATAATGGTGATAGATGTCTAGACACAGAGTTTGGTTTGGCCCATATTTTCGAAGACTCTCGAAGACACTCAAAGGGTAATATAAGCTTATAATATTTTATTTTATTAAATAATATATTAAATTGTCCTTGAAGCGATACCTCTCATCAAAAACTTCATTCACATACCCTGGTAGCAGCAACCTTCCATTCTCAATACTGGGAATCTACATATTGAATAACGCCTATTTGGGATGTTGTATTTATTGAATACTATATTATGTAACATAATATTTCATATTAGCTTTAATATTCGCAATGGACCCTTTAAGGCAATTCGAGAATAATTTCTGAGTTTTACATTGCTTTAAGGTGAGTTCAATTGACCAATATATATAATGACATAAGATTTTTAAACTTCTAAACAATGACTAAAAATATTTTTTCTAAAAAAAAATGTTTATGGCCAAACCTGTAAAAAAATCTTTAGGCAAACCTAAATCCTATTCATATCAAAATAAAACTGTTCTTACCTCTATTAGAAAAGCTACAATAATTATAGATGACCTCAGACTTGCGATGTTATATCCTGCAAATCCAGCTCACAAAAAAACCCGCTAAAAGGCAGTTGGACGGTGTCGCACATATAACGATATGTAATCGCTCTTTCAGCCGTGGGATGAGCGTAGAAGACTTTGGGACGGCTTAAACCTGCCGTCCAGCCAAGCCAGGAACCCGCCAGAGTCCAACGCCTTACGGCGAGGCACTAGAAAGGTAAACCAGTGGAGCTAACTCGCCCCTCGGATAAAGGGAAATATCCCAGTGGCAGTTATTGCAAGTCTTAATAAAGGCTCATCGATTGACTCGTTTGTTGGAACACTATACCCAGGCTTCGCGATACCAAGCATCTCATCTGGTTGTGCGCAGTTCATTTTACAATATGATAATGTGTGAGACAACACTACATACATTTCAAGGGGTAACTCGAACATTCCGTATAGCAAACGGAACATTCAAAATGGCGTCCTAGGATAACATGTACTATAATCAACCACATTGAGATTTATATGAGTACGAATGAAAATAATTCAAAATTGAGCACCACCACCCGAAAATCGTGGTTTCCGAGTTGTTAATGCAGAACGGTGTCAAAAACTATCCTTCATCAATCATAAAAAGTGTATACATTTATCTTAATAAACGAGTCGACATAGAGCGTTTGTGTCGCTTTTATACTGCGGCAATCGAATAATCGAAATCGGATAAACGGATAATCGAAAAACTGTCGTATTATAAATTGAGTCGGGATTCTCGCGACGTAGTGTTTGGCCTTAAAACCTGCCCAAAAATGATTTGCTGCGTTTTTCTTTAATAAAATGTATTTTAACGCCATTTAAACAACAATAAAAGTTAGGCAATTGTGTTTAAAGCTTTTAAACTCTATATACATGATGTCACACTAAGGGTGGGGACGTAAGATTACGGCTTAACATTGACTCATAACATTGAATCCCAGGGGATTCTGAAAATTCTCAATATAGGTATTGAATATTTGAACTGGTTCTGTTTGGAAGTTAATATTTTGTTTGCAGTCGTCGCTACTGGTTTAGCGACGACTGCGGAAAAGGTTTGATTGAAAATATTTCACACGCTAACACATTTTTTCAATCCAATATTAGGTTTTATTCATAGAGTAGGTTTGCTTTTCGTTTGAATATCAATCATATCGCTTTGAATGAATAAGAATATTTTATTTTCAAAAACCCGATCTGGGTATAGAAATTACATATCTAGTGGTATTTCTACAAATAAAATAACATTTCAAATTACTCATAAAATTATAAAAAAGAGCCTCGGGAGTCGGGGGAGCCTGGAAACAGTACTGTCTCCTATAGAGTTGGGGTACTTGTTCACCTTACGGCGACTGACCTTGAAATGACCAATCGGCTACCCGATACCAGGTGAACAGACGGGCAAAGGATGCCGTGGTCCACGATAGATTCTTTAACATTATTTTACCGCTACGTAAGGGAGAAGACCGTGCAAGCGACCTTGAACCCGTAATCAGTCGGGAGACTGGAGCAATCTGGTTGCAGCTGGTAAGTAATTAACCTGGTACGCGCTACGGCA
This sequence comes from Micropterix aruncella, assembly GCA_944548615.1. NCBI lineage: Eukaryota > Metazoa > Arthropoda > Insecta > Lepidoptera > Micropterigidae > Micropterix > Micropterix aruncella. Next base: position 18,825,642 of record OX155968.1, on the reverse strand, counting down.
TTGGTCTCTTACGGGCGTGTGGGGTAACTAGACGGTGGACCGTTTCATCCTAAGTCTTCTGCGCTCACATCGCGGGAGACAAAAAGATCAATATCGTTAAAACTTCCTGAGGTGACGGGTTCGCCCGTTGTAGTCGACAGATCTAGTTGTATACTTTAATCACTACCAATTTTACACATAGATGCCGAACTCCTGCGAAACATCGATTACAATAAAAATCATTGATTCATTTGCTATTTAAAAAAACACTTAGAAATCCATTGTAAATTCCAATCGGCAGGCACTCTGCTGTGCTCAACGAGTGGGAGCACTGTTTTTCGATAGTTTATTTAGTTTTTAGGTGATCGTTCGAAAATCAGTGCGGATTAATTTAATATAAGCATCGATCTTTATACACGTCTTTAAGTTTTATGTTGTTTAGTGTTTTAATTTATCAATATAGTGTTTTTTTGGAAATATGAAAAATGAATGAAAAAAAAAGGTTTTTGTTCGTCGTCATTATCTAGTCTGATAATGAAAAATTGAACTATAAAACTTCTTGTGTAGAGATTTTAAAAAAAGTACAAAAATGAGGCGGCTTAATGGTCGACCTATGGCGGCGCCAGTATTAAATTGGGGTCTAATGGTCATGGCTGACGGCCAAGAACGTTGAAAATTTGTTCTGAAAATCAGGTCAGTTGATCTGTGGACATTCCGATATGCAGTGATTGTAGATTTATCGTGTGGCCTTTATCGTTATGCTATATTACTTTATTATTATATTTAGGTGTACCCACTTTCATGTGCCCACTTTTCCTGTATCTCTTGTATTTTTACTTTCTCGTCCAACCAAGGGTTAGGGAAAAGGATCGGTCCAACAGGGGGCGCGCTAATTATACTTTGATCTCGAAATAATGGACTTGGAGGCTTGAAATTCGATATACAGATGCGTCGTTACTTAACTCTTATACAAGCTGCAAAAATAATTACATAAATTTCGCCGTCTTTAAGAAAATACTACATGATATTGGAAAATAGCCATTTTAATAATACGGAAATACTACAAATATGCTACGATCATTACGATCAAATATTTGCGATCATAACCACTTGACACAATCACTATCGGGTGAAGGGCTGGTGGGGGTGTGTGTGTATGGGGGGGGGGGGGAGATGTTTGGGGGTTAATTTGTTTTTAATTAATTGGGGGTGATGATTTTTCATGTTTTTTTTACATTATGGTAATGTACACTTTCGCACGCGAGTCAAGTCACCCATGCTGTCCCATGCTAAACTACATGCAATTTACGTCTGCGCGAAATCTATACTAATATTATAAAGAAGTAATGTTTGTAAGTTTGTAAGTTTACATATAGGGGGTAATCCCCGAAACTACTTATCCGATTAAAAAAAAATCTACACTAATAGAAAGCTCCATTATTGGTGAGTGCTATAGGCTATATTTTATTATGATATACATTGATTTGCGATACGAAATCATGATATTTGTAAATCAAGTCAGGAAAAATGAGCTGCTTTATCGGCGTGCGCCGAAGAAACGGTTTGATATACTCTATGTGAAATGAAAATATTGGCCATAAAGAGATCTATAAGAAAGACCACTACAATATATATCCAACTTTTATATTTAGGCTACAATAACTGCTTTTATGTGCCAAAAAAGTAAGAAAAATAAATAGGCAGTATTTATAAAAGACATTAGCAATAAAATATAAACCTTATCAAAATAAATTATACCATTATCACGGATGTTACATAGAAATAAAGTTAGCTATTTATTGTAAGTGTTTAGGTTGTATGGTTATAGAGATATCACGAAATTAGTAACGCGTGGCGAGGAACAAGACGAGATAGGTAGCGTGCATCTGAGAGGAGGACGTCTGCCGCTATTTCTTTTTTTTAAATTTATTTATTGAAAATATCAAAATAACCATTTACAATAAGTATAATATTAAAACAAATGGCAAAACTTTCCTCTTTCATCTGCCCAACTGGGATATACCAGTTCCAGGGCAAGCAATTTATATAATTATATTTAAAACGAGGGTCGATGAATAAACCATACACTATAAATATATATATATATATATATATATATATATATATATATATATATATATATATATATATATATATAATGAAAGGGCACTTATCTGGTCTGTGGTGACCAGGAGTGACTCCACGCCTTATTCTTCTCTTCCTTCAGCGCTTGCTAGGTGTTTCCTGCTGTGGTATTTCAAAATGGCAGCGGTAACACAACAATGCGAGACGAGAATGAATGCTGGAAAATAATAGGCGATTAGTGTTTCTTAAATATTAATGATTGTTATAAAATGTATATCAATATTTCGGCTCAGCCGTCGTCAAGATATGTGACATTTCTGAAATCGAACAATTCGTTGAAAATTTAAATTCAAGGAATCGAACAAAAAGAAATGGATTAATAATATTTTACACGATTTAGTTAAGGTACCATAACCAACCGTGCAAAACGTTATTTTAAATGAATGATTATAAATTAAAATAAAAAGCATTTGATGATTATGATAATATGATAAACCTTATTAATTTTGCCTATTGAGACCGGAACCTTTGCAAGCGCCTAAAATATAAATATAAGCTAATTCCCAAGATTTGACGTCCCTTTCTTTTGCATTATCACCCAGGCATTTTATTATTTTAACTTTAAAACATTGATCAAAAGATAAATTATGCGCCCTGGCATGTAAAGATATTGGGAGTTGGCTTTCATTTCCTACACTAGCCCTATGATTATTTAGTCTAATATTAAGTGGTGTTGTTGTTTCACCGATATAAAAGGCATCACAAGTCCTGCACAGAAGTTGATATACTATATTTTTTGAAATACAACTGCAATGAAAGGGAACCCTGTAACTATTAGTAGTATTTGGACTGGTAAAAAAAGGACTTAGATCTAACAGAGGACAAGTTTTACAACGTGTACGACCACAAGGTTGAAGTCCAAAAGTATTATTACCAATAGAGAAATTTTGATTATTTTTTGTTTTGTTTAATATTGATCTAATATTAGGTGGTCTGCGGAAAGATAAAATTGGCGGTGAATCTAAGAGATCCTTAGTGGATGCATCATTAGAAATGATGGGGAATAAATCAGATAATATATCTCGCAGTTTCTCAGCACCAGGAAAATAAGTGGTGCTAAGGAAGATTTTATTATTATTATTATTTTTATTTGAAGTAATTTTAGGTTTTGGTATATATTTTACTTCAGAGTTTAGAATATGTTTATCCAATAGAGGAGCAGGGTATTTTCTTTCAAGAAGACATTGCTTTAGATTATTGAGATATTTATCTAAATTTTCTTTGTTGTTAACTAAACGGTGTCCGCGAATGGACATTGAATAGGGAATGGATCTCTTGGTGTGAAATGGATGACAGCTATCAAAGTGTAAATACTGTTCTTTATTTGTAGGTTTTATATGAATCGCGGTTTTAATTTTACCTTCGGAAATTGTTAAATCAACATCTAAGAAAGTAATTTGTGATTTAGAAATGGTATGAGTGAAATTCAAAGGGCCAAAATTATTTAGGTCGTCAAGAAAGGTTGTTAGAGTAGTTTGTCCGTGTGGCCAAATCATTACTATGTCGTCAATAAATCTATACCATAATATGGGTTTTAAATTTTGCGTTTGAAGAAAATTTTGCTCGAATAATCCCATGAAAAGGTTGGCATACGAAGGTGCCATTCGAGTTCCCATAGCAGTCCCTTTAATTTGAAGATAAAATTCATCTTCAAAGGAAAAAGCATTACACGTTAAGACAAACTCGGCTAATTTGCAAAGAAAATCTGTAGAAGGTATTTGAGGATGAGGTCTCTCATCAAGAAAATAAGAAATGGCTTCCAATCCTAAATTATGAGGAATATTGGTATACAGGGATATGGCGTCAATAGTAACAAATAATAGGTCGTCTGACTTTGGAATTACAGTATTATTTAAAATATCAATAAAATGATAGCTGTCTTTGATATGAGAATTTAGATTTTTCACAAAAGGTTGTAAAAAATAATCTACAAAAGCTGAAATTCTTTCTGTCGGAGAGTTAAAGCTTGCGACTATCGGTCGTCCAGGATTATTAGGCTTGTGAATTTTAGGTAATAGGTAAAAATTTGGAGTTCGGATAGGATCAGGAATTAAAGTTTTAACATCTTTGTCTGATAATTTTTCATTTGATTTATTTTGTTCAATATATTTTTTTATTTTCACTGCAAAATTTTTGTTTGGATCTCTGGATAGTTTTTTATAGAAAGTTTCATCTCTAAGTTGTCTCAAGCCTTCAGTAACATAGTCAGTTTTGTTAAGTATGACAGTAGTGGAACCTTTATCAGCCGGCAAAATGACGATGCTGGTATCCTTGCTAAGACTCTCAAGAGCTGCACGTTCATCTACTGACAAGTTTGATGTTGGTTTGAGGCTATTTAGAAAAGATGGCTGTGTTACTTTGTTTAATAAAATAGTAATAAAATTTTCTACCGGATGATTTTTTGGTAATGGAGGGGGTTCTTTATTAGAGTGTGGACGAAATTGAGATAGTGCATTGTGTAATTTAATATTATTATTGTTATTCTTTTGATTTGAATGCCAAAATTCGCGCCATCTTAAATTACGACAAAATTTAACAACATCATTACCAAAACTAAAATGGTTCACATTTTGAGTCGGTGTGAAATTTAGACCTTTAGCTAATACTAAATATTCATTGTGGTTAATTACTTTGGATGACAAGTTTTTAACATTATCAGACAAAGATGTTAAAACTTTAATTCCTGATCCTATCCGAACTCCAAATTTTTACCTATTACCTAAAATTCACAAGCCTAATAATCCTGGACGACCGATAGTCGCAAGCTTTAACTCTCCGACAGAAAGAATTTCAGCTTTTGTAGATTATTTTTTACAACCTTTTGTGAAAAATCTAAATTCTCATATCAAAGACAGCTATCATTTTATTGATATTTTAAATAATACTGTAATTCCAAAGTCAGACGACCTATTATTTGTTACTATTGACGCCATATCCCTGTATACCAATATTCCTCATAATTTAGGATTGGAAGCCATTTCTTATTTTCTTGATGAGAGACCTCATCCTCAAATACCTTCTACAGATTTTCTTTGCAAATTAGCCGAGTTTGTCTTAACGTGTAATGCTTTTTCCTTTGAAGATGAATTTTATCTTCAAATTAAAGGGACTGCTATGGGAACTCGAATGGCACCTTCGTATGCCAACCTTTTCATGGGATTATTCGAGCAAAATTTTCTTCAAACGCAAAATTTAAAACCCATATTATGGTATAGATTTATTGACGACATAGTAATGATTTGGCCACACGGACAAACTACTCTAACAACCTTTCTTGACGACCTAAATAATTTTGGCCCTTTGAATTTCACTCATACCATTTCTAAATCACAAATTACTTTCTTAGATGTTGATTTAACAATTTCCGAAGGTAAAATTAAAACCGCGATTCATATAAAACCTACAAATAAAGAACAGTATTTACACTTTGATAGCTGTCATCCATTTCACACCAAGAGATCCATTCCCTATTCAATGTCCATTCGCGGACACCGTTTAGTTAACAACAAAGAAAATTTAGATAAATATCTCAATAATCTAAAGCAATGTCTTCTTGAAAGAAAATACCCTGCTCCTCTATTGGATAAACATATTCTAAACTCTGAAGTAAAATATATACCAAAACCTAAAATTACTTCAAATAAAAATAATAATAATAATAAAATCTTCCTTAGCACCACTTATTTTCCTGGTGCTGAGAAATTGCGAGATATATTATCTGATTTATTCCCCATCATTTCTAATGATGCATCCACTAAGGATCTCTTAGATTCACCGCCAATTTTATCTTTCCGCAGACCACCTAATATTAGATCAATATTAAACAAAACAAAAAATAATCAAAATTTCTCTATTGGTAATAATACTTTTGGACTTCAACCTTGTGGTCGTACACGTTGTAAAACTTGTCCTCTGTTAGATCTAAGTCCTTTTTTTACCAGTCCAAATACTACTAATAGTTACAGGGTTCCCTTTCATTGCAGTTGTATTTCAAAAAATATAGTATATCAACTTCTGTGCAGGACTTGTGATGCCTTTTATATCGGTGAAACAACAACACCACTTAATATTAGACTAAATAATCATAGGGCTAGTGTAGGAAATGAAAGCCAACTCCCAATATCTTTACATGCCAGGGCGCATAATTTATCTTTTGATCAATGTTTTAAAGTTAAAATAATAAAATGCCTGGGTGATAATGCAAAAGAAAGGGACGTCAAATCTTGGGAATTAGCTTATATTTATATTTTAGGCGCTTGCAAAGGTTCCGGTCTCAATAGGCAAAATTAATAAGGTTTATCATATTATCATAATCATCAAATGCTTTTTATTTTAATTTATAATCATTCATTTAAAATAACGTTTTGCACGGTTGGTTATGGTACCTTAACTAAATCGTGTAAAATATTATTAATCCATTTCTTTTTGTTCGATTCCTTGAATTTAAATTTTCAACGAATTGTTCGATTTCAGAAATGTCACATATCTTGACGACGGCTGAGCCGAAATATTGATATACATTTTATAACAATCATTAATATTTAAGAAACACTAATCGCCTATTATTTTCCAGCATTCATTCTCGTCTCGCATTGTTGTGTTACCGCTGCCATTTTGAAATACCACAGCAGGAAACACCTAGCAAGCGCTGAAGGAAGAGAAGAATAAGGCGTGGAGTCACTCCTGGTCACCACAGACCAGATAAGTGCCCTTTCATTATTTTATCATTTCATTGATTTAGTAATAAACATAATTTCAATTTGAAAAAATAATAATTTACACATTTACAATCATATATATATATATATATATATATATATATATATATATATATATATATATATATATATATATATATATATATATATATATATATATATATATATATATATATATATATATATATATATATATATATATATATATATATATATATATAAAAAAAAATTATTTCGATTATATGTATGTATGCATGTATAAAATTTTTATTTCGATTTAATGGCTCGTCGATAACAAACTCAGCCAATTGTATCATATTTTAAATGTTGGTAGCATTCGAAATTTGAATTATTTCTTAATGTCACATAAGACGGCTTTGCCGAAGTGATCAATAGTTTATTTTTTATTTTTTCGCTTAATTCGTCTCAATTGAAGGCATTTTGTGTTGCATAAGGATAAGCCCTATTTATGAGATATATGGATGAATAGTGATCGTTAGTCGACTGCAAAAGGACCTTTAAACTTACATTGCACCGTCGAAAGTCGTGCACATCCGTATGTGTATCTCATTCAAACATAAGCATTTCCCAATATAAGCTGGGATTTCCTTCGCTACATTTTAAGTAGCTGTTACTAATTTTATTTTAAATAAAAACATCATGCTATAAACGGATTTCTTTACAAACCTTATCAAATATAACTATATATATATATATATATATATATATATATATATATATATATATATATATATATATATATATATATATATATATATATATATATATATATATATATATATATATATATATATATATATATATATATATATATATATATATATATATATATATATATATATATATATATATATATATATATATATATATATATATATATATATATATATATATACTTCAGAATACACATATACACACATACATACATATATATATCTAAACTTTCTAAAGGTAGCATCTAAAAAGGCAAATAAAAGCCACCCTAAATAAATTACCAAATCGATTCGAAACTTTACGCGAAGCGAAGCCGCGGGCAACAGCTAGTTTCTAATAAAACTATTCTTCATCCCTTTACTTCATTGACATTTCTGGCTTTTTTTATGACCGAATTTTTACATTCAGGTAACTCCAAGTAAGTTAACCCCTCCTCTCGCGAAGTAAAAATTCAGCTATTATTCATATCATTCATTCATTCATTCTTATCATTCATTCAGCTATTATTCATATCATTCATATCATAAAATTCAGCTATCATTCATATTACTGTCATTGTTTCTACCGTCTCATGAAAATTCATGGTTGACGTAGGTCGAAAATCACGGCATGGTTAGTACTTGTGTCCCCATTCTCCAGCTATCCCGTTCAGCGCTGATCAATGCGGGTAGGTGATTTAAACGCAACGAACCGGGAAGCAGGTTCGAATGGAAACAGCCCTTCGCCAAAATTATCTTAGCGGCGCGTTCAGTGTTTGCAAGCTTGCGGGATAAGGCATGGATTAAATCTTAATCCCGATGAAAGAAAAGGGGAAATCAAAAGGGTCAAATGGTCCCGGGTTTCGATTAAAATTGCAGTTTGTAATTCATGTAGGTTTAGTAGGTGAATAATTATTACAGCTCGATAATTGAATTCTAAAAACCTCTATCCAATTATTCCTATTATAAGCCAAAGATCTTTGCAAGCAACGGAAGTAAAATGGTTCATATTGATAAGTTACTAAACCCAGTTGCATTGCATTAGCGTTATTAATATGTTGAAATGTCATTATTGTCAAGCGTGTTTTCTGTGGTTAAACAATAATATCATAAGTATGTACACATTCAAATTATGTTTAACAAAACACCGAACCAAACACGTGTAATTATTATATCCATCCAGATCCCGAAATCCATCAGCCATTTTATATAAATTCACATCTTTATAAATTCACGTGTGGTATGACCCATTAAAATGGTTAAACTCTATTTGTAACCGACATCAAAAAAAGGTGTAGGTTATCAATTCGGTTGTATTTTTTAAAAATGTTTTTTACTTCAGAACTTCGTCATTTATGAACCGATTTGGAAAATTCTTTTTTTATTTGAAAGAATATATTTCCAGGTTGGTCCGATTTTTATCAAAATCTTGTTCTGATGATGGCATCCATGAGGAATGGAGGGAAATTCTCAAATATTTTCAAATGAAGTTGAAAATTTACGCATTGGTACAGTTCCAAGGACCATGCTTTTTTATGGTAAGCATGACCTGATTCTATACCCAGGGTTGATTCCCGACGAGGGGACTCCTCAACCGTCAACAGCACAGACACGAAATTTTGTATACGCATTCAGTTATAATAGCCCGTTCTAAGTTTTACCATGATATGGCTGCTGCACCCAGGGTTAGTTCCCTAAGAGGGGACTCCTCAACGGTCAACAGCACAGATACGCAATTTTGTATATGCATGCAAGTATGATAGCCCATTCTAAGCTTCGGCACGACATGGCTGCTGCACTTATAAACACATTTTGGAGTCTGCTTTTTTTGTTAAAATATTGTCTATTATTGTAGGTATAGCGTTGATGAAGTTTCTAACGCTGCCTCTTATTTTAAGATGTATATTATGTGGCCATCACTTTTCATCATCAACAATTTCGGTAAGTATTAGTCTTTTTGGCAAAGGCTGTGCAAATGGTTCGGTCATGAAATACTATTTTTAGGATTTACACACCCTTGGGTTTAACCCGTTGAGTATGAGTTAACCAAATCTGGTTGCGAAACAATTATCCGTTGAGTACGAGTCGACCAAATCTGGTCGCGCGTTTTTTTCACTTCTTTGACGTTCTCATATTTATCTAATTATCTAATTGTTTTACAAAATGATATTTCAATATTCTATATTCGAAATTTCAATGCAATCATTGTGCAGTTGTTCTTTTTATGATTGGTGTAGTAGTTTCGTAGTTAAGGTCGATTTCGCCGAAAATCATGCAAAAGAGACAGATGCATCCATCAAAATACCCATTTACTCCAAAAATGCATTTTTCAGCTAAACCAAACATATACACAGTTTTACACTTATACAGACAACTCAAGTAAAAGCAATTCTTATCCCGCTTACAAGCCAGTCATGGTTGTCATAACATCATTTGCTTTCCTGACTAGCGACCCATTCAGTGCAATATGTAAGCAAACACGAACCTATCCAACTTTATTTCGCCAACACCACTTTTATTGGTGAATATTTTTGGAATCAACTTGGAGCCTTTTGATAAAGGCAAAATAAAATAAAACAGGTATGTTGTAATACCAGTGATAAAGGAAGGCTGCCGTAAGAAAGCTTCCATGAATATTTGTTTACCTATTCAGATGAGTAGGTAAACAAATATCAGTAGTTTCTTTCCTATGCGTGTTTTACGATTTAATTGATCAAGCATAAGTATAGGCGCCAAACAGCAATACTCAGATACCTCCCTAATAATTTATCAATAAAATGGTAGGTAGGTAATTGCCCTTCGCGACAGCATAGGTAATTCTACCTACCTAGGCGCGGGAGCCAATTACATACAATGTTACAGTGGAAGGTTTGTTTATACCTGCTCTAAAGGAAAATGGCTTATGCTTCACGTCGACGTTCTTAAAGCACCTGTCTCTCTTTCGAACGTACATTGTATGCAGGTTTGAGCTATCACTGTCTCTAGCGTTTATAACCTCGCCCTTTTAGTTACTTCTTTTTTATACAGGGTGGGCGTTAACTGTGTTCGCGGTTTGTTTTGTTTAGAAAACCTTGTTTGCTACATTATATACAAATTAACTAATGGTGAAACGTTAACTTCATAGCTATACTGTGATACACCCGTTTCAGAGCTAGCGTTTACATGGGATTTAACATTTACATAATAAATAATTAATAAATTTAGTGCAAAATAACAAAAATATCATAAACTGCACAGCTTTACATATGGTCACGTATATATTTATATTATCATTACTAGTATTTTAAATACTTTCCTAATATATAAATAAAAGTATTCTAAATACCATGAAAGCTGGGAAGTAGAAGCAACTATTCTTGAATGGAAAACAATGTTTGAGGCAAACGGGTATACACAGGAATAAATAATGACGGCCGCCCGAAGTCAGCGCGGGTGCCGGAAACTATTCGGTGTGTTAGCAAATAGGGAAGACAAAATTCACGATAATCGACTCCAAGAGAAGTCAAGTTTTAAACATCAAGAGGACTCTCCAGCTCTTCGAAAATTTCAAGGCGACAATTCCATCACCTGGTCTCAGCAGGATAGGGCCACCTGCCACACTGACACATTGTCCATTGAAACAGATGTTCCTTGGGAAAGTCATCTCAAGGAGAGGAGACATTGAGTAGCTCACGGAGCCCAGATCTCCCTCCAAACAATTATATTATTATGTAAGGATACCTTATATCAAGGGTTTATGAAGATAATCCAACAACAACATACTAGCTAAAACAAAATATTGTACGGGAAATTAGGAGTTAAGGGGAAATAGTATTATGCCCTACGAAGGGCAAAAAATAATAAGGGTAACCTGGAATAAACTCTTATAAACTCTAATACATATACCATCCATTCAAATTCACACGGTAATGGGTATAGACGATTTTACGTATTCACTTACTATGCCGCCTCCCCCTCCCCTCATCCGACTTTCAATTTTTCAAAGCCGTTTCAGGCAAACTTTTTTTAAGCTCAAATTGCGGCATCGTACTCAATAACGTAATCAATCGTAATCAATAACGTACTACCTTTTGGCAGCTAAGACTTGACTACGAAACGCAACGTGTAGATGGCACTCAAAGTTCCAAACATTGATTAAACTTCTCTTATGTTTAATATGGCGGGTTATGTGGTATGGCAGTATTGCGGCGCCTATAGATGTCGCTCTAAACAAGCCTATACGGTATCCAATCTCAAAATAAAATAAAAAAAATAACAAACATTTTTTAAACCCTAGCTCTTATTATTTTAATAGTACAAACATAAAGAATGTCAGTTTTTTATTTGGTATACAGATTTCAATACGTAGGTAATAATTATGCACTTTAATATTCAAATAGACTAACAAATGGCATTTTAAATCTCCGAATTATTTCTGTGATTTAATCAGCCTATAAAGAAATGCAATAGATATCACTAGTAATTGAATGTCATTATTGTTATAATTGGTTTAATTACTGGGTTTTTATAATCAATTGGCCTTTATAAAAAGAAATACACTGGGCCAGATTGCGTTTCGTTATGAACTAAAACTAAAATTAGTTCAAGCGAACGAGATAGAGCTATACGTTAGAGCAGAATATGAAACAAACGATCGTCGATACAAACTATCTGTCGAACTTATATGCTTCCGAATAAATTCGAACACATTTCGTGCGGTGTTCGATTCAGATGTTAGTGGGTAGTTTTAATGCGAAAAAGTGACAAACGTTCATTTCACATTCCGCTCTAGCGTATTGCCCTGTCTTGCTCATACGAACTTATTTCCGATTTTAGTTCACGAAGAAACGCAATCGAGCCCGCTATCAGTGTTGTTGTAAATGGCTAAATATATTTGCTATTAGTTTCGCCGGACAATGCTATCAGCGCCACATGCATATCGACGGCGTAGAAGTGTATTGCATTGAGCAATCAAATACCATATAAACTCAATGACAAAATGAATCAGGACAATCTCACAGTGAAGCAATGATATTATAGTCGCCGTTTGACAAAAACTGTAAAAAAACAGAGAATATCGTGACCATTATATTAAAATTTGGGTAACTAACATACTCGACAATATAACACATATAATTTATCTTATGTCATTAGTATTTTATTCCAATCCCGGGAATCCCGCAGATCGCTGGAGCGATCCGGGATTCAAGAAAATCCGTTTTTCACACAGGATTACGGGATCGCGCAATGCGAAATCGCAAACACGAGGGCGCGCACACCGCATTGTCTCCCCCCCCCCCCTGTACCGGTTGATTGGTCCGTTTTTATGACGCACAAAGTGCGGTGGGCAATTTATCTCGTGATTAATCCCGCTCATCTCGAGGCCTGCGCGATGCGATGGCTCCGTGCCAATTACGGCCGCGAACAAAGCCCAGATTTTCTGAAATTGTGCGCTGTTTTTTGTTATTGCGGAGAGGCTTCAGAAATGAGTTTCGTCTCCTTTATTACACGGCTATTGTTGTAAGTTAATAATTTTAGGAGTGTTATGATGTGACATGCAAAATTCATTTTTTTTTTTTCTCATGCAAATAATACAAGATGAGTTTTTTAATAGTGACATCCTTTTAGTGGGTGAATCAGTACGAGCAAGTAAGCAATTTTTAATAAGATATTTCTGGAGAAAGATATTGTATTGAAAATATATTTTAAATATTGGCTAATAAAAAAAGTTTGAGAAGTGTAGTACGTGCAGTAGTACATAAAATACAGCGAATTGACAGTATTTGCGGTTTTTAACCTACCGGTGCAACGCGATCATTTACTTTATACTATTTTCAATTTACCTATTTTAACTATTTTCAATTTCATCTACTTTTATATTATTTTCAATCAAAAAAAAAGTATTTTTTCTTGTTTTTTTTTCATATGTTTATTTTACAAGTTATTTGCTTGTTCGTACTGATTCTCCCACTATAAGGATATTATTATTAAAAACTCAACATGTAGTAGACACGATTCAATTTGTTGTATGATATATAATAATAAACACAAGAAAAATAGAAAACGTAGCTACGAAGGTTAGTTTCTAAAAATATTTCTAGATACACTTCTATGTTTATTTTAAAAATTTGCAGCGATGATCTGAATATATCTGCATAAGGTTTGAGATAGCGCAGGAAACATTTCCATACGTAATACTGTAAACTAACCAAGTTAATTAAAAAAATATTTTTTTTTTATATTAAGCTTTGTTTCTGAAAAACTGAGTTTGTGGATATTAAGGGATTTCTTTGACGTATCCATGAAATATTGAATTGATAATCGTCTTAATTATTTATAATTTAGGGCTTTATTACTGAGAAAAAAAACTGAATGTCATGCCACAACCTGTTGTCATGCCACTCTTAAAATGACCTTGGGCCACTTGATCTCGTGTGGAACTACGAGCAAAGAACGCCCAGGACCGCGATAAATTCTAACTAAATTACCGATGTAATACAACAGGTAGAGGTCGAATAAGCGACCTTGATCTGCAACCAGTCGGGAGGACGGAGGTATCCTGAAGGTTAATTCCAGACGGAGATATCCTACCAAAACTGGTAGTTAGGGTGCGAGGCTGCCCGCTGTGTACCTTTCCTGGTGCCTCGCCGTAAGGCGTCAGTCTCTAACGGGCTGCTGGCGAGCTAGAGAGTAGATTTGTCTTGTCTTAAGTCTTCTTCGCTTATCTCACGGCTGTAAGAATGATTACATATCGTTATACCAGCCTAAGGTGACGAGTTCGCCCATTGTAGTCGACACCTCCTTACTGCTCGCACACACTGCGGTGATTCTTATGAAACTATGCAGCAACGAGCGAGAAAATGAATTGCCGAATCGGGGATGAACAGAGATGACAAACGTGACATGAAAATCGTCTATGAGTGAGAAGGCAGGTCATTCAACTAGAGTGCAAATATTTCAGCAAGAATAGAGCGCACGAGAAAAATAGTCACCTAGCGATTTAAAAATCTATGCATGTCTGGAATGCACGCGCTTGCTAAACACTTAAGTAGGCCTGCATTTATTCACCAAGTACGTCAGTTACGTAGGTGCTTACATACGTGGGTCTGTCGAGTGGAGGCGGGCGGCCATCGCGGTGCCTCCGGAAACGAAGCAGCCGGAAATCCTACACTTGTATTATTTCCGCTGGCGGCCGTTTAACCTTTCTCTTCGGCCAGCGTGTGCACTCGCTTGGAAATGAAAAAGCATCTGACGTCATGACGGAGCTCCACAATAAATGCTACACCGTACTTGCGCTACTGTAAAGATGAAAACGTCCCGCTATATTTCTTACAATAGGAAAGCGCTTTAGCGGGATTTCAACTGCTACATTATTATGGCAATGGACTTTACGCTTTAGAGGAGTCGATTATGTTCATCGAATAATAAGTTTATATTATTTTTATGAACTGTATATTATTTTATTTAAACAGTCCGCTACTAGATGACCTGCTGAACGAGGTGATTAAAGTATCAGACGGCTAAGGCGGTAATAATCTCTGGATCATCGAAATTCGCTTTATCCAGTGATTCCAGACAAATTATTTGACATGTTTGTGATAGCTTAGAGTTTGAGTACAACCATATACCAGAAAAAATAAATAACACCACTTATCAATTATCAATATAATAAATTAATAGTTTTAAAAAAAAACACTAAAAACACGCTTTTTTAAGTGCACGTAAAAACCACATCACCAGACTTTGAAACCTAATCGAGGTCAAAGTTCATTCCAAGACTTTTCTAACAAGTCCAAACACAGCTATGATACATCCGACTCCATCATCAGATCAGTTCGACAGAACCATATTATTGTATTGTCATCAGAACTACATACATCTGCCAATTTTTATGACGCTACGATCCTTGGAAGATGGTTAAATTAGTTACCTTAGATTCCATTACATAGTTACATACAGGTCGACCTAATAAAAGCGTGTTAAAAATCAAATGAATCTGTTCATTTTAGACTGGTTTGTAAATTCATTATATAATGCAAACGGGCATCATTCCAATCAATGTGCCCCCATTCAATTTGCCAAAAGTTGCCGTTACCAATACTGTATTAAATCAGGTTCTATGGTGTTGAAGTTAATGAGTAAATGTAAGAGAACATATTATGAACATGTTATAGATCTATAACAGGATGGATGAAGTGAAGACAACTAACAGGCCTCATGTGCGACAGCAAAAAGCCCCTTAAGATAAAAGGGCAAATAATGTATAAGACAGCCATTAGGTAGACCAGCGGTCTTGTATGTATCAGAATGTTGGGCAGCTAACAAACAACATCCTAATTAACTACATACAACAGAAAAATGCATTGGCGTAGCATGCATGCTACGCCAGTCAGCGCATATTACTGGGTGTCCCACTATTAGACAAAATTCGAAATGAGTACACAAGAGGAAGTTTTAAAGTCGCTCCGATAATTGATAGACGAAATCAAAGAAAGACGCTTACGGTGGTACGGTCATCTCCAGTCACGCCCAGATGATCACATAGTGAAGCTTGCTTTAGACCTTATAAATAGGATAGAAAACGAATTTACCGCGTGAAATTTGTAGCACCCGACGTTTCGGTGACGTTGCAGCCGCCGTTGTGCAGGGTAGACTCAACCCTGGAGAACGGCGGCTGCAACGTC
This sequence comes from Micropterix aruncella, assembly GCA_944548615.1. Lineage (NCBI taxonomy): Eukaryota > Metazoa > Arthropoda > Insecta > Lepidoptera > Micropterigidae > Micropterix > Micropterix aruncella. The sequence goes on along the minus strand of OX155968.1, from coordinate 18,809,424 downwards.
ACCGAAACGTCGGGTGCTACAAAATTCACGCGGTAAATTCGTTTTCTATCCTATTTATATTATCAAACAACCGCGATAGTCTTCGATTTTATATTGCTTTAGACCTGCCAACGACGAAACGTGATCGTGGAAGAATACTAGCCACCTGGTCGACGACAGTCGAAAAAGACCTGAGAGAAGCTCAACTCGACGCCGACACCGCGCAAGATCGTGGTCGTGACAAGGAAGGCCGACCCCAAGTAAATGGGACAGGGTCTAGGAAGAAGAAAAAGAAGTATGGGAAAATATGCAACTAAAAGCAACGCCGGCACAAACGCTAATCTATCAATATTAGGAGAGAATTGGAAATATTGAGGGAGGCATTTTCAAAGTGCAATAAATGCACTTCACAAAATTCGCAGAGTAAAGTATCTATCATATCTGTAATAAAAGGCGCCTCACTTTGTTTTCGAAAAATAATTATGCGTAGGTCTCCAAAAATTGGGCAAAATTGCGTCATTTCTGCAGCGGTAAAAACATTTGCAATTTAATATCTCAAACTGATATAAAATATTCATGATCAGATTTAAACTTTTTTTTTTTTTTGTAAAACATGATTTTTTTGGTTTTCTAAACTAGGCTCCCCCCCTTAAATGTGTAAGTTCTTTATTGCACGTATGACGTACAAGTAAGATTTATCCGATGTATGTACGTTCACATTTCATAATCTTATAATATTCTAAGACCAGATTGAATAAATAACTGTCGTTGAATAAACAAATGGCTTGAATAAGCAACTGTTGTTCAAATTGTTGTTTTACCGCTACGCCAACGACCTAGCTTACCGCTTTTTTTAAATTTAGCGATTCAAATGAGCTTTTATGGAATTGTTTAAAGCTTGACCAACTCTCCCATTACAATGCACTAACAACGAAACAATTCCTCGTTACCTATATCGTAACCATTTTAATGAGCACGTAACAATCTTTTAATCACACCGTAATTCGAAATTATCGGTTTCGACGGAACTTTCCTGACAGCCGAAAGAGTGAAAACTGCCGTTTCGCGTGTTTCCTGGTAATTTTGAATTATTCCGATGAAAGTAGGCCAAGCCAGCTCCGCGCTGCTTAATTAGCCGGGCAAAAAGAGTAATGATATGTTAATAAAGACATTGTCGTTCCAGAGAAGGGTCATGTATAGTTAATTAAAAAGCACTACACGGTTTATAAAATAAGAGTAAATAATTAAGAAATATACTATATGGCGTATGCAATCGATGTGATACGCGAGGAGCAGCGGTAAATAGTTTCGATGTAGGTAACTATTCTAACGTAATCAAATCCTAAATATAGTTTCTATATTTTGTCACATTTTTAAGTAAAATTTAATAAAAAGGGAAATTCAGCGAAGTGTTGTGACTTTTGACTGTGTTTTATTCATTTGCTGTTGTAAAATATATACCAGAGCTCCTACATTTCATTTGCAGTCTAGTTTTATTTAATAAAAATAGATACCTTATGAATTGAATTGATATTTCAAGCAGATGTTGTATGAGACAGTGTAGAGCGATAGATGCGTTAGGAATCTCAGGCAACGCACACCAAAAATGTCTGCTTATACAAGTACGTTAAACTGTAGCATTGTTATGTAAACTGGGAGTTAATGGGCCCAGTGTAGTTAGGCCTCCATGACATATGTGTTAGGGTCGGCCCAACTCAAAGGTCAACACTTATCCGGTAGCATCCAAGCAGAAGTGCGAGCCCGGGTAGGACTATGTGACTGCGGGCCAGTTCCCCTGGGAATCGTCCTTCGGGTGCTCCCGGTTTGGGCACCGTCAGTTAATCGATTGTGCATTCCGACAGATAACCGTGGGAGTCTGGAAACGTCTTTGTTTCCTGTAGAGCTGGGGTGATTGTTAACCATAGGGCAACTGCTCTTGAAACGATAAATCAGCTACCCGTTACCGGGTGATCAGCTGGGCAAAGGATGCCGTGGTCCGCGATAGATTCGGTAGACACCGAATCACCGCTAAGTAAGGGAGAGGACAGCGCAAGCTACCTCGAACCCGTAACCAGTCTAGAGGCCGGAGAAATCTGGCCGTAAATGGAAGTAAGGGCGCGAGTGTCGGCCCGCTGGTTGCACACCCGGTTTCTCGCTGTAAGGCGTTGGCCTATTACGGGCGAGTGGCGTAACTAGACAGTGGACTGTTTCGTCTCAAGTTTTTCACACTCACCTTACGGGATACAAAATCATCAAATATCGTTAAAACTTCCTGAGGTGACGGGTTGTAGTTGACACCTTGAAGTGTTATGTAAACTGTAACATTGTTTAGAATATATTGACCTTCAATTAAGAATTGTATGTTAGGCAGTTGGCTGACATTCAAGAGTAGGTGTTAGTTACCTTTTCAGCACCCGTGGATGCGTGGAGTAGTTCCCGGTAAGTTGAAAATAGATCAGTTCGAGGTTGTAAGTCCTCAATAAAATTCCAATTATAAAGAAAGACAATTTGTTGACGACCACGTTTATTCTAAAACTATGCATTAATCTTCAGATTCCTCAGAAGACAATACAATGTAAATGAAAACTTTTATATACATTTATTTAGTCTGTCCCTTCAAAGAATTATACACAGGTATTTAAAAATAAATCCCGGCCAATGACTAAAGATTTCGTGCCCTTTTGAAATATTTAAACTGTGAAAAGATTTTTTTCACTTTTAGGATATCTCTTTGCTCCTATTAATCGAACAAGAAAACCCACCGCGTCATACTATAACCACGTGCACCGCAGCTATCCTTATATAGTAACAATTTAGTATTTACAGCAATATCTTTTCACTATATGTGTACCATTCATCGCGCGCTTTAGAATAGATTCAAAAATACATATATTATTAGATAGTATCTTTTCAATAGAAAAGCATCAAACACGCGTTCGTTTAACCCAAAATCCAGTCTATATGGTAGCAGCTATAGACGTAGCAAGTACTGAACAAACGGACGGCCATTCACCCTACCTCTTTCGGCCTATCACTTGGTACATTTAGGTATATGTGTAGAAAGTGCCTTTTCAGCCGCTCACGCGCGTCCCTCGCACCGACTCCGTTAAGGGGAGTCCAAGAGAGTGAAGATTCACTAATATACCTATAAAGTGTCCCAATTCGAGTGACAACCTCGTTGATATTCAGCGGGCGCGCCAGGCACATCCGAGTGGTACGCTGGGCGGAGCAAGCTCGGGCTAGCAGCATGGATGAAAGAAAAACCGGTAAAGATAGGGCGTTGCAAGCGAGATTGGGACATAGAAATAAACAGAGATACCTGTCAAAATATCGAAAAAAGCTCTCCGTTTTACTTTTAGAAGCAAATTATGTAACTTTTTGGCAACAAGGTTTTCCTCCCTATTTTAACACTGCTGAATCCGAATATGCCGATTGCCCAAGCGAAATCCTGACGGAAAGTGATATATCCAAGATGGCGGCCAATGTGGCGATAAAACGAAATCGGCGCTGTAAACCCTCCTTTTAACATAGCAACGCGTCCAAAATATCTAGTTGTATGAATTTGAGCATGAGGAATTAAAAAATACACTGTCAAAAATATTAGTAGATTTTTTCAAAATGGCTTCAGCCCCCTAATAATATCTTTTGTAGTAAAACCGAGCGTGAAGTGCCTCGATATATATATCGAGGCACTTCACGCTCGAAAACCGGTATTAAAGAAAAGTGCGTGTGGCTCACGGTTAAGGGGTTCAGTTTATTTGAACAGGTAGGGGTTGGTGTAATGCATGATATACTGGAAGGTGTAGCTAAATATATTATGTCTTTCCTGATTTTCAAATATGTAACTTTTTTCTAATATTTTACAATTCAAGTTTTAAATGATAAAATTGCTTGCTTTGATTATGGGCCCGATTTTAGTAGTAAGCCGTGTCTCTTAAATATGGAACACATTTCTAAGGGTAATGTTCGACTTTCAGCCTCCGAGATGTTAACGTTTATTCGTTATTTTGGTTTGCTCATTGGTGAATTTTTGCCCGTTCAAGATCAATACTGGATCTTGTATATTACCCTAAGAAAAGTGATCGATCTAGTAATGAGCCAAAAAGTTAATATTGGTACTGCTGATTTGCTCAAATGTTTAGTGGGGGAACTGAATGAGCTTTACGTGACATTATCTAACGATAATCTCAAGCCAAAATTTCATTATCTGACACATTATCCTTCTTTAATGGAAAAATTTGGTCCTTTAATAAATTTTTGGGCAATGCGATTTGAGGCAAAACATAGATTATCTAAAATCGCCGCTCTAGCTTCATTTAATAGACGTAATATTACATTAACGCTTGCAATCAAACATCAGATGCAGCTTAATGAGATTTCTTCATAAAAAAATAATAAAAATTACTAAATTTCATCTAAATGGTTTAGTAAAATCCATACAATATTTTAGTAGAAATCTCCTTAACAATTCAGTAAAAATCTACTCAACAATTCAGTAAAAATCTACTAAACAATTCAGTAAAAATCTACTGAACAATTCAGTAAAAATCTACTGAACAATTCAGTAAAAATCTACTTAACAGTTCAGTAAAAATCTACTTAACAATTTAGTAAAAATCTACTGAACAATTCAGTGAAAATATACTAAACAATTCAGTAAAAATCTACTAAATAATTCAGTAAAAATCTACTGAACAATTCAGTAAAAATCTACTAAACAATTCAGTAAAAATCTACTTAGCATTTCAGTAAAAATATACTAAACAATTCAGTAAAAATCTACTTAACAATTTGGTTAAATGTTCCTAAAGTATTTAGTTAATTTTCCTAAACTATTTAGTAATTTTATACCTAACTGTTTAGTTAATTCTACTTGAAGTTTAGTAAATTTTTCCTAAACTTTTGAGTTAATTGTTTAGGTAAATCTACTAAACTTTTTACTGAACTTTGGTTACAGGTTACTAAATTAAATTTACTAAAAACGGCTTAGTTACTGGTTACTTGATAGTTTAGCAGTCACTATAGTTACTGAACTTTAAGTAACTGAGTACTTAAAATTTTGTTATTGTTTACTGATCATTTTTCTCAGTGTATGATTTCAAAAATGAACTCTACAACAACATTTGAATTTTACTTTTATTCAAATCTTTTTCAAACAAGCGTCTTTTTTTTCAAGATAAACTAAGAAAGGTTATTGTGTGTCTCCATAAATAAAGCAGGTACGTTTGCAGGGAGCACAAAGATTAAAGCAAGGGCCGTTGGCTTCCCAGAAACTGCAGATCTTTGAGTTATAAAGAGCTTAACAGTAGCAAAAATTTCTGGGTAAGTCTTAGGAATAGGGTCCAGCGTCATGCAACGTGGAATAACTTGCACTCTGTCAATACAACCGCATTCGTCACGCAATGGAAGAGATGGCTTGGGAAGGTAAGTATTTCCCCTAACATATACCTATCAATTAATAAATAGATTAAAGAACGTTTTACAGTCTTTTACGTTTTTATTGTGATGTGTTCCGGATTAACCTACTTGGTAATGGCACTTCTTGTTGTGAAGCCGAATTGCATTTGTTGTAGGTGGGAGGGATTCGGGCTTTCTCACAGCTTCAAAATACTGCAATATACTGCAAGCATCATCTGCATACGCAATATCATGATCAACCTGTATGGACTTTTCATTGATTATATTACTATTATTATAGACTTTAGATTGTTTATATTACTTTTTCATTGCATAGCGTGAACTCGAATATCTATCTCTACGTTTCTTAGACAAATTTACGATGAACACCTCTACATTCTTGTGAATGTTATCAGATTAACCTACATGGTAATGGCACTTCTTGTTGTGAAGCCGAATTGCATTTGTTGTAGGTGGGAGGGATTCGGGCTTTCTTGCAAGCATCATCTGCATATGCAATATCATGATCAACCTGTATAGACTTTTCATTGATTATATTACTATTATTATAAACTTTAGATTGTTTATATTACTTTTTCATTGCATAGCGTAAACTCGAATATCTATCTCTACGTTTCTTAGACAACAACAATAACAATGAACACCTCTACTTTCCTATGAATGTTATCAGCAAGTGGCCAGCGTCCAAGTCCCCTCAGAAGTTCGCAGTTGCCGCCAAAGAGACCTTCCAGGTACCTTCGTTTATAGGGATGCAAGTTTGGACGTCGAGTCACAACCAGTGATTACATGGAAAGCCAGCAGATGAGTGATTTCCTCATGTGTAAGCTTTCTAAAAATGACATGCACTGCAATATATTTGACTCGAAATCGAGATCAAGAAGAGTCAAGAAGGAGTCACACGCTCAGCATGCACAGTCTACTGATCCAACTCGCAATATTGATTGCCTGACAGCATCACACCGAGAAGCTGATACCCGTATGATTCTTTACGCTGTTCACAAATATTTATATGAGTCAAACTTAAGTAAAATATTCCCGGCGAAATAAAAATCAACATTCAGTGTTGGCTATACAAAGGAGGGGTGGAGAAGTTGTAATATAATAAGCGAATGAAACGCCCGATCTTGTTATTTCTCTAAACAATATCTGGCAGCCTCGCCTTTGCCTAAACGACAAAGCACGACTTTATTTCAAGGGGGTTCTACTGTATATCGTATCATTTCAGGGAAATACTTAAGACCGCAATAAAGCGGATTTCCCATACATTATACACACCAACACAAAATATGTAACCGAAATAAATTATCAAAATCAATTTTCAAATTAGCTTATTTGATTTAGTCATTATGTATGATATTAAATAAAAAGATCTAATTTTGAAGTGATAAATTTTTCACTCGTTTTTGCGGAGTTACAACTGCAACGAAAACAACAAATGTTGTAATCCGTAAACTGAATATTATAAGCTATAAAAAAATACGTGTGGCACTCGGGGACTGCCGCGGTAAAGCTATTGCATAGCATTTTTAACAACTTTAGCAATTATAATTATTTATTTATTTTTATTTTTCTGATATTAGATAACTGCGCTCTATCTAAAACGTTGAAATTATTCCGAATCATTTGCGGCTGCGAAAGCAAATGATTCGGAATAATTTAAACGTCTTCCGATAGAGCGCCGCGCAAGAATTTTTTATTCGATAAAGCAAAAAAAACGGATTATTCGAAAAAAATCGTAGATAAAAAGATAGATAATTAAATTATCTTTTAAATGGTGCAGGTTTCATAATAATACGCCAGATAGTATTTGCGTAGTAGTCGTTTTTGTGTTCGGTTAGACCTAATTTCACAAATTAATTACACTATGTAATATAAACAAAATCTAAAATATTTAAAGCTAAGAATATTAGGAAAATGTTCTTGTTTAACATATATTTTTTTCGAATCGTAAGCAGTACTCGTTTAGATGTAATTATCAGTTTAAAATAATTAATTTTCGTAAAGAAATTTCTTCATTCGGTCGCCGCGCTGGCCTAGGCCCGCGATAAAAGCTATGCAATAGCAAAATAAGTACAAAATTTCTATATAGTATCTAAATTTAACTTATATAATACGAAATTTTAATAAAAAAACGAACCACAATTTAGTTTATAAGTGCAATAGCCATTACACGGTGAAACGGATATTTAAATTTAATGCGTATACAAAATTTCGTGTCTGTGCTGTTGACCGTTAAGGAGTCTCCTCATAGGGAGCTAACCCTGGGTGCAGCAGCCGTGTCATGGTAAAACTTACAACGGGCTATCATAACTGAATGCGTATACAAAATTTCGTGTTTGTGCTGTTGACCTTTGAGGAGTCCCCTCGTCGGGAGCCAAACCTGGGTGAAGAATCAGGTCATGCTTACCATAAAAAATGCATTGTCATCCGAACTGAACCAACATGTATATTTTTAACTTCATATGTTAATATTTGAGGAGTTCCCTCAATTCCTCGTGGATCCCATCATCAGAACAGGATTTTGATGAAAATGAAACCAATTTGGAAGTATATCCTTTTAAATAAAAAAATAATTTTTCGAATCGTTTCATAAATAACGGAGTTCTAAGGTAACAAACATTAAACAAAAAAAAAAGATACAACCGAATTGGTAACCTCCTACTTTTTTTGAAGTATAAGGTTAAAGGGAATATTTTTTTAATGTCCTGAATTCCCCTTGGACTAAAAATAGATAAAATTTATGATATTAGGAAATATCAATACAAACCTCCATCACCTGCAACGAATCATTTCCATCACCTGTAAAGTATGAAGATTTCAAAGTGATAGTGAATATCAGAATATCGCAGTTTCTGTTAGGTGCTTTTTAGCTTACAGACAATCGTATTTAGGCACGATGTTATGAAAAACCTGTACTGAATTCGTTAGGTAATTATTTCAGTAAATGTACTACTTTCCCTCTTTCTTATTTATCTATTTTGTTTCTCCTCCTCTTCTCCGGAATGATATTATATATAGTTGAAGCCCACTGTGGGCATCTAGTAGAAGATATTGACATTCTAATATTTTCCATATTAATCCGCCTACTTCGTAGCCCAGGAATAAGCTATTTATGAAAAAAACTAAATTAGACATTATAATGTAAACCGCTGGGTCAGCGACATTCTTGAGTAATATTTCGTATATTATATTATATTACATTTTGTTTGATATCTCGGTAACTATTCCATATATTATATTACATTTTGTTTGATATCTCAGTAACTATTCAGCCGATTTTGATTTGATATAAACTATAACCGATGGGAATAGGCAGGCTAAATATGCAAAAAAAAACTCGATTGATATCAGTGCAGTGGTTCTCGAGCTATAAAGACACAAAATAACTTTGCATTTTATAATATGTTGATATAAGTTACGATTTAATGCATACATTTCTAGATACCGTAATATTCATTTAACCATGTATTCGCTATAATATTGTCCTTATGCAAATCAACCATACATTGTCTCATTCCGGTCATGTTCCTCTACTAGATCCTGTTCTTTTTCCAGCTACTTTTTGTTGGCCAGTTTCAGGAGAAAGTCTGGTATGCTTTCAACCGGTTCTAGGCCCATGAACGGTTCCGACGAGCTGGCTAGGGCATCTGCATCTTCATTACCTTGTATTTTACTATATACAAATACCCACGCAATCGATACCGCTTTTGTGGAAGACAGTTCAATAAGGATTCTGAGGATATTCCAGATTAGTTTGGATGTTACTCTCCTCGCGCTTTGTGTCTTCAGAGTCGCTCGGCTGTCTGAGCATATGTAATAATCTGGTTGTGTATTTCCTTTTCGTGTTTTCGTGCAAGTGCAGTGTTGCATGTTTTTCTAGAACATTGATTCTAGATTCTAGATCATTTGATTCTAGCCCACATTACCTTGTTGTTTGATACGCAAATGTGTATAAGATAAGCCTTCAAGGCGCTCTTCGTAAATACGAGTATACATATCTCGTTTGTTCGTTTATCTGAATTGACTCGTATATCTGAAGCATTGCTCAAACTGGGAAAACTAAAATAAGATGTGTCAGGAATAAAGACAGGACATATTTCCCTCAATAAGCACCTCTTAACCATGGAAAAGATGATCAATTCTCTCTGCGGAAAATGTCAAAAGGAGTTGAGACTGGTCTATATACATATATTAAGCGACTATCGCAATTTAGCCAATTTAAGGCTAAACTTATTACGAGAACATTAGCCGAATGATAACAACCTGCTTACTGCGCAAAACTAGAATGTCAGGTTACTATAATCACTAGTCTGTCTCTATGGGCAAAATGTTCTGACTGGCACGGATCGAGGACCCTCAAGACCTCCTTTGGAGTTGTCATCTACTACGGGCGAACCTACCACCTAAGAAAGGTACCTACAACTAGAGCTGGCGCCCACAACGGACAAACCCATCACCTCAGAAAGTTTTAACGATATTAGATCGTTGTGTCTCTCGTGAGCTGAGCGCAGAAGACTTGGGACGAAAAACAACCCACAGTTTAGTTACGCCACCTACCCGACAGAGGCAAACGCCTTACGGCGAGGCACCGGGAAAGGTATTCAGCCGGAAACCTTGCCCCTTGACCACTAGTTTGGAAGGTCGCATGCGCGGTCCTCTCCTTTACACAGCGGTGATACGGTGTATACCGAATCTATCGCTGACCACGGCATCCTTTGCCCGGATGATTCACCCGGTATCGGGTGGCCGAATGGTCATTTCAAGAGCAGTTGTTGTAAGGTTAACAACTACCCCCGCTCTGGAGGAAACATTACTGTTTCCAGATTCCTTCAGCTGTTAGTCAGAATACACAATCTATTGGCTGACACTGCGCGGTGAGCAAACCGTCGAGGAGCACCCGCAGGTTGACTCCTCTGGAAACTGGACTGCAGGCCAGCGTCCTACCCGTGAATTGGGCCGACCATGAACGCAATGGGTCATAATAGCTAAACTGCACATTGCCCATTAGCTCCCGGAGTCATCAGACAGTGGCTATACTATCAGCCAGCGTCCCCTTAGCGAGCCACCATGAGCCGTCAGTTACCGAAACGGAAGAAGTAGAATAGAGTCAAACATTAAAACTTCAATATTAATCAAAACCATATAAATTCATCGTAGGGATTTATTATTGCGGCGTATTCATTGCGGCTCTCGAGCCGATGGGCCAATGGTACAACAAAAATATATGAATAATCTATCGCGGCTTAAGGCCGGCTGCATTTTCACTCGCGAAATGAATTCGATTTTCCATGCTACCGCATGAATAATAGATGAATCCTCTTTGTGTTCGGATTTTCCCCGTGTGTATGTGTACGTCTGCGCGGTCACGGCATACGGCCCTTCCGCTCTTTTATATTTTGTTTTATTTTATTTATGAGCACGCCAAAGAAAATGTTTACATATGGTCTTCGTGAAATGTTACGAATTTGTTTCCCGAGTATCGCGAGTATCAAGTCTAAAAGAGAGAATCTTTTAGACTTGCCTCGAAGCGAACGTTGATCGCATTTACTCGTATGTAGCAACGCTTCGATTGCATTTGTTTAGTTGTGTAGCGACCTATGATGATGATCCATGTAACAGTCAACAAACATTTTCAATTTTAAGAGACGGTTGACGTAATTAAAGAGCAAAAAAATATTCAAAGAAACAATAATTTTGTCTTTCAAACGATGCAGTTTTATCATTGTATAGAAAACCGCGTCTTTCAGAATCATCAGTTTTTATTCATATGAAATTTACCCTACCTGCAGCATTACATAATGATACACTGTCTCCGTCAACGCTATCACTGGTAAGCCAACTCTCTCCTTAACTTCTCATTGATAATAAATGGTCTAAATATTAAACACTGTGTTTATCTACCGCATGTAGTCGCCGAGGAAACGACCCGAAGTGGTAACTCCGAACATCGAAAACTCACAACCATAGAGCATCCCGTACAGTTGGATACATCTAAAAATTCGGTATCGAACCATTGGAGTTACCAAACCAAGCAAACGAAAATATATTCAATAATATGTAAGCCAATGACTTATTGTTGCTTCAAAAAATCTACCCATTCTTGCTTACTATGGCTCTTCTACTATCATTCTTTCCTATCTTTGATAGTAGCAAACCTATGTGGGTTCTGCGTCACTAGATAAAATACGTGGATTCTAGATTTAATACCGTTGATTGGAGTTTCATTTTAAACGAAACAGCCGGTGGCGATAAACAGTGAGTATTTTAAAATCCAACGTTTTGAATGCTATGTTTTAATCACAGCAGTTAATTAAAACTGCGTTACAAACGAGGTAGCAGAAAAGCAATGAAAAGCGAGAATGGAAAGATTTTGTGAAGCAACAATAAGTCTATGGCTTACATATTTCCATCTTTGTTTGGTAACTCCAATGCTTCGATACCGAATTATTAGACGGATTCATAAAACTAAACAAATGCAGTCGAAGCGTTTCATAAATTTGATCAACTTTCGCTTAGAGGCGTATCGAAAAATTCCGTCTTAAATCGCGAAACTTAAAAAATAAATTCGTAACATTTTACGAAGAGTATATGTAATCAGGATCCCCTATAAACGGTTCTAAATCTAAAGCCCGCGTATTTTATATACTGACACAGAATCCATATAGCTTCGCTACACTAAATCACTAATATGGAGCCCGGAACACTGGTCCTACGTACGCAACGTACGAATCGTATTATGACATCTGGCCTGTATTTACATGAAAGCTGAAACATCCCACACAACGTTGCGTGGGATAAGTGTATCGGTTTTTATCTAAATTCAAGGGCAAGATGTCATAATGCGTTGGGTACGTTGCGTACGTAGGACAAGTGTGCCGGCACCGTAAATCTTCAGTAATTATTTATTCAGTAAGGGTAACTCAAACCTTTAAGCAATGACTTAATTTCGAGAAAAGATAAATACGCATGGAGCTAAAGTGGTCAGATGTGGTAAATGTTAAAATATAATAAATAAAACCAGCGCTTAAAAGGATGCGTTTTGAGTGAGTAAAGAAGAAAACGGCAGATATGTTGAAAAAGCTGACATAAATTCACTTTCTCCATGCTTACGCCTTCAACCAGTGGAATACAAAAGTGCGTCGTTATATTAGTGTAAATGGGGAGTATTGTTAAGGAAACAATCATTAAAATTGTAATACATATGAATGAAGGTGAGATTAGCCTGTCGGTTGTTGGCACAATTGTGGGGTTCGGTGCCGAAAAAATAAAAAGTTCTCTAATGTGCGCCTTTTAACAAATCATTAGAATTTACTTAAAAAATAAAAACATTGAGATCATGCTTAGTAAGTTGCATAGACAGACCTTGTAATGTCTTCCTCTAAAGTTCGCGTTGAAAATACAAAAATTTACATACTACGCTTTTCCTAGCAATCTTTTTGTGACAATTTATGAAATATTTCATTCGAGTCACCTCTCTCCCTGGGGTAATATTTTTGTGGCGCAGTGGTGAGATTGGCAGTTGATTGTACGAATTTGTCGACAGCGACAATGGCCATACCTTTTGAAGATAAAGTATAGATTTTGTGAGCGATCTGCGAAAAGTCAACTGAAGGAATTATACAAAGGACGAGAATTTGCATATTTAAAAAAAACGGAGATCAATACGTTTTGGTTTATGTGACAGTGATTGTTTCATAAGCAGATAAACGAAAATACTGTCCAGCAGACTTTTTGTTCAATAGTATTTTTTGAATGTTTCAATCTTTGTAAATTAAATGGGCATGTTTAATGATATATGTACCCACAGAGTAACCACTAAGGACTTATAACAATTCATTTTGCTTCTGTAAAGAAGCAATAATTATATAGTTCAAATCATTAAACCATGTCGTATTGGAATTATAGACATCCGAAGTTTCGTAGGTATATCTGGATGATTTTGTGAAATAAACTAGATATTAAATCTTGTCTAATAGGGTATATTATGTAAATAGGGTTTATTTCAAGTCGCTATTTAAATCAACAGTTCGACTGACATCCAATCGTAAAGCAGAATTCAATCAGGTTCAGTATCACAGCCAGAAAGTAAAATAGAAATCACATGTAAACAGAAAACACTAAGAACACCCCAACGTAAAACGAAGGAATGACCACGGCCAAGGCACATAAAAATGTTCCTGCCTCCGAGACATTGAGTATCTATCTCTGTTACTATGCCTCTTTGTCATTTACCATGCCTCTTTTATCCATTAACTGGTTTAGACAATCCTAACGTAAAACAAAAGAATGCTGATGGCCTAGGTGCAAAATCCTAATTTACACTATCTCTATCGTACTTTTTTAAGCTGTTTCTCTTTCATTCATAAACCTATTTGAACGCTTTGGCTTTCGGGATAAGGTAAGACTTTCTCGGTAATATAAACATCTGTACTGTTTCACTAAAAAGGAAGTAAATAAGGTATTTTACTAAATTTTGAAAAATAGTGTAGTGCGGATGCATTTAGAAGGCATTTATTTTTTTCAATTTTATACACAATCCTACTATTAACCATGTTATATAAATGCGAAATATTTTTGGGATAACTCGACCAATGCTTGAAGCTTATGGCTAAGCGTGATAATGTTAAAACCAAACACAAGGCTACACCGACAGACGAGCTATGGGCTTCCTATAAACTACTGAGAAATCGATGCAGCCAGTTGTGTCGCAATTCTAAAAAAGCTTTCATTTGTAAGAATCTTAATAATTCAACTCCTAAACAAACCTGGAAATTTCTCCATTCCATCGGCGTGGGTAAAACTAAACTGATGTCTAATATTTCAAACATCGATCTTAATACCATGAATGTCTTTTTTTCAAAGCCTCCTATCACTTTGGACTCAAATTCCAAAAAAAATACTCTACGTGACATTCGAAATGAGTCGAGAATAAATGGTAGTACTTTCTCTTTTGGGGCCGTTTCTCAATGCACTGTTAGGCGAATTCTTTTTGGTATTAAATCCAAAGCCTCTGGCATTGATAATTTAAACATGGAAATGATTCGGCCAATCCTGGAGCCCATTCTACCAGCCCTTTGCCACATAATAAATGCTTCCCTGTCTGATGGAGATGTGCCGACCATTTGGAAAAAGGCATTCATAATACCACTTCCTAAACTTTCCGCTCCGCAGACCGAAAAAGATTTTAGACCCATATCTATTCTGACCTTATTTTCCAAGGTATTGGAACGGGCTGTATATATGCAGTTGGATGAGTTCCTCACTGCGAATAACAGCCTTGACCCACTCCAATCAGGGTTTCGGCCAGGTCACAGCACCACAACCGCTCTCGTCAGTCACTGATGATATTAGATGCGCTATGAACGATCGCAAATTCACTATCCTCACCTTACTCGACTTTAGTAGCGCATTTAACTTAGTTGATTTCGACTTACTTCTCGAGCGACTTCGTTGTCTCAACCTATCAGAAGGTGCCCTTAAGTGGTTTAACTCGTACTTACGTGGACGCAAGCAATGTGTCAAGGTGTCAGATAATACTTCAGATACTATTGATGTCATTGCAGGTGTTCCAGAAGGATGAATATTGTCGCCTCTACTTTTTTCTCTATTCATCAACCCAATAGCTAAGGGCCTGACTACCAATTATCATCTCTATGCTGATGACCTGCAGCTGTACACCCATGCTACGCTCCAAGAGGATAGTTCGGCTACCTGTATTATGAATATAAATCTAAACCATATCTCACGCTGGGCTAAAGAAAATGGTATCATAATTAATCCATCTAAGTCCCAATCTATTCTAATTGGCAGCAAGAGACTGTTATCATCATTTAATATTGCATCTGTCCCACCAATCCATATTGATTGTAATGTTATACCATATTCAAAGACGGTTAAAAATTTAGGTATCATCATTGATCAATATCTCTCTTGGCAGTCACAGATTAATGAAGTCAGCAAACGCATATTTGCTGGATTTCATAGTCTTCGGCGGTTGCAAAGATTTTTACCAGTGGAGGTTAAGAAGACCATAGCTCAATCACTGCTATTGCCTATACTAGACTATGCTGATGTCTGCTACCTTGACGTCACTGAAGCCATCCTTGACAAATTACAACGGTTGCAAAATGTATGCATTAGGTATATCTTCAATGCGAAAAAAATTGATCACGTCTCTGAGTTTAGAAGCAGACTTCATTGGCTTCGAATACGTGAACGTAGAAACATGCATATTCTTCTCCTTCTTTATAACATCCTCAACAATCCTACCGCTCCCTCCTACCTAACCAAAAAATTCAATCACTTAGGAAGTCATGGTGTTTCACTCCGTTCCAGTCAGGATAGTAAAATTGCGATTCCCACTCATAATTTTTCTATTTTTACTTATTCCTTCACCGTTCATGCAGCTAGACTATGGAACCAGCTCCCGCCAGACATCAGAAACGCACCAACGGTTTCTACCTTTCAAGTGTCTCTGAAAAAGCATTTCATGTCCCTAAATTCCTAGTTATCCTAGGTCTCATCCCATCCTCTCCTATCCTTCGCTCCTTGCGAATTATTCCAAATCCTAATTTTATTTAAAAAATGGCATTTTTGTTACTTGGTTAATTTTTGTTATGTAATAAGTTTTTCTTCTTTTTTTGTTAATTTTTAATTTATCTTTTGGCACCTAAATTTTTACACTTCCACGAAGGTTGGCTGTAAGAGATTGTATTTTAGGCAATAAGTCCGCCTTTTGTATGTTTTTGGTTAATGTGCAATAAAGAATCCCTATCTATCTATCTATCTATCTATCTACCAATGAAGTAGGTAAAACTTGAGAAACTTTAGATTGAGAGATTTCACTTAATAGCTTTGTAAAATAAAGGAGAATGGACATTTTTGTATGAAAGGTGTACCCAGAGTGTTCCCAGTAATTGTATAATAACTTATTACAAATAATTTTGCTTCTGTAAAACAGGAATAATATTAACATTCAACTCATTAATCCATGTCGTATTGGATTTATAGATATCCGAAGTTTCGAAATAGAGACATCCGAAATAGGTATTTTACTAAAAAATGTTATATTATTATATTAAATATTTTGCAATTTCAAAACTTTTTTTCAGCCGCCGATTTCAGCTTAACTGCTATAGAATAAAATGTTACACTTGTAATAAGCTTTTACTTTGGTATATTTGGCAAAGTGCTATAATAAACTTCGTAAGTGGGTACGAAATTACCCATTTCTATTGTTCGTATTCGTTCATTATATTATGCAATGTTTGGCTTTCCTCTGTAGTATTTTACAAAAAACAAATATCCGCATTGCAACCTATTGTATACATATAAAATTGATCCCATGCGAATTCAGGGAGGGGTTGCTGTGAATAATGAACGGTGTCATTATATACTACAACCGTTGACAGTAATCAAACGACACGTCCATCAATCCGTCGATCCCCCATTACGGCACTCAAAGCGGTTAAATTCGTAAATATGGTCTGTCCACGCGAGACGTCGCTCTTGTCGTGTCGCGCGCGCGATGCGATTGACACACGACAGAGGTGACTGACTCGAGGGTCGTACGCTAAAACTGGCGATCGTGCCGCGGGGCCGTTACGAAAAAGTGCGCGCTAGTGCGTAGTCCTCCTATCAATCATCTTGGCACTTCCGTGGAAAGTAGGCGCACGCATTGAACGTGGCCGAGCACCGATTTTTAGGGCCCTTCACCCCGGAAATGATAACTGGATTAGCGGAGTCTAAATAGGAAGGAGGACAGGCTGTTTTATGTGGCTTGTTGCCGACGTTAATCAAGTAAAAAAGTATAAGGTAGGCTACACCGCAGGAGCGACTTACGTAGACAATTTTTTTAAATTTATTTAGTAATTTATTCATTTTTTATACATATAGCCACATTATTACCAATGTTATAAAGTAACTCGAAAAAAATTAACACGCAAATGTAGCAAATGGTCAGTGCCCACCTAACTAGGACTGTAATGTCCTGTATCTAGGCGGGTCAGAGTAAACAATTAAAATTAGCGATTTAATTTATAAAGAACTAAATTGACTAACGTTTTATTTTTAGAAATTGTTAATGTACCTAATTAAAATTTAATAATGTATAATATAATATAATAATCTGTATAAATATTACAAGGTATATCATTTTTATGTAATAATATGGTAATTACATAGATACCTAAATTCGATTATAATAAATAATAAATATATTATGGTATAAACATATTTATATTAGAATACAATTATATAAATACGATTATAAAAATATTGGGAAAAATAAGAAATACCATACGATATATTAATATTATATGCATAATACTTTATGTATGTGTATACGATATTAGCTTTAAAATCAACCATTATATAATATACGCTATACAAGACAAATTTTCGGTTTTAGACCTCCCTAATTCAAATAACCATTTATATACATTATATTTAAACTGTTGAATGTTCTTTAGGTGTTTCCATTTCTCTTCTATGTCATTATATAACCTGGTCCCAAGGAAGAAAGCTTGTCTTTGTGCAAATGTTGTTTGCACTCGAGGAATAAGGAAATTTTGTTTCCGTGAATTCCGAGTATTGCAGTTTTGTTGACTTTGATCATGCCTATCTTTATATTTATGAAAAAATATTATCATATATTTTAGAAACAATTGCTTGTATTTTAGAAACAATTGAAGCCACGAAATAGCTGCTATGAAACCAAATTTCCTAACATTATTACAGCCCTCACCTACGCTGATTGCCTCAACTGCAGATTGAGTCAAAAGCATAGATGGCCAGTAAAAGCTTTAGGAAAGAGCCAATCTCAGGATCAAGAATATCCTCGTAAACAATTTTAATAGCTATCTACTATACTGTCAAGTGTCGTGTACGTTACTTACTTGATCTGTTTTTTTTATGTGTGATTAGCCGACCGTAAAACGCCGCATTGTCTGGTTAGGTATGAGTGGAATGTGTTATTAACTGCGGAAGAACCCCTTCTGTCATATATACAAGTTACAACTTTTGGGGTCAAAAGGGTTACAACACGAAGACTTTTAAAAAATCTCTTTAGATGGAGTATCACTGGTGACATGGGCTAAACATCTAATCGACCTCTTTTGGAAAGTAAACACCCGGTGGCGGTCGGTAGCGCATGCCCATACTTCGACGCCGTAGGAAAGGAAGGAATTTTCACATGCAAAGTAGCATGTTTCTTTTACCAATGTGAGCGCACAAGGGTCGGTAAAATAAAGTCAATATATCGATTATTTAAATATTTATTTCGGTTACCTAGTTGACGGTCCTAAGGTTCCTTTATATATCGGCATCTATATGGCGGTTAAGGTTAATTGATAAGGCATTTGGATTATATTTATTAAATTCTGATTATATTTATAAAAGTCTTACGCCGGCGCCACGGATGAGTTACGAAGTGTATGAAGTTCGTAGGTTGATTGTTATGCCGAGGCAAGGCGGATAGCCTAAGAGTTGTATTATCAGATAGGCAATGGTGATGTGAAAAGACTAGCTGTTGTATAGTCGAGCCGCTACCATCTCCATAGGTATTAACCTAATACAGTACAACCTCGATATAACAAACTTAAAGAGGATATTAAAATATTCATTATATCGTGGCATTTGAAGCATCAAGGTTCGCTAAATCGAATTGTATAGACCAATGAAATAAAAACGCACCAACATATAACACTGAAGTTTATTTTGTAATACTGTGAACTTATATACATACTGTATTTGACTAAATATAATATATCGATACTAACACGAAAAACACAATGCAACTGCCCTGATATTGGCGTATCACATCCCTAGCGCTAATTATTACGGACATTTCGGCGCACAAGTAATTCTTCTAAAGCACTGTTAGACATTCACTATACTAAGATTTTCATTACATAGAGATGTGTATTTTTTCCGGGAGGATCGAAAATTCGCCATAATAAGAATATTGACCCTTTGAGTAGCGGCATAATTTCATGGCAGACCGCGGCAATTTATTGCAATTTCTTGCAATATCGCCGCGCTCGACAAAAAGTACTATAACTAAGGAACTACTATAGCATTTATTGAAATTATAGCATTATTGAAACCTCATTTTGTGAACAATCAGATAATTATGAATAAAAATAATAAAATCGAAAAAGTGAAAAAAAACTCGGCATTTCTAACTTGTACTTGTCTTACGGAAAAATACGGAACCCTATTTAGAAATTGTAAATACTATCGTGATCTTTATTAGACTTTCTATCAAAGATAATATTTCGTTTTGCCTATTTAAATACAAAAATATTAAAATATTAGCTAATAAAAACCAATATTTTTTTAATGATTTTGATGTTATTCAAACAAGTGAAATTATAGTTTTTTTTATATAACCTCATTAATTTACAAATACGCCGAAAACTCATATATTTCAGGAAAAAACAAAATTACATGTATTTTGTCAACGAATTTGGCAGACATTTTGCATTTTTAGAGTTATTTATCGCAAAAAAATCAATAATTAGTAATGACGCCATAGCGATAAATTTTCAACTCAAAATAATAGGTAAAATTGGAATAAAATGTACATAAAATCACTGAATTCGGTTGATAAAGTGTTTTAGAAATAAATTTACTTACATTTCTATTCATATTCCAACTGAAAACACTAAAAACACAAAGAAAAAACTGTTCATGACCCGATGTTTGACAATGACGACCGAAAAGTAAAAAAATCTTCCTATTGCAAAAAAGAGCACTGCGCAGCATGTATCAGCTAACGCCCAGGACATCATGCAGAGCATACTCTAGTAAGGCTAAGATAATGACCATGTATTCGGCGTTCATATACCAGTGCTTAATGTATGCCAGACAGCACCTAACAGAAACCGCAACTAGAGCGGACATTCACTCTTACCATACACGCGGTATTCCCTTTTATGGTACCCCGAACAAGACTGGCAAAAGTACAGAAGAGCTACTTATACCTTAGTATTAAATTCTACAATTTACTCCCTACCACTATCAAACAACTGGAGGACAAACAATTTAAAAAAAACATTAAGGAGATGCTGATAGGCCACGCTTTCTATACTCTGATCGAATTCGAGGGCCATGACTTTGCAAATATTGTACCAATTTGAATGATAATTATATATGTAGGTACTTCTAGTATTTAAATTTAAGATTTAGCTTTAGTTTATTTAACAATTTACTTACTACTTTGGATGTTACTATTTACAGTTTTTAGTACGTATATATTTGATTTATTGACTATTTCAATTGTTAGGCTTCTGCTTTGATTATTCAACTTTTTAACTGACTATTTTAATTATTGTGTGTTTAGTAGGTAGCCATTGACTATTTTTTAATTTGTTTTGTAATACGATTCTACGACGAATAACTTTTAGTAGGTTCCAAAGTTTCTTAGATACTATATATTTTTAAAAATTATTATATGTATGTAACGTAAAGATTAAAGCAGTAATGACACTTACTACTTAAAACACAAATATTTTGACACGTCCAAGAGCGGTTTTTAGCCACCAATTGGACACGACGTAAATGTAATGTAATGTAATGTACAGCGATGTTTGACAATGGAATTTTTCCAGAAATATCCGTTCAATGACGCACGAAATTATTTTAGCGGCCATCTATGTATCTATGGTAATAATGAGATATTTGGTATGGATTTTAGGATGTGTTCGAATTAGAAAATAATATTAGTGTGCGCTCCGGGACCAAGCCGCCAATATTGGTCGTTACGGTTCTCTGATGTGCAACCAAATTTTTTCGTTACATAGCCGAAGGGTTAATGTATTATTTTAGTGGTATAGCGGTATATTTAGGATTGGATGTAATTGTACGTTCAAGGAGATTAAAAAAAACGTTACATCAAGGAATTCGTTATATGTATTTAAATTCGTTATGTCAACGTTGTACTGTATTAGTGTTGTAACTTTATTATATAAGTGTATAGGTTTTGGCGGCCTACTCATTTATCCAACGTTATTTAATTTCGAAAGTCCGTAGCTCAGACCACGGAAAATGAAACATGTCCAATCTATCAGGGCTATTATACTACCCAGCCATTTATTTCTCGTGGAAAAAAACTTCCGCCCTCCGTCTAGCAGTGGTCGCTCATTAAGCACAGGTTGAATTTGCGCGTCTGAAAAAAAAACAATTTGTGTCGGAAAGCCAACAGCAGGCATTGTGTTCGTCGGCGGAACAATAAAGGGAAGCCGAAAGATAATTTCGTAATTTCCGCTCTTTGAACGCGGACTCTAAGTGGCCTACGCTTTTTTTCTTTGCCAGAGCCGCGGCCGGAAGACTTCAAAGTAAAATCTTTCCGAGTTACTTTACAACGTAAAAGAGTTATTCTTGGATGTGGCTCAATTTTGGCGTGACGAAAATTTCCAGGCTTAAAACATCAGGGGGATTGGAGAAAACGGAAAAAACAGAGCGAAATAGCTGTACGAATTTATAAACGAAACTCATTCCAAACTTCGTACCGCGATAAAATCTCTTTTTTAACTTATTATCAAGGCCCCTTTTTATGGACAACAGTATAATACATCAATCACTGTTAAAAAATCGGTTGTGTCACCCTTAGACTTTCTCGGTAAGTAGCCAGGGATTTATTACATCTGCATAATTATTTCATAAATAAAACCGATGAGCAGTTAGCGAAAATTCCTACTAATATGCGAAGCAACGCAATGAAAATTTGAATTTTGAACGCACGTCACCTGATTCTCTTTAAAAATCAAATTGCAAACGCAGGTCGCTGTGTATTTGTGTCACTTGTATAATATGATACTCCAACCAACATTTCACAATGTGATTTCCAGCCAACAAGGCACCTGTGTACCCTACCAAACTTCAAGTCTCTAAATCCGGTATTTCGAGATTATAGTATGACTAGTGCACCCTCTGGTGTACCGATTTCAACTAAAACTCTTGCTATGACCAAATCATGCCTACATGCCATATATCAGCCCAATCGGGTGAAGCGTTTGGGCGCTATAGTGGAGGAATACACAGAAACAGACAGACAGACATACTTCAGTCTATAAATGATCTTAATCGTTTTGGTAGGTGTCAAAATGTATATATCCGTCTTCATCTCATTTTTTTTTTTGCGCTTTCCCAATACTTTAACCCTTGGAGTAAATGGGTATTTTCATGGAATCATCTGTCACTTTTGCAGGATTTTCGGCGACATCGACGGCGCTCGACTTCAAGGACTATAACTACGAAACTACTACACCAATCATAAAAAAGAACAACTGCACAATGATGGCATTGAAATTTCGAATATAGAATATTGAAATATCATTTTGTAAAACAATTGGATAATTATGAATAAATATGAGAACTTCAAAGAAGTGAAAAAAACTCGCCATTTCTGCCGTATAATTGTGTTGCGAGAAAATACGGAAGTCTATTTAGAAATTGTAAATACTTACGTCATCTGTATTATATTCTTTATCAAAACTATTATTTCGTTTTACTTATTAGCATACAAAAATATTTAGATATTAGCTCATGAAAACCACGAAAATTTTTGATGAATTATCGAGTATTTTTTTTTATGTATGTTTTATTTATGAATGATTAGAGGCTCTTTTTATTTGAAATTGTGTTGAAATCAGTCGACTACTATATCATACTATGCTATAAATCGAACAAAAACCTCCAGTTTGTTTTATAGATATAGAAAACTAAATATGTTTCAAATCTGTCCTCAAAAAAGCAGTACTATTTTTGAACTGTCATAATTCCGAAGTCTTTAATAGTTTTTGAAATTTATTGAAATATTGGCGCTTGTTATATGTCCAATAAATAATTATTATACTCTAAACAGTCACGTTTCATAGTAAAAATAATAATAAATAATACTGGAAGTTTGCAATAATTCCCATACAAAAAGCTGAAAGCCACTAGTGATGGGCAAACACATTTGATAATATCGATAAAATTTGCAGTGGTTGTAATAACATAATTTGTTATGCAATCTTTGCAGAATATAAATTCTTTCATTATCTTACGTATAAACTTTATAAAAAAAAAAAATTTTGTTACAAAAAAAAAAAATATTTACCAAAAATCATACGAAGAAATAAAACACGATTTTCCCACAAATCAAACATTATTTTTTTTGTTATGACTTACAACTGATTCGAAAATGGCCACTCTGAGAAGAATCAGTAAGCAAATCAAGAGGAAACCTATTTTTATTGTTAGGTATACAAAACAATTACATAATATACCTACCAAAGATAATACAGTACATTTTTAGCCAACAGACTTTTTACAACCACTATCATTTTTTCATCGTTAGGTATAAAAATATATATGTGTGAAACTAAAATAAGATAATGATAGATTCATTAATTCATTCATTCATAATCGGTCTTAGATTCAGCTGCTTTATCTTCGGTAGTTAGTTTTAGTGCGGAAAAGTGACAACCGTTCATTTTACATTCGACGCGCAGAAAGTCGTCCGTGTGAAATGTATCACAAAATGTATCACATGTATCACTGAAACATATGTATCACAAAATATATGTGTGAAACTAAAATAAGATAATCATTGAAAATAATAATTTAGACAATTACCACATTAGTTCTACTTCGATAACAATTTTTTTAAGTTGTACATATATCGAAGCTAACATAGCTCCCAAGTTGTCATATAATTAGCCAACTTTTTACTACATCTATCATTTTTTCATCGTTAGGTATACATAACAATTACATAATGGGCCCGATTGCGTTTATTATTGAACTAAAATTGTAAATTAGTTCAAGCGAACGAGACAGAGCAATACGTCGAGCAGAATATGAAATGAACGATCGACGATTCTGTCGAACTTATAGCAGTCGGAATAAGGTTTAACGCATTTCAAGCGGTCTTAGATTCAGCTGCTTTATCTTCGGTAGTTAGTTTTAGTGCGGAAAAGTGACAACCGTTCATTTTACATTCGACGCGCAGAAAGTCGTCCGTGTGAAATGTATCACAAAATGTATCACATGTATCACTGAAACAAATATATCACAAAATATATGTGTGAAACTAAAATAAGATAATCATTGAACATAATAATTTAGACAATTACCACATTAGTTCTACTTCGATAACAATTTTTTTAAGTTGTACATATATCGAAGCTAACATAGCTCCCAAGTTGTCATATAATTAGCCAACTTTTTACTACATCTATCATTTTTTCATCGTTAGGTATACATAACAATTACATAATGGGCCCGATTGCGTTTCTTATTGAACTAAAATTTTAAATTAGTTCAAGCGAACGAGACAGAGCAATACGTTAGAGCAGAATATGAAATGAACGATCGACGATTCTGTCGAACTTATAGCCGTCGGAATAAGGTTTAACGCATTTCAAGCGGTCTTAGATTCAGCTGCTTTATCTTCGGTAGTTAGTTTTAGTGCGGAAAAGTGACAACCGTTCATTTTACATTCGACGCGCAGAAAGTCGTCCGTGTGAAATGTATCACAAAATGTATCACATGTATCACTGAAACAAATGTATCACAAAATATATGTGTGAAACTAAAATAAGATAATCATTGAACATAATAATTTAGACAATTACCACATTAGTTCTACTTCGCTAACAAATTTTGTAAGTTGTACATATAAAGTAGATCGAAGCTAACATAGCTCGTAAGTTGTACATATAATCTAGATCGTAAGAACATAGTAAAATCAAACTAACACGCGAATAACCTGCGGGACTACAATAGTTCTGCGGGACTACAATAGTACAGGACTTTAGTTTACGAAGAAACGCAATCAATCGAGCCATTATAAAGATAATACATTGCATTTTAGAAAATAAAAGGTAGAGGTGGAGGTACTCGATGTTGCTAGAGGGGGAACGAGCGACAGTTGCGACTGGCTTATCAAAACAAAGAAACAAGCCCACTAGTGATATATAGTTTACCAGTAGATAAAATTGAGATGAATAACAATTTTATTTCGTACAAACAATTGTTATAAAAAAATGAGATGAATAACATTTTAATTTTGTAAAAACAATTTTTATGAATTATCAGTAAAATGGATATTTTCTATCGAGTACCGAGCAAACCCCCCCCCCCCTCCTTCTCCTTACAGATCCATTCATCGCCAAACATTGAAATGAAATAAGGATACCATGCCACTGTAAACTATTATTATCAAAGATCACGACAAAACCGAGAAATGCATGAAACGAAGAATATTGCGCATTTCATGAGATTTTGATTTTACGGAAGAGTATTATACTCGATGCTTCACTATGCTTGAGTATGAAACTTTTCAAAGCATAATAAACATAGTGAAGCATTACACGACTTGCATTCCAAACTGGTCCTCTGCTTCTTACCTTCTCTATTCATGCACCAAATGCAAAGTCGTCGCGGCGGAGCCCCCACACCAGCGGCACCTACGATAGGAGTGATGAAGTGCCTTTCGTATAACCGCTGGTTTGGAAAGTGAGGGTTGCGTGCTGGATATGTATAGGCAGGCTTCCCAGGCACTAACGCGTGATGGTGGCCAATAATGCCTCGGATCAAATCCAAGCGGAAGGCCATAGGTTTGATTACATTGCCGACAGAACACTGGTTCAAGATAATGCGTGCGTTAAGAGTGAACGCATTGAGAAGCCTCTTGAACATCTTTTTATACCACCGTTGGTTTCTTTTGCGTTCCACCAGATATGGTTCCAGCATTTGGTCCTTTTTGTCAACCCCGCCCATTTTATTATTGTAGTCGACGACGAGCGCCGGTCTGTAGTGTGACGGCCGCCCCGGTCGTCCAGCCACTTGTAACGTTTCAGCGTTATGGCAAGTGGATGTTAAGAAGACCGGTT
The DNA here is from genome assembly GCA_944548615.1 of Micropterix aruncella. Taxonomy (NCBI): domain Eukaryota; kingdom Metazoa; phylum Arthropoda; class Insecta; order Lepidoptera; family Micropterigidae; genus Micropterix; species Micropterix aruncella. The sequence goes on along the minus strand of OX155968.1, from coordinate 18,783,145 downwards.
TCTTATCTTCGTATGCCATCACAACTACATCGCCAGAATGCCGAGCTACCACAGATCCTTCATCAAGAGCGGCGAGTTGAATTAGTGCAGGAACGTTTTTACGCGTTTTACGGAACGTACCAACACAATCGGTTTTGTTGCGTTTCAGATACCTTGATAAAACGGGGGAATTGAACCAATTATCCATATGTAGAATATGGCCCTTGTTTAACAGAGGTCTCATGAGACGCACTACAATCTCAGTACTTTTCAGCATTAGAGATTGGTTAGCGTGATCTTTGCCCGAGTAGATTTCAAAAGACCACAAATAGCCTGTGGCCGACCCGCACACTTCATAAGTTTTAATGCCGAATCTAGCGGCTTTAGTCGGAATATATTGTCGGAAGGACAGCGAACCTTTCCATAAGGTTAACGACTCATCGATTGCTATGTCTTGCTCCAGTTGATAAGCCGCTTGGAACTTAGCGTTCAAGTGGTCTACCAATGGACCAAGACAGAACAACTTTGATGAATCGGGTGTGCGGGTGGAATTATCGTTAAAGTGGAGGGCTTTGTTTAGGCGCCAATAACGGGCTTCCGACATTAGCGGCCTAAACAAGTCTGATTTCTGGAGGGGATCATTTGAAAAACACGACTTGATGGACGGCATTGGGAAATTGCCAAGTTGAATGTAAAAGGCAAAAAGCATCATTATTTCATCCACATTCGTGTCATACCAATCTCTAGCGAAGTTTTCCGACATTGCCGCCAATTCTACAGCATGACGATTAGTCTCCTGCACGATATGCTCTAGAATGGCATCATCCCAGAAAAGGCGAAATGCCCCGTACGCATTGTAAACCTGTTCGGTGGGTCCAGAGTCGCAAAGAAATTTTTCCTTGCAGCCCCTAAAAGTATCCATAGGGGCCCACTCGAACTTCATTGCGTCTCTGTCCCCATTGAACAGTTCCTGTGCTAATTGGCACTCCGCAGCCGTGAAATCATTCTCGTCATCCTCATAATCGCTTTCATCATCATTTTCGTCCTCATTCATTCTGACGACCCTCTGTCTTGCTCGTACATCTCTCGCACGATGGGCACTACGACCCCTTTCAGCGTCATCCACTAATACTTTCAACCTTGCGGGGATGTCTTCATCAGTCTTGCAAACTTCAACAATAGGGTCACCTCTGTGCCATACATTCTCACCAATCATAGCTCGCCTCGCGGCGTTCCTACCAGTCCTCGGTACTCGTGCCCCTGCCGCTGCCGCTCCCACCCCTCCTCCCCTGCCACCTCTACCCCTCCCCGCTCCTCCGCGACGCCCGGCGCCTCGCCCGGCCGCGCCTCGTCCGGCCGCGCCTCGCCCAGGCCGGCGGACCACCTCTCTGAAAGTAAAAACAATATTGTTATTTCTAAAACAACGGCACCTAGCAGTCTAAAAGTATTATTGGTACCTTTGAGCAACCGCAGGCGACGGCGGGCCACGTAGGTTGTCCGGGAACGGCGATACCTGAAAGTTACAAGAATTCCGTCAGTATCCAATATCCAAAATCAATTTGCCAAACATATATTTATTATGCATATAAACCGGTCTGGGCTGCGGCGGCGACCATCGGTGGGACGGTCCTGGCTGTGGCGAGCGAGATCTCGACCGCGGAGATGACGTCTAAAAGATACAAGAATTCCGTGAATCTCCAAAATCAATTTGCCAAACTATATTTATTATATATACAAACCGTTCTAACCTGCGACGACAACAGACGGGACAGTCCAGGCGACCATGGCGGAGACGTCTAGAAGATACAAGAAGTCCGTTAGTTGTATGTAATAAAATCTTCAAATCAATTTCTTTATAATACTTTGATACCTCTCTAACGACAGCAGCGAGTAAGGGATCGGGCGGCGGCGGTGAGTGGTGGAGATCTGGGTGGGCATCCGACAGGTTGCTGAAGTTTAGAAAAAAAACACAAAAAATTAATAATAAATCTATGATAATAAAATCATACAGAAGTCTGAAGAGTAGTCGACTGCTCGGGAAAAACGGGATAGACATTTAGAAAATAAGATTTATTGTATTTTATGTACGTAGGTTATATTTTACTGTAAAATAAAGATTGTTGTATTATTGTGTTTGTACCTAGGTTAATTACTTATATACTTGTTATGTCTGATTCTATTGTAAAATTGTATTTGTTATGCACCTTGTACCTAGGCTAAAATTTCATGTATGTAAATTTATAGTGTGTCGCTCAAAAACATTATCGAAAAATAATATGCCGTGTTAGCACTTGTGAAAGGAAGGTGTGTTTTATTGGTGCAGGGGACGGGGAGTAAAACGGTGGTAAAAGAGAAAGACTGAGGCGTATCGAGGCTTGCAGCAGGTGTCGTGGCCGCCCGTTACGGGGCAAGCGGCGACCAAGCGGTGGACCTCTTTTTACAGTCCTGGGTCCACACAGCGCTAGGTCGGTCCGCGCCACAGGGCACTGCATATGTTGTGCAACGGGCGCAACAACGCCAGTAATAAATATTTATATGCATAGAATGTAGGTACATTATGTACAGTATCTCGGATCAAACAGTAATACATACATTACCTATGTATTTATGTATGATATGTGCAATGTTCAGGAGCGAGCAGGCGCACAGAGACGCCGCTCGACAACAGACCACGAGAAATCTTGTTCGACCCGCTGCGCGGGAAGAAAATAAGATTTATTGTATTTTATGTACGTAGGTTATATTTTACTGTAAAATAAAGATTGTTGTATTCTTGTGTTTGTACCTAGGTTAATTACTTATATACTTGTTATGTCTGATTCTATTGTAAAATTGTATTTGTTATGCACCTTGTACCTAGGCTAAGATTTCATGTATGTAAAATTGGCCACGAAGACCCATTCTGTTCAGGGTTGGTCACACTCACGAGTCAACACCCATCCGACGGCCTCAACGCATGAAGTACGAGCACGGGTAGGACTCTGGCCTTAGGGTTAGTTTCCCCTAGGAATCAACTTTCTGGCGCTCCTGGACAGTCTGCGCACCGTGCGGATAAGCCAATCGATAGCGACTGAGTTGGCGGATTTTCATATTGAAGAAAGGTTGAATAAAGAGATGGATGAACAGGATCGCAGGCGCTAACATGTAAATATAAGACGGCATTTCGTACACCAGTTATCTCTTGCAGAAATCATGGATAACGTCAATAGTATTGATTGAATATTCTGAAATGTTTTTTTAATCTCGGCGACAAATCACGTCAAGATGGTTTCCGGTGTCGTCGTACTATGTTTCCTTCAACCCTCTCTCGGCGTTTCTTTCTTTCTCACACCTCATTTTTAACACGCTTTTATTGGGTCGACCTGTATGTAACTATGTAATGGAATCTAAGGTAACTAATTTAACCATCTTCCAAGGATCGTGGCGTCATGAAATTTGACAGCTGTATGTAGTTCTGATGACAATATAATAATATGGTACTGTCGAACTGATCTGATGATGGAGTCGGAAGATATGAACTGAAACTTCATGATGGAACATCGTATCATAGCTGTGTTTGGACTTGTTAGAAAAGTCTTGGAATGAACTTTGACCACGATTAGGTTTCAAGGTCTGATGATGAAGCCGGAAGATAGGCACTGGCATTCCATGATGGAATATCGTATCATAGCCGTGTGTATGTGAATATTGTATCATAGCCCAAAAGCGTGTTTTTAGTGTTTCTTTTTAAACTAATAATTTATTATTAATTTCAATGCGATGACGTAATTCAAACCACATTTTATTATTTAACCATCCTGGATAATACTCACGGGTCATTTTGACCCCGGCAAATCTAATTTTGTCTCTCCTTCCACCCCTTTGCACGCCAACGCCATGACCAATTCACTGTACTTATTTCAGTCCTAGAAAACTATCCGGGAATAATAGGTGTCATATATTTAGCTACTCGTATTCCTCACAAAACGGGTTACCGGGGCAAAATGGTGCGTGGGTAATAAGCGAGTGACTATTTTAATCGAGGCATAAGCCAATCGATAGCGCACTCTGGCTAACAGTCGGGGGAGTCTGGAAGCAGTACTGTTTCCTATAGAGCGGGGGTGGTTGCGGACCTTACGGCGACTGCTCTTGAAACGACCATCGGCTACCCGATCCTGGGTGAATAGCCGGGCAAAGGATGCCGTGGTCCGAGATAGATTCGGTATACCACGTTTCGTAAGGGAGAGGACCGTGCAAGGGACCTCGAACTCGTGTTTATATGATAAAATTGTAATTCACTTTTGTTATAAGTACTTACATTAGCCTTTCGGTGCCAGATGGACTCAACCAGTACATCTCTAAAAGCGGCGACAGATCGCCAAAGCCGATGTACTGGTCTACGTCATCCGCTTCCTCATAGGTCTCCACCATCAATTCTTCGACCGGCCCCATACTCCCATCGCTGCTCTCATCCTCAGAAGACTGCTCCTCCACCAGGTCTAGGATTCTGTCCCGTCGCGATGATGCCATCTAATTGATGAAACGATAACGAAATTTTTTGTAAAATAACAAAATTGAATTCGAAAACTTTCTAACTGTTTTTTTTCACTAAATATGCAGTTATGTCAAAAAAGTTATATATACTTTTCTACTTTATTTTATATATTCTATAATTCCCGATATAAAGAAATCCAACTGTTATGAAATTACGAAATTTTATCGAAAAAAACTGAGGTTATGTTTTTATCGTATAAAATATCGATTTTTTTCTCGAATCCTCTTTTACCCACCCGCAAAAAATGATAAAAAACACGAATTTTAGTACTTTTAGCGCGAATCTTCGAATGCTGAAAAACGTGGCTTTCGAGAAATCAACCATTATCAAAAAAATATTACTTATTGCATAAGTTATATACGGGGAAAACATAATCACATATATTTCCGAGCTATATATCCATAAATTTCTGAGATATATAGAGAAATTATGCAAGAATCACGAAAAAACATTTCTGCAAGACGTAATGGCGGCCATGCGCATTTGCGACGCGACATTCAAAGTCCCGAAATACTTCATATACACGATAAATGGTACATCTAATCAGTTTAGGGGGACTATATGATGTTGTAGAAATGCTTTTACTTACGATTCGTTCAAAAACACACCGAAATCTACTCGAAAACCGTTTCTAAAATGCCGACACGAGCAACGGCGGATTTGACGTTTCGAGAAATTGTGCGTTCGATTTGGCGCGTTCAGTAATAATACTTCACATGGACTGCGCGGTTACTGCGGCGCATGATAACAGAGAGAATTTAATACTGTACCCGATCTGCCATACGCATGAAAGAGACAAAATGCTTTCGATGGTAAACAAAGCGTTCGAAAGCGCGCGCGCCGAGTGGAACCAAATTCGGTCGTATCAGATTCAACGGATAAAAGTGTCAGAACCAAATTTGGTCGTATCATACTCAAAGGGTTAAATCCTTGTCAATTGTTAGGCCGTTAAAGTAAAAATATTGATGTCCACTTTGTATAGTTTAAATTCAGTAGTTTTCCTTCAATATACAAAGAAATGTATGACAATGTTCCCGCGTTCGTTCCCTCCGTTCTCACTTCCCAATTCAATATTGATTTTCAAAGGTATGATTGGCTTCTACGTAGTGCAGACCGTTGCATTATTTACAGCTTTACTTGCTTTCATGTTGTATGCTAATTTCGTGAGAACATTTGACCTAGTTATTGCTTTATCGATTGGTTTTATTTTATATTTACCTCTATTAATAATACAAAATTTAAAATACTTGCGAATGTCATGGCCTCGATAAGGAATAACATGGCCTTGAAATAAATTTTATTTGAATTTAAAATTCCAACTTTAACCCATGTTATCCAAGTTCAAAGTGGCCAGTGTAAAAAAAGAGCAATTACGCAGATAAGGACCCAGTATTAAATCGATGTAGAAGAATAGTAAGATCACATGTAGAACAATAATTGATTCGTGTAAAATTACCGTAGACATTTACCTTTTGAATATATAATTATATTTAAGTAGTATCAATTATATAATTCCGTCAGTCAAGACAACATTTGCCCAGAGACATATATTCTACATAGCCCCAAAATTATATAATTCCCTTAGTGAAGACATGAAAAATTATCCTAACATAAAAATATTTAAAGCAAACCTTAATAGATGGCTACTTAAGAGCGTGTTAGCATTTTTCATGCGTAAATCAAGAATTTAGTAGTTTTTGAAGTGATTTTGGTCACATAATTAATCGGTTTAGCTTCTTTTGACTTCAGTCATCTTAATCACCATATATATTTATTTTACCTCTATTGAATAATTAATATAAAATTAGATTATTGACTTAGTAAACAGCGGATTTCGAAAGCGCGATTTCTGGATGACGCGCGAAGACTCAATTTTGAAGTAAAATTACACCAATTATTATTACTAGGTAAGAAGGTAAGAAATATTAATTTGAAGGAACATATCCTGAAATTTAAAACGTATTAAGAAAAGTTCGATTTTAACATCATAAACTTGTATTTTTATCACGTCTAAGAAAGTCAAAAATCTAGAAATTGACTAAAAGAAAATACGTTATATCTCATAATCTAGAAGTAGTTTGACAACATAAATAATTTTATACGTAAGAAAAGAGATTGTACTATAAATATGTAAAAAAGAAAAAAAAACCGTCTTCATGTTTTATGATAATAATTTTTCAAAGTAAGTATAAAATCGTGTGCCTCGAACGGCCTATAATCATTCGCTCTCTGGCGCTCGTCGACGCAGGGTCTATGTCGGTTGATCTTCCGCCGCCGCGCAAGTGCCGCGCGTGATATTTACGTAAATTATAGTGTGACTAAATAATTGTGATACCGAAGTATTTTGTATTTTATTTGTGAATCTGAACGAGGCTATTCATGTAAGCAATATTTTGATTAATAGTGGACTAAGTTTATAAATAGCTGTGGAGGCTTTCCAAGTTGTGGGGCTTTCCCACGTGTGGCCTACAAACAGATTCAACCCTCCGGGTTGTAAGGCCAAAGGTGACGTCGGGCGGCGTTGGCGAAATCCTCTTCTTTAACGTCGCTCGGGTCGTGTCTAATCCGCTTGTAGGTAGTATTTCCGGGACTTGCACTCGAGGTTTGTATTGTTAATAAAAAACAATAATTTTGATGTTTTTTAAAAGCTTCTAAACTATTAAAGATTTTTTATTTACTTTAAAAAATGAAGTCTTTTACACTAGTTATGAATTTACAAAGCACGCTCTAAAGTGGCCTGTCGCAAGGCACGCTAATAATGATCTCCAAGACACGCTCGAAAAATGATCTGTCCGGTCATCGGCGGGCGACCTCCATTATATAGGTACGACCGCCGCGCGCCGCCGTCGGTCGCGTGGTGGGGGAGGTTTGTGTCCCGCCCGCACGCGGTCGTCGGCCGGCGTAATTGTATGTCGTTTTGTGAAGTTTAATATAATATTATTTCCTTCTATTTTACTTAAGTTAAGGGTATACATACGACCTTAAACTCTAACTTATATTAACTTATGACTATTTTACATTTATCTTTTAATAATCATAATTTATTGCTATGTCCTATTTTAGGTTCAATTTTACATATCTTCACTAGTTATTGGCCGATTTGGCTCGGACAAAGTCTAAAAATTAAATTATATTATTCTAAATATTTAGGCATTGTTATGGCAGCAATTTTGTGGATTTTTTGTGATCCAATATTTAAGCTGGCGCTTTCCAAAATATGAGTCATTCTTTGTACCTACCTGGCTGGCGGGGAGGGTCGATTTTACAACCGGCGGCGGGGTTGCTTAATCCTTTTTGCCGGCGGTGTATTTAGGGTGGGTTTTTATTACCCTTTTTAAATGCACGTGCTGGGATAATTCCGACGTTTCCTTTGTTTGCGAGCGAGGTTTGTTTTCGGGTTGACGTGTAATTTCGAAATTTTTGGCGTTTCGCTTGTAATATTCCACTTTTAGTTTAAAAACCATTAGCCCCCGCTTTTAGTGGAGCTAATCCGAGTATACCGATTTGTGTGTTAAGTGCACTTACTGCCATAAATAATATTTGTTGGTTGGGGATTTTTGATGCGCTCGGGATTTTAGGCATGTCGACACGATATTTGTTGTGATGTTTATCATCATCATGCCTGCCCGATATTCCATCTTTCTTCCCGCAACATCCCCCTCTCCGTGAGACAAGTGTTTTCACCTCACTCCTCCTCTTCGGGAGGTGAAATTGTTGTTCTCACTTCCTCTTGGTGGGGAGAATAGATTACTGCCACTTTATGTACTGGTCTTTTGTACGACTTTCCGCGACAGCAGATCGTTACTGAACGTACTTGCTTATCGGGAGCGGTATGTACTTGCTCTATTCGCCCTCGGAGCCAAGTATTTCTGGGTAGGTCCGCGTCCACGAGGATGACTATGTCTCCTATCTGGACGGGTTTTACCGCGTCGTGCCATTTTGGTCTCGTCGCCAGCGTCGGGAGATATTCGCGTACGAATCTCGACCAAAAATGGTTTGCCATTATTTGGGCTTTTTGCCACTGTTTTTTGAGGCAAAGATTGTCGTTGTCAATTACGCCTATGTTGAGTCGACCTGATGACGAACCAATCAAGAAGTGATTTGGCGTAAGACTTTCGTCGTCTTGGCTGTCGAGTGAAACATGGGTTAAAGGGCGAGAATTAACCGAATGTTCCGCTTCTGCCATTAATGTTAATAATGTCTCGTCGCGAGGAGCTTTTTCCTTTAAAGTGATGGAGAGAGCTTTTTTTATGGATTGAACCAATCTCTCATAAAAACCTCCCATATGGGGCGCTGTCGGAGTGTTGAATCTCCATTCTATTTCTTTCATAGCGCATTGTGAACTTACGTCATCAAAATTGACATCTTGCAGTGCCCGTTTCAATTCGTTATTGCTCCCGTGAAAATTCGTTCCGTTATCGGAAAATATTACGGACGGTGTCCCTCTGCGTGCGCATAGCCGCTTTATTGCCATCATTGTGCTGTCCGTTGATAGGGAATGGACGATTTCTATGTGGACGGCTCGACTATTCATACAACAGAAAAGCATACCGTACCGTTTTTCCCGGTGTCTTCCAACGGTGACTTCTATCGGCCCGAATATATCGGCTCCGATATTGGTGAACGGTCGTATGTGATGAGCTAACCTGATGTCCGGTAAGACCGCCATTTTGGGTGGAATTGGCTTCGCTCTGTCAATCTGACATTTTCGGCAGTCGCGAGTGATTTTTCGAATCGCTCCCCGGAGTCGCAATATCCAATAACGCTGTCGTAGTTCATTACAAACCCATTCACGTCCTTTGTGACCGGCCTGCTCGTGCTGCCATTTCATCAACAACTGGGTGTAATGACTACGCGCGTCCAGTATTGCGGGTTGTTTTACCTCTGGGGCGACACCGGCTAAATTTTGTATGCGACCGCCTACTCGCAGGATCCTATTCGTATCCAGGTACGCATTTAGGTTTCTTATCCTGCTGTTTTTTGGTAATTCTTTATTGCTTTTTAATAATGAAATTTCCTCGCTGAAATCTTGTTGCAGCGAAACCCGAATCAGGTAGAGGTCCGCGCAAGCAAGTTCTTGTGGGGTTAAATGTTTTGTTTTTTCGCCGCTGCGTTTGCAGCGTTGTGCGAATCGAAATATCCATGCTACTGTACGACGTAACCGTTCTAGGCGTGAGAATCGTTTTGTCTCGATTAATGAAATAGTTTTTATCGAGGTCATTACGTTTACCGGTCGACGTTCATCGTCCTGACCGTATTCTGACGATGGAGATTCATCGTCCGCGGGCCAGTGGTCGCTTTTTTCCAGTAGGAATTCCGGTCCGTTTATCCACTCTTTTATTTGGTCTTCACCCATTTTAGTCGCCGTGTCCCGAATGGCGTTATCCGCGGGATTCAATTTCGTGGGTACCCAACGCCATTGGCATGGTGTGGTAACCTGGTCGATTTCGCCCAGTCGGTGAGCTACAAACACGTTGAATTCACGTGGGTCACGTTTTATCCACGCTAGTACGGTCTTGCTATCTGACCATAACGTTGTGGAGGAAAATTCCCAGGTGTGCTGCGATTTTATCAGTTCGGCTAATTTGCTGGCCATTGTAGCGGCTTGCAGCTCTAGTCTTGGTAGCGACATGGGTTTCAGCGGTGCTACTTTGTTTTTGCCGGCTATAAAGGCCGTGCTCGCGGTGCCGTTTTCATTTTCGTAACGTAAATACGCTACCGCGGCATATGCTCGTTCGCTCGCGTCCGCAAAAACATGCAATTGTACGTCGCGGGCCAGTTTTCCTGTGTGCTGGTAGCTACGGTTTATAGTTACGAATTTTATTTTTCGCAACTCGGCCAACCAGACTTGCCACTTTTGACTGGCACCGTCGCTAATAATCTCGTCCCAGTCCGTCTTATCCAACCATATGGTTTGGAGTAAGATTTTCGCCTTTACTGTTAGTGGGCCCAAAATCCCGAGCGGATCAAAGGTGCTCATTATCACCGATAATGTTTGTCGCTTCGTCGGGGTTTTGCGACCACTCAGTAAGTCGGGATTAATTTTCTTGAGGTCCGTGTCGAATGAAAAGGTGTCGCGATGAGGCTCCCATATAAGTCCGAGAATCCTCTCACTCGCCTCGTCGGTACCGGCCAATTTTATTTTTGTTTGTGAACGTATATTATGTGGTACCTGCTCTAATATTTTTGGATCGTTACTCGTCCAGTTTACGATGTTAAAGCCACCTTCCTGGTGAATTTTCGTAACGGTCGCGATCATTTTTTGGGCGGTTTCTACAGTATCCGTTGAATCTAGATAATCGTCCATATAGTGTTTGTTTACTATGGCGTCGACCGCTTCGGGATATTTTTTCCTGAATCTCTCCGCGTTTGTATTTTTTACAAAGAGTGCGGAGCACGGAGATGAGGTAGACCCGAAAAGGACTACATCCATGGAGTACTCGGATGGTTCCTCTTCTTGTTTTAGGTCTCGCCATAGGAAACGTTGACTTTGGGTGTCTTTTTTTGATAAATTAATTTGTAAAAACATCTCCTTTATGTCGCCCGCGAATCCGTAACGTCCTTGTCGGAATTTGAATAGGATTCCAATCAGAGAGTTTAATAAATCGGGTCCTGATAATAGTTGGTCGTTTAGGCTTGTTCCCCCGGCTTTCGCGGCGCAGTCGAAAACGAGTCGCATTTTTCCTGGTTTATTTGGATTTTCAACCGGGAAGTGTGGAAGATACCAAATACGATTTCCAGGGGTGCGTAATTCCTCTGGACTCAATTTATGGGCATACCCTTTTTTCAGGAAATTATTTATTGTGTCGCAATATTGAGTGGCCAATGGTTGATTTTTGAGTAGTTTGTTCTCTATGGATTTCAACCGTTTTTTAGCCATCTCGTGACTGGCTGGCATCGTCACCTTGTCGCTTTTCCAAAGCAGTCCGGTACTCCAACGATTGCCTTCTAGCTTCGTTGTGTCGTGAAGAAGCGTCTCGGCCCGCGCGTTTGTAACGGCCTTATGGGCGCGTATGTGCGTTCCTACTTCTTCTACCTCGAAATACGACCGGATGATGTCGTCCATCCTTTGGTTTGAGCCCGCATTCCGTAAGTGGTTTACGGCGCGGCAAGTAGACAAATCACCGCCCCCCCTCCCCCTAATGTCCACCCAAGTCGGCAATAGGTTGCTATCGGAGCTGTCGGGGGACCGGTTTTTATCGTTCTGGGAATGATTAAATCATAGTGATCTATTCCTATTAGAATTTGCAGTGCTCCTTCAAAGTCGCAAAACGGTATGTCGGCTAAATGAGGCCATTTAATTAGCATAGATTTAGCACAGAATTTTTGTGCTGGTAAATCCAGCTGTTTTATGGTCCTGGCGTTACGCAAATCATAATATTTTTTACCTTTCAGCGGTCGGATCTTACAATTTATTCGCTGCGTTGTCGCGTTCGCGACTGACATGCCCGAGGCGCCTACTAAATTTAAGGGGCTAATTTCCCCGTGTACTCCTATTTTATCCGTTATGCTCTGATCTATTAATGTGATTGAGGATCCTTCATCGCATAACGCTAGCACTTTTATAACGCCTTTCGGCCCCCGTAGTTCCACGGGCGCTACCCTTAGAATCATTTTTTCCGATCCGTCCCACGTATTAGCTACTGTATTTGGGGTATTTTGGTCGTCGTTCGAGGGCTGATCTTTTTGCGCGGCATTATTTTTATGTAATAATTTGTGGTGAGGCCACTTACAACCTTCTATCCCACACGGCTCTTTTACGCTACATTGCGCTTGGCGGTGGTCTTTTTTAAAACACCGTGTGCATAAGCGTTTTTCCTTAACCCATGTCCAACGTTGATTTATTGTCATTTTTCCTATTTCGCGGCATTTAGGGGTTAGATGATTGTTTCGCCCGCACTTTAGGCAGGCGTCTTTCGACTCCTGAGTGTCTGTATCAAAAACTCTTTTTTTGCTCGGCATCTCGGATCGATTGTTACTATACTTATTTTTTGAATAATTTTTTACGGGATCTTCTTGAGAGGCGGCGTCTATTATTGTCTCTAACCAGTTTCCGTAATCTAAAAGAGTAGGATGCGGTCCATGGCCGGCGGAGTACCACTGTAACCGCAAATGTTGTGGCAATTTCATCACTAATTCTTTTAGCAGCGGTGGATTTGTGAGATACGCAGAATGACCCATATTTTTCAAAGCATGTACGACATTACAAACGGTAGTGCCGTACTCAACCAACTTAAATATTGAATCACTCACCAATATTTGCTGCGTACTGCGTGCTTCCTGCATGAGCGCGTCGATGCGAGCGCCAGGTCTGCCAAAACGGCGTTCCAGCGCTCTTCGGATCTCCGGGACATTGCCGGGATCCAATAACATCGCGCGTACTGCTTCGCGCGCGGGTCCTCGTAGGCTTTGTTGTAGTCGTAGCAGATTGTCCGCGTTGGTGAATCCGCACATTGTCGACCCCTGGTCGAATAGTGCGGCGTATATTGGCCACTCCTGCATGCTGCCGTCGAATTGGGGAAGGCTGCGCAGCATCTTCGCTCGGGTCTGCATCATGTAGACGTCGGGCGGGCTGCATTCTTCCTCTTTCTTCATCGTCGGGACGTCGCCGCTCGGACGGGCGTAATTGCTCGCTCGGGCGGTGTCACTCGGTCGATTGGCGGTGGCGGCTGCTGCGTTATCGGCGATCGCTTTCGTGACGGCGCTCGCGACGGCTCGTTGTAACGCGGCGTCGCTCGCCTTTTTGTCCGTGGCGTCGTCGTCTCTTAACTGCCGCTCGTAGGAGGAGGCTCTTGGATGGGAGTTGGCGGCGGCTGCGGTGGCGGCGATCGCTCGCTGTTTTTTCTGCGGCGTTGTCGTCCCTTAATTCCCGCTCGTTCACCCATTCCTCTGTTCGTCCGGTCGTTAGTCGGCGGCTCTGTCGCTCCGCTCGGCTGTCGGCTCGGCTTATTTGGTCGTCGTCGTCCATATATAATTCTTCCTCAACCTCTGCCTCTATCAGGAGTTTCCGAAGTTCGAGTTGCCGGTCGATCCGTTCGGATTCAATTCGGTGAGTCTCGGCTGCGAGTTTGGCGGCGGATTCCGCTTGGGCGGCGTTCACTGCGGCTGCGGCTGCGGCTGCGGCTGAGGCTGCGGCTGCGGTGTCGGCTGCGGCTGCGGCTGCGGTGTCGGCTGCGGCTTTTTCCTGGGCGGCTTCCATCTCCGCTTCCAATTGTCGCCTCCTGATGGTGGTGGTTGCTGATCTAGACGATCGATGACTTGTCATTGACGGCGCCCTGCTGCTGGTAGACTGTGCTCTGCTGGCTGGTCTCTCAGCGGTCGTCGTCCCAATTGTAGATCTTGCGGCATCTTGTTGATCGGCTCGTAGTTCTTGCCTGTGAGCGTCGATCTGGCTTTTGTCGCGTGCTTTGTCCGCAATCCTTGCGCTTCTTCTAGCGCTCTCTGTCCGTTCCGCGCTCGTTTGGCGCGGCGTCGACATTTCGGAGATTCTTCAAATTTTTGTAAAAATTAAAAAATTATTTTTTATTATTTTTTTACCTTGATGGACCTGCTTTCTGCTTAAGGTCCTGATTTCCTATCCCGTCTCGAAGGACCAAGATGTGGAGGCTTTCCAAGTTGTGGGGCTTTCCCACGTGTGGCCTACAAACAGATTCAACCCTCCGGGTTGTAAGGCCAAAGGTGACGTCGGGCGGCGTTGGCGAAATCCTCTTCTTTAACGTCGCTCGGGTCGTGTCTAATCCGCTTGTAGGTAGTATTTCCGGGACTTGCACTCGAGGTTTGTATTGTTAATAAAAAACAATAATTTTGATGTTTTTTAAAAGCTTCTAAACTATTAAAGATTTTTTATTTACTTTAAAAAATGAAGTCTTTTACACTAGTTATGAATTTACAAAGCACGCTCTAAAGTGGCCTGTCGCAAGGCACGCTAATAATGATCTCCAAGACACGCTCGAAAAATGATCTGTCCGGTGATCGGCGGGCGACCTCCATTATATAGGTACGACCGCCGCGCGCCGCCGTCGGTCGCGTGGTGGGGGAGGTTTGTGTCCCGCCCGCACGCGGTCGTCGGCCGGCGTAATTGTATGTCGTTTTGTGAAGTTTAATATAATATTATTTCCTTCTATTTTACTTAAGTTAAGGGTATACATACGACCTTAAACTCTAACTTATATTAACTTATGACTATTTTACATTTATCTTTTAATAATCATAATTTATTGCTATGTCCTATTTTAGGTTCAATTTTACATATCTTCACTAGTTATTGGCCGATTTGGCTCGGACAAAGTCTAAAAATTAAATTATATTATTCTAAATATTTAGGCATTGTTATGGCAGCAATTTTGTGGATTTTTTGTGATCCAATATTTAAGCTGGCGCTTTCCAAAATATGAGTCATTCTTTGTACCTACCTGGCTGGCGGGGAGGGTCGATTTTACAACCGGCGGCGGGGTTGCTTAATCCTTTTTGCCGGCGGTGTATTTAGGGTGGGTTTTTATTACCCTTTTTAAATGCACGTGCTGGGATAATTCCGACGTTTCCTTTGTTTGCGAGCGAGGTTTGTTTTCGGGTTGACGTGTAATTTCGAAATTTTTGGCGTTTCGCTTGTAATATTCCACTTTTAGTTTAAAAACCATTAGCCCCCGCTTTTAGTGGAGCTAATCCGAGTATACCGATTTGTGTGTTAAGTGCACTTACTGCCATAAATAATATTTGTTGGTTGGGGATTTTTGATGCGCTCGGGATTTTAGGCATGTCGACACGATATTTGTTGTGATGTTTATCATCATCATGCCTGCCCGATATTCCATCTTTCTTCCCGCAACAAATAGCTGTATTTAACTTATATTTTTTTTCTACAAACTTGTTATTATTCTACTTACAGAACATATGGATCAAAGAAATCTGTGATGTCACGAAAACGTAACATGATTAATAATTTGCAGAAGGCAAGAGAAGCTGCGTAAGTACCTATTTATTTTTTAACATGGTGTCAATGTAAGTTATTGTTTTTGTACCAACATAATACTCGTAGTCAAGTAAATGACAAATCCACTAGCGATCACCCATCAACCGTAACAGTTTATTTTTACCCGACTACGGAAAAGTCAAAAGGAGGGTTATGATTTTAGCAGCCTATGTAAGCATGTATTTATATATGTATGTATTAGCTGCGCCCAGCGGTTTCACCCGCGTGGTGATGGAAAATTGTGATAATGATGATAGAAAACCATATATCTTTATAAATTATAGACTATGTATTATTCTGATGTGTAAGTATTGAAAAGTTTCATCAAAATCCATTCAGTAGTTTTTGCGTGAAAGAGTAACAAACATCCATACATACATACAAACTTTCGCGTTTATAATATTAGTAGGATAGTAGGATAGAATTTAAATTTCGAATGTCAATTTCTTAGATTTTTTTCCTACTTACTTGACAGTTATCGTTATATTTTTAGATAATTCACGCTATATCTTTATAAATTATAGCCTATGTATTATTCTGATGTGTAAGCTATATTATTGAAAAGTTTCATCAAAATCCATTCAGTAGTTTTTGCGTGAAAGAGTAACAAACATCCATACATACATACAAACTTTCGCGTTTATAATATTAGTAGGATAGTAGGATAGAATTTAAATTTCGAATGTCAATTTCTTAGTTTTTTTTCCTACTTACTTGACAGTTATCGGTATATTTTAGATAATTCACACTATATTTTTATAAATTATAGCGTATGTGTTATTCTGATGTGTAAGCTATGTTATTGTAAAGTTTCATCAAAATCCATTCAGTAGTTTTTGCGTGAAAGAGTAACAAACATCCATACATACATACAAACTTTCGCGTTTATAATATTAGTAGGATGTAAGTATGTATTTTAATCTGTTCCCTCATATCTCCAAAACTTCTAGTCGTATTTTGACAATCGAGGAAATGTGAGATTCGAGACATTAAATGATCTCAAACATTATCAATAAGTTTGATATTATCAATAAGTAAAACTACGTAATAAGACAAATAATTACTTAAAAACTAACAATAGTAGATTTTGAATGTAGACACCTAGTTATTAAATTACCTTAATTTATCATTATACTAATGCTCCCTGGATTACATATTTTTTTAATATGTGATTCGTTAATAATCTATATATTGCAGTTTAAAAACTTGCATTAGCTAAACCAATTTCAATAGATCTTGTAATATCTCAGAAGTTGGGGTTACCATTTTTACGTAACTATTTACAGTAACTATTAATTAATGTTTGGCAGTAAGTCAATAATTACTTAATTAGCGTACTCAGAGAAATTACAAAATGGTCATTAGTGATAGTATAAAATGACCGCGATGTCCAAATCATTATTATTTATACCTTCACTAACGACCATTTCGTAATTTCTTTGTGTACCCTAATTAGGTAATTGTTCACTTACTGTCAATCATTAATTAATAGTTACGTAATAATGATAACACTTACTTCTGAGGCATTACAAGATCTATTGAAATTGGTTTAGCTAATACAAGTTTTTAAACAAACAATTGAAATATATAGATTATTAACGAATCACATAATTTAAAAAAACATACATAATGGCAACATATACCGGACAAACTGCTACAAAAAAAAAAAGATTTACATCGTGTTTGGTATTATCGTGCAATTATCGTGTTTGGTACATGCGTACGTTTCGAAAATATGTACTGATTTCGAAATGTACTCAATGAGTACATTTCGAAAATATGTACTGAAAACTCCGAAAATATGTTAGTAGGTTTTAGTTTTTTTAACTTTTTACTTGTTTAGAATGCATTACTATTAATAACTTGTTGAAATATAAGAGGTAGGTACACCGGAATGAAATATTATTATTTTTTTATTCTGCGGATTCCCTAATTTTCTTAATAATCGTCTTTTGTTTTTTTTTTCAGATCAAAATTAAGAGAATCTTTAATAAATACTAAAACCCCCAATGCAGCCTCAACTGGAACTTCTGCATCGCCTCCTACTAATATATCGTACGTTGCAAATTGTAGTTGTTTTTAATCTACTAAGTGAACTTTTATTTTGTTTTATTTTCTTTAATGTCAGCAATTTTATTTGTAGGATTGAAAACATGGATATCGATTTAATTGAAGAAAGAAACCTTAATTTGTATTCATCCAGAGAAACACCTAGTGCAAATAACCTAAATAATCAAACATCGTGAGTAGAAAATTGTTATTGGTAATTTCATTATATATTTCATTGTAAATTTCATTATATCGATCATTTAATTTGTAGGACTGAAGTTATGAACGGTGATTTGATTGACAACATTGGGGATAATTTAACGATTAGTTACGTTGAGGTAAAAACTAATTTCTTTTTTACTTTTCAATTATAATGAAACGTGGAAAAAATCCGTTAATTTAATCTTTTTTTAGGTTACAAAAACAGAACCGGAATCTATAACTATCGAAGGAAGACGCGTGGTAGATTTTCAGTATTTCTTGAACGACTTAAAAAAATTGCAGAACATAATAATCGGTTTGGTTGTTCATTACATAACCTGAAAATCGTTAAAGAAATTCAAAGGGGACTTCAGTCAACTTTTTACTTTAAATGTGATATGTGTTATGTGGCACTTCATTTAAGTCGGTACTTATACAAATAAACAACTAAAAAGAGTTGCTTTTTATTAGTACCTATATAGGTAGTTTTATGTAATTATAATAATATTGCATCATCCATATTTGTATAAATTTAATTAAAATAGTTTTATAACACTTCAATTAAGTCGGCACTTATACAAATAAACAAGTAAAAGAGTTTCTTTTTATAATTACCTATATAGTTTTATGTGAATATAATAATATTGCATCATCCATATTTGTATAAATTTAATTAAAATACATAATTAATCTATTTTGGACAGTCTTTTTATTTTCTTCGTAAACTTTAGTTATTTACTTATTAACTAAAAATATAGGTACGCCATAGCTACAGATCAAGATCGTTTAGTCGCCGTAACGTCGCAACTGTGTCCTGTACGTGAGGAAAAACCCACACAGGCGCACTCACCTCGCGCGTCGAGCGGTAAATACCTAAAACCAGAGTGCCTAAATTTGGGACAACGCTCTTAACAAGGGATATGTAAAATCTGATCAACTTCTTTGCAACGCACGGCAATTTATTTAGTATCACTTATCTATTTTTCTTAATTAAATTTTATTTAATTACAACTATACATGTATATATTTATTACATAGCTATATTTTTTATAAAATTGGTATATTTATGTGTATATACAGGTGGTGGGTCCAAATAATTTATTTAAAAAAAAACACTTCACTTTTAAATTGCATAAAAATATGCACATCTAGAGACGGGCCAAATTATCGCCTAGTTAGATGTGCTATTGGCAGTAAAGGTCATGTAAGATGTGTTAAACCTCCCTATATTAATTATTAAATAATTTATATAATTATTATAAGATTACATGACCTATGAATGAACTGTATACGTAATCCTATGTACCTAAATAAATAAATAAATAAATAAGATATTGGTTAAATATGGGAGTACGAGACCAACGTCTGAATATTGTATAATTAAAAATGAGAAACTGTCTCTGTACATCACATGAATAAAACACGATTAATATAAGCTTCAAACGCCTATCGGAAGTGTTGTAATTGCCAATATTACTGCGGCATATATAGCTGCTAGTCGAAACGTGAAAGCCACGTAGGCCACAAAGCAAGCTGCATTACTAAATCGATTGGGTAAATGCAATTTCAGGGAATACGTCAGAGGCTCGACATGTAACACAACCTTATACAGGTAGATAGAGCTGTGGGAGGAGAAATAGACACCTCGCTGTTGTAGCAAGGAATTTGCATAATCTATTACGTAGGATGTTCAGTATGGATTTCTGTTCACGCAGGATATCATATCTGGTCAGGTAGTATATTGAAAAAAAATATGATTACATTATATATTATATAGCCATTGTATATATAACGTAATAGATTTCTCAGTGGCATGCTACGATATGGCAGCTAAGACTTTACGACGAAACGCAACATGTAGATGAGACTCACAGTTCAAAAATATTATTAATCTTCTCTTATGCAAAATATGGCTAAGTTCGTGGTATGTTAGTATGGCGACGCACTATAGATGGCGCTCTAAACACGCCTATAAGGCACCCTATGTCTAAATAAAAAAAAAATAAGAACCGAATAGTTTAACCATATGTCTTGTAACTAATATTATTTACATAAAGGTTATTTACATAAGGTAAATTTTTAATTTGGTACACAGGTTTCAATGCTTAATCATTACGCACTTTAATGTACAGATAGAATAATTGATGACATTCTATCTCTCCCTATTAATTCAATGATGTAAACAACCTATATAAATACACGCGATGAATGGCCCTAATAATTAAATGTTATTATTATTATCATTGTAGATGGGTCCCGTCAGCGACAAAAAAGTGCAATAGTTTTGTAAAAGCCGATACTTTCAGATCAGACAGTATTTTGACCATAGAATACCGGGGTAGAGTCATCCTGGACGCCTGGCGCTGAGTAATAGAAAAGCTGTAATTTTAATTAGTACCCCCAAAGTGTTTTAGAAAAACCGAAAATGGATCAATAGACAGTGGATGCAACAAAAAAACTCGAAACAAATGGTCAAACTGCTTAACAATACAACGCGTGCCGTCAGTATTACTCCATACAAGTCGCAAAAATTAGGTCCCTGCAAACACGCCGGTACGTATTTTTGTCGGTAACTATTACGCATCGGCCTAATGTGCCGCGCAATATAATGGACTTCAATGCTGACGCCACGCATTATATTGTTAAGCATTCTAACCATATGTTTCGAGTTCTGTATTGCATACACTATCTAATGATGAATTTTCAGCTTCTCCAAAACACTTTTGGGGTAATAATTAAAATTACACCTTTCCTAGTACGCCAGCGCCAGGTGTAACGGAGTCTGGCCTGCTGACTCTACCCCAGCATTCTATGGCCAAAATACTGTGTGATCTGAAAGTATCAGCTTTTACAAAACTCTTGCACCTTTTTGTCGCTACCTCTTGGCCTATTGGTTAAATTGTTGATTTTATAGCTTATCAGTCCTTTATGAGATGTAAAAATCTAAATTTAATAATAGGACATCTATAATAACTTTGACAATGTTATTATAGATAGCCAAATAATTTGCTATTCGTCTTGACGTACAATGCTATCAGCGCCACCTGCATGTCGCCGGCGTAAAAGGGTTGCCAAACCCTACACTGAGCTTTCTAATACGTTATATAATCAATGTCATTGCTAGGGGGATTGCTCGAGATAATAGTTTAAATTATGCTGTTGTGATGATGTTGTTTGTATTCGAAACACGTAAAGAAATTGTAATTATTATATAAAACTAGTTGTGCCGGTGAACTTCGTACCACCTAAAATTTATTTGATTGTAACTCTTCATAAGCGTTTATTAATCCTAATGAACCTTCAAAATCTAATTCATTGAAATATATAATATGGCCGAATCATGTACGGCTTGAGTTTCGTTTGGTGATTAAAAGAAAGTCCTTTGTGATTGAAATAAATTCAATGTATTTAATTTACATGATAATATATAAATGCAGTTCATATTCAACACAAAACATTGTGGTTAAATATGTTTTTCGTTTTGTTTTCCGGCGCGTAAATAAACAAAAATGATTGTTTTCCGACCGATGGCTTGGCGAACACGGGACATACAGTTGTCCATGCGCGAAATACGGAAATTCCAAATTAATTCCGCAAACTTCCAACACGCGTGATATGTCATCGTGAAGTCCAGACGCACGGGGAATATAAATTCCGCTTTCCAGAATTACCAAGTGTACAACTGTAGATTGTCTTTCGTATGTCGCAAAGGAAAAGATGCGCCAAATCGCCTCGTTGCTGCCGACATAGCGACACGTCTGATACTGAGATACACCTCGTTTGAATTCCTCACAGCGAAAACAGCCATATCGCTTTATTTTACGTATTTGCATATGTAATTTATCGAGTTGATGGAGTTGCAGTATTCCACATTGATTTGCGCTTTAAAAGCCTTAGACAATAAGGCACAATCTAACGATTGACCACATTTACATCTTGCCCTTTGACCTTCACAACTGCAGATCGCCCATTGTCCGCAACTGCTCGGCGACGATACAATTGGTATCCGTCATTGCCTGTGATGGTGTTAGCAATCAGGTCTCTCGGGTAACGCCTGGAACAGTTACTATCGAGCATACAGGGCGAGATGTTGTTATAAACTTCGCGAGGTTTATAGATCATATTCTTAGGCACCACTCACTGCAAGCAATTTCGGACAGCTTCATCTTGTATTTCGGTCGAGATGATGGAATCATCTCACATCAGTGCGGTTTGCCCCTTGAGGTAGCTTGCCGCACATTTGACTGACTTCGTCGACCTATGTTATCTCTTCTTCTCGACATTTTAATGGACACTGTAAAACGACACGGATTTTCTTTTCACGCTCACTCAAATCGATCGAAATGTCCATGAGGTCTTTACAGTATTGAAATCCCCAATCTAAGTCCAAATTCGTGGTTATGTCATTAAAAAAACGGATGTGTCACCCCAAGACTTTCCTGTCAAGTTGCCAGGAACATAATTCATCTGAATATTAATATCATTAATCCTACAACAACAACAACCCCCAACCTAGCGACACCCTTTACACTCGAAAATCGAAATCGACTTTGACTTCGACTTCGACTTTTAGACTTTTCAGACTTTCTCTACTTTGTCCACTTTCTTACTTTTTTGACTTTTTTGACCTTTTCTACTTTTCCGACATTTTTGACTTTTTTTTACTTTTTCGACTTTTTTGACTTATTTGACTTTCTCGATTTTTTTGACTTTTTGACTTTCTTGACTTTTCAGACTTTTTCGACTTTTACGACTTTTTCGAATTTTTCTACTTTTTAGACTTTTTTGACTTTTGCGGCTTTTTCGACTTTATCAACTTTTTCGTCTTTTTTTACTTTGACGACTTTTTTGACTTTTTCGACTTTTTTTGTTCTTTTTTACCTTTTTGACTTGACTTTTTCGTCTTTTTCGCCTTGTTCGACTTTTTTGACTTTTTCGGCGTTTTCGACTTTTTCGACTTTTGGGACTTTTTCGACTTTTCCGACTTTTTCGACCTTTTCGACTTTTTCGACTTTTTGACTTTTTGACTTTTTTGTCTTTTCAGACTTTTTCGACTTTTACGACTTTTTCGACTTTTTCTACTTTTTAGACTTTTTCCGCTTTTTCAGCTTTTTTTATTTTTTCTACTTGTCCGACTTTTTTGACTATTACTTTTTTGACTTTTCAGACTTTTTCAACTTTTACGACTTTTTCGGCTTTTCTACTTTTTAGACTTTTTTGACTTTTGCGACTTTTTGACTTTTTCGACTTTTTTGACTTTATTGACTTTTTCGACTTTTTTTACTTTGACGACTTTTTGACTTTTTGTACTTTTCCGACTTTCTTTTTTTTTTACCTTTTTGACTTTAGACTTTTCCTACTTTTTCGACTTGTTCGACTTTGTTTACTTTTTCGGCTTTTTCGACTTTTTTTACTTTGACGACTTTTTGACTTTTTTTACTTTTCCGACTTTCTTTTTTTTTTTTACCCTTTTGACTTTAGACTTTTTCTACTTTTTCGACTTGTTCGACTTTGTTTACTTTTTCGGCTTTTTCGACTTTTCTGACTTTTTCGACATTTTCGACTTTATCGACTTTTTTTACTTTTTTGACTTTTTTTTGATTTTTTCACCTTGTTTACCTCTTTTGACTTTTCGGCTTTTTCGACTTTTTTACTTTTTCGACTTTTTCGACCTTTTCGACTTTTTGGAGTTTTTCGACTTTTTTGACTTTTTTGACTGTTTTGACTGTTGCATTTTTTGAGTTTTCGACTTTTTAAATTTTACACATTGTACGGTATGGATAACAGTTATGGATACAAACAATATGGATGGATAGAGCTGTCAAACAATACGATCGCCGCGATAGCCATTTAGAAAGTGGCCAATGTTCCCAAAATGACCAAAATCGGATTTTTTCGATTTTCAGTTGTTTCTTTGAGTTTTTCCTAAATATTTTTTTTTGTAAACCACCCCTGAATCAAGCCAAACAAAATAAAGGAAAAATAATTCAAATCGGATTAGTCATTTTCGAGATCCTGCGAGACTAACGCACGGCCATTCATTTTTATATATAAGATAATACCAGTATGGATTACCAGTTTGAACAAAAAACTATTTTTCAAATTACTCATTTAGCAGCGATAGTGCCCCAGTTCAGTCAGAAACGAATAGGGTAATGTAGGTCATAATATAATTAAAATTTGATTGACAGCAATTATGTGATAGGTATGAACCAACTTTTGTGTTATTAGACTATTTCCAGAAAATTCATTTCAAAGCATCTATTATTCATTTTTGACGTTACGGATATCAATACGATAATAGCCGACCCTACCGAATTATTAACTAAAATCGATCACACCTTCTAAATTGTTACGCGGGTGGTTAGCTGCCTGATATTTAACCATTAATAACTTTGATTTCGATTTACGTCCTTGTACATGTTAAAGCTCGATCTTTTATTCATGTCAGTTGATTAACTAATTAAATTAAGGATTATGCTTAGTTTTACTGTGTTCAATCATCTTTATTTTAATCGTTAGTCTAGGATAATTAGGCTTAATTTACTGGCTCTAATACAACTTATTTTTTTAAATTTTATTATTATTAAGGAAACATACATCTGTTAAAATAAATTTGTTACACAATTATTAAGTTAAAAAAATAAAGCTAATTACATGTTTCCACTTAAGGCGCTGATATACGACTTTAATGATTTTAAACTGATAATTACGTCTAAACGAGTACTGCTTATGATTCGAAAAAAATATATGTTAAACAAGAGCATTTACCTAATATTTTAATCTGTGAATATTTTAGATTTTGTTTATATTACATAGTGTAATTAATTCGGGAAATGAGGTCTAACCGAACACAAAAACGAGAATTACGCAAAAACTATCTAGTGTATTATTATGAAACCTGCACCATTTTAAAGATAATTTAATTATCTATCATATTATCTGTGATTTTTTTCAAAAAGTCAAAGAATAATATCCGATTTTGCTTATTCGAACAAAATTGGTGCGCGAGTTATAAAGCGGGCCTCGCCGGCGACGAGAGTCAGTATGACCGCGACCACTGTCACGGGTAGATGCTGACGCTGCGCTCCGAACGAGATAAATTACGATAATTAACAACAAAATGGCCAGAAACTCAAAATTTTTAAAACTTAAACGCAGTATATTAGAGAAAAATAGATTATTAAGGTAAGTAACGTGTTTTAGTGTATTATTACGTGTATATTATTACCATTTGTCTACTCTGATGCTCATTGCCTGACGTCAAATTGGGGTGACCACACGAATAGGATTCGTGCAACAATTTAACTAATTAACACATAAAATAAATTACTTCTTTTATTTTATAAACTGACGTGATTACTGTTTTTATTTTAGGCGAATACGAAACAACACTAATTCTGAAGATGTAAATTCACAGACGAGGTGAGTAAACAGTGTAGGTAAACAAAACTACATCAAAAGGTAATGCTCACAGGTAAATGCATACCTAATTTAATATTTTGATTTTAGTGTAATTCGAACAATAATTATGTTTTATCAGAACTTGAAAGTTTTATCAGAACTGTCGGAATCAGAATATTATTTTGAAATCAAATATCAAACTTGAATATTGAATTTGAAAATCGATTTAGGGCCGATTTCTATATGAAACCTGCAAGTAAAAGTACAAATATAAGTTGAACCATCGGTTTACTAAATTCATTCGTAAAGCGACAAAATTTAATTCGGGTTTTCGTAGTATGACGTAAATTATACTTTGTTTGGAGGGGCTGGTTTTTGTTGCAAAAAGATAATTATGGGTTTTAGCCAAAAATTTAGTAGTAATAATAATAAACCTACTTATAACATAGTTACGCGCATCCCTGACTCACTGACTGACTTTGTAACGCTGTAGGTAAAGACAGTATTTTTTTCATTTGTCAGTTTTTAAACTTGAAATGCTACTTCGAATTTCAAACTTGAAATTGTGCTTTGAATTTCGAACTTGACATTCTACTACGAATTTCAAACTTAAAATTCTACTTCGAATTTCGAACTTGACATTTTACTTCGAATTTCGAACTTGACATTCTAC
Source organism: Micropterix aruncella (assembly GCA_944548615.1). Lineage (NCBI taxonomy): Eukaryota > Metazoa > Arthropoda > Insecta > Lepidoptera > Micropterigidae > Micropterix > Micropterix aruncella. Next base: position 18,757,336 of record OX155968.1, on the reverse strand, counting down.
TACGAATTTCGATCTTGAAATTCTACTTCGAATTTCGAACTTGACATTTTACTTCGAATTTCGAACTTGACATTCTACTTCGAATTACGAACCTAACATTCAAGTTCGAATTTCGCACTTGACATTTTGACATTTGAAATTCGGAATTTCGGTTAAATTTCGATAATTTCGGAATTCGAAATAAAATTTCGAAATTTTGGACTTAGCTAAGGATTCCATTATAGCATTCATGGTTTGCTCGATATTCAAACTCAGCACTCGTAAAAAAACGACCCTTACTTTGTTTTTGCAGGAATAACTATACCTAATATCATTGTTTATCTATGTGTAGATCTGAAGTGAACGAAACAACAATTGCTGAGGAGGAAGCCTTGCATATTGGTACAGAAAATGAGAAGTCATTCTCTGACAGGTAAAAGCATAATTATTATTACTGTGACATCAGCATAACTTGCGCATAGCTTTCTGTTGTACCTATCATATGTTTTGTTTGTAGAAAACCGACAATGTCAATTACAGAATTCTTATTAGGTGTATTTTCTTTTCAGAGAGAATGGAGAAGTAGTCAATGGAATGCGAATATTGAATATAACACAGTTTTTTAAAGAGCTTCAACAAATATCTTCACATGGGAGTATAGACTGTGGTTTGAAATCAATAGAAATAATATCTGAACGTAAATTGGGGCTACTTTCGAATTTAAAACTAAAATGTAAGATGTGTAATGAAACCTTTGTCATTTGTTGCAATAACCCTGAAACTGACATAAATATTAACACAGTTGCGGGCGCAATAGCAATAGGTTGTGGCCATTCACAGCTAAATGAATTATTAGCCGCAATGGACTTGCCCCAAATATCATATACAATATTTAATAAAAGATTGGAAACTATAAACAAAGTTTGGGAAAAAGAAACAACCCAGTCGATGAATGAAGCCGCTAAAGAAGAACGTAGATTGGCTTTTGATGATGGTAAAGTTACTGACAACGGCATACCATTTATTGACGTTATAGCCGATGGCTGCTGGGGGAAAAGGTCTTATAGGAAAAATTACTCAGCCTTATCAGGCGCAGCTGCAATAATAGGGAAAAGAACCGGGAAAATTCTCTTTATGGCTGTCAAAAATAAATACTGCTGCATATGCGCCCAAGCTTCGAAGAAATATGTCACGCCTAAGGAGCATGATTGCTACAAAAATTATTCTGGTATTTGAAATAGCAATTATTACCACAATATATTTCATATTTAAAACAATTTTATTTATCATTTACATCAATTACATTTTCAGGTCCATCAACCGGAATGGAATCCACCATCTTGGTAGAAGGATTTAAAAGAAGCATAGAAATGCACAATTTAATATACGCAAGACTAATATCAGATGGCGATGCAAATACGTATTCTAAATTGTTACAGTCAAGACCGTACGAAAATATAACGATAGAAAAAATCGAATGCCGCAACCACCTATTGAGAAACCTTTGCAATAAGTTACAGGCACTTACTACTGATACTAAATATTTAATTAAATACAGAAAATACTTAACGAAACAAAGAATACTGTCAATAAGAAAGGTAATCATAACTGCTATAAGAAATCATAAAAAATCTGGCAATGTTACTACTTTACACAATGATATTATGTTGGCCGCAGAACATGCCTTTGGGATCCATACTACTTGTAAGACATATTTTTGTTCGAAAGTGGGAGAAGATAAAAACATAGAAAAAGACATTTTTACAAACGATCTGTGGTATAGAATAAAGTTTATATTAACACATATAGCTGCCCACGCAAGAAGCTTGATCGAAGATGTCGACAGCAATGTCGTGGAGCGTTACCATAGCATCGTTGCAAAGTTTGTAGGGGGCAAACGGGTTAATTTTTCCCAGAGGTACCAATACCATATGCGTTGCAATGCTGCAGCTTTATCGTTCAATGACCATAACCCCTTATCATTGTTGCAAAAATCAATAACGGGCAGGAGTCCTAAAGGAGAATTAAAAAAAATGGAAATACGTAAACAAAAACGCCTACAATTAGCAAGAAACAAACATAGGATAAAGAAAAGGTTATATGATCACATCACCGAAAGTTCAATAAATTATGGTGAGCAATGTTTAAGACCGGATATGCACGATGATATGTTCGAGGAATCAAAAAAAATATTTTTAAACAACTTAACGAAAACTGCTAAACAACGAGAACAAATAGAAAGAAATACTATTCTACAAAGTGGTTCTAGCGAGTGGCTCGAATTAAGAAGACGGATTTTGACCGCTTCCAACTTTGGACGTGTAATTAAAAGACGAAATGATTTGAGTTGCTCCAATTTAGTAAAAGATCTGTTGTACAAAGACTCGATAGGACACGTCAAATCTATAAAACATGGACAAGACAATGAAAATATTGCAAAAAAACAGTTGTCAAAACAAGAGAATGTGAAAATAGACCCGTGTGGACTTTTCATTGATGAGGAAGTACCGTTTCTTGGTGCGTCACCAGACGGTATCATTGATGAAAATACAATTGTTGAAATAAAATGTCCAATCACAGCTTACAAACTAGGATTAGAAAAAGCTATTCATGAAAAAAAGATATCGTTCTACAAAAAAATACTGAACGGTAATTATATAATAAACAAAGAACATAGTTGGTGGTATCAAATACAGGGGCAATTGCATGTGACAAGAAGATCTAAGTGTATGCTTGGTATTTGGTCTGGGGATAAGTTTCCTGTTAAAATAGAATTAATTTACAAGGATTGCACCTTTTGGGAAACTAAAATGAAAAATAAGTTGATTAAGTTTTACACAGATTGTATGCTTCCTGAACTGGTAGATCCTAGACATACGAGGAATATGATAATTAGAGACCCATCTTATATAGTTAGTGCTATAGAGGGGCGCAAAAGGAAAAAGGAAGAGGAAAAAGAAAAGAAAAAAACACAGACAAAAAAACGGAGAATGACTATTTTGAATGAAGTCAATAAAAACGAAGACACACTTCATGATCAAAGTCCTGGTATAGCTGCTGAAAAAGTACTGATTTTTGATGAGTTTTAAATTCAGTTACCAATCGAAAAACCCAAATGCACACACGAACACCGCACACACACACACACACACACATGCACAAACACACACACGCACACACACCACACACACATATGTGTCGAAGCTCATCATTTGTTTCAATAGCTGACAAAATATACACCCAGTGCACCACTGCTTATTACGGCTCAATCGTGGCAGTAGTTTTCGATGGATACCCAACAGATCCTACATAAAAAGGCACGAAGAGCTCTGAAATCTCCGGAAATAATATTTGATGAAAATACTAAGGCTTAGGTTTCACAAGAGAATTTCTTATCAAACGACAAAGTAAAATTCGTTTCACCGACCTGCTGAAAACGAGAAAGGAAAAGCATAACATTCGGTTACTGCATTCTGAGGAAGATGCTGATAGGCTCATAATCACTACAGCTGTCACTTCGCCTCTTCCTATGATATAGTTTTAGACGCTGGCGAGGACATCGACTTATTTATAATCCTCACTGGGATCTCACGCCATCGTGAGGTTTTATTTCAAGAAACGTGTAACACACAATGCTGCAGATGTGATACATTCCAGAATCACCTCTTCAACGTAACATCAAAACCGAAGATTTTTTTTTCATCCACACCTTCAGTGGGTGTGACTCGGCATCTTGCTTCTTCGGACAAGGGAAGATGAAAATGTTTTTCCAGGTTGAGTACAAGAGAGGCTACTCGTCAATTCTACCGCACCTACCTACTATCAGGTACCAAATTAAATCGTTCTTATACAGCTCGTATACAGCTCTACTCTATACACTATATTTCTAAACATATAAATTGTCTTTCGTCATTTTCTCTTCAACTGTCAATTCTGTTCCAGGTGCAGAAATGGCTGGGAGCCGGACTGGACCCTCTCGACTGGGGATGAATATCCACCTCACAAGGCCTCAGTCCCAAAATGATGACCAGGGACGCAGCGCCACAACACCTTTTGCCGATTCAGCTACTATACCAGGACTTTGATTACGAATCGTGTCTTCGTCTTTATTGACTTCATTCAAAATCGTCATTTTTCGTTTCTTGTTTTTTTTCCTCATCCCTTTTCTATTTGCACCCCTGTATAGCACTAACTATATAAGAGGGGTCTCTAATGATCATATTCCTCGTATGCCTAGGATCGACTAGTTCATTATCCTATGTTTTTTATTACCTTTATCCTATGTTTTTTTGCTAATTGCGGGCGTTTTTGTTTACGTAATTACGTAATTCTTGTTTACCAAATTTTCTAACAATAAGAGAATGATTACAATACAAATCCGATTATTATTTCACATTACGTACTTTTATTTATTTAATACCTTAAAATCTTGAACGTACACTATTTTCGTACGTATGGTCACTCTACAAGCCGCTATCGGCCGCGCGGCGTTTCCAGTTCTCTTATCACGCGTTGGCTCCGCCCAATCGCCCGAAGCCGTTTACAATAGTCGTCGCCTTAAACATTCATAATTTAAACACAACAATATCAATTTTTTGAAGAATTAACAGACATAGGGAGAGGTGGGAACTGGGAAGAAAGGAGTCATAATAAGTAAATAAAATTTTATGTAAATACACGTTCCATAATATAGACATACATATTATTTAAAGATATTCTTGAATAAATATTATTTATAATATATTATATATTGCGATTACAAAGGTAAATCAATACCGTCATTAATAATTGCTTTCTTAAGAGCGAATGATGACGTATTGAATACGTCAATATCGCCTAGCTGCGTATTACAAATTTTACATACCCTATACATGAGACAGTTTTGTGCATTATTAGTACTAACCTGCGGATGGTGGAATAACTCCGTTTGGCGAGTGAGTCGCGATGGTACACGGAAAGATACCATTCCAAGAAAATCAGAACAATCAATGAAACCTGCCAATATTTTATGGAAAAACACCACGTCTGCGCAATTTCTTCTTGATTGTAAGGATTGAAGCCCATGAAAGGTAGCTGCTTCGTTGTAATTGGGAAAGGACAAAAAGGAGCGATAATTCAAATGTTTCAGAATACATGTAGTAGTGCGAGTATTGCGTTTTGTTGGTACCCGTGGTGTAGGGATATCTGAAATGGCTTGATCTTACCGGCGAACTCTGTAGCAATCATACCGGAGATGACACTCGGGAAAGTACGGTTTGATCTTATCGGTAAACTCAGTAGTGATCTTAACATGAGATTGCAGTTGGAGAAGCGGTAGTAAACTAGTTTAATAGCGAATAAAGTAGAACTCGGGCCTGCATTAAATTGAAGTGGCACGGCGATAAATAATTACTAATTATTTGAATAGCCAGCGAATACATTTTTGTGTTTGATACACAATTTAATTTTGATGTAAGAAACGAAACCTAACTAACTCTCAGTATGTGTTATCGTCATCAATACAATTAAATTCAATTCAATTCAGTAACATTTCAACAGCTTGTCGAAACTTAGCGTATATATCTCCTTGCTTAGCGTGTTTCCAATAATCATCGAAAAAATTCACGGCTCGTTAAATTCTTTGACTCAGAGGGACTTTTCTTTGATCATCAGTACGGCTTTAGACAGGGTCGAGGGACAAATGATGCCATTAATTTCGTTCCGTAGTTAAGCTAAGGGAAAAAGCCATGGCAATTTTCCTCGACCTGTCTAAAGCATTTGATATCGTTTCACATGCGATACAAAAAAAACTTATTGGATATGGTATACAGGGATACTCGAATGACTAGATAGAAAGTTATTTGAAGGACAGGTCACAGGGTTTAATGATTAGCGACATAGTTAGCGACAGTGACGAAATATTCTTTGGTACACCTCAAGGCAGCGTACTTGGCCCTATTCTGTTTCTCATGTACGTCAATGATCGGTGTAAATTGCCTCTTGGCGATAATGCAAAAATTGTCTCCTTTGATGATAACACGGTTATCCTCGCTGAAGCAGAAACATATGTAGGCTGAGGTACTAAACGTGATAAATTATTTTGTCATCCCGTTTACGACATTTTTCTATCGATTGCAAAGTCACCCTCAGATCTATGTCGTTTGATAGGACTTATATAGATTTTGGATAAACCAAAAAATATTTCTCCCTTAAAAATGAAATTCCATTTGATAATTCTCTTCTGAATATACTAATGTAACATGAACAGCATTTATTTGCAATAATTTCTTCTAGTTCGTCTAATGTACCAATTTCTTTGGTTTCGTAGACCACTTGCAGTTTTTTTTGTTTTCTATAGACCCCTGCCTGTCTCATAATGATTTTTGATAAACATACATAGGAATTTTGCTAAAAAGGACAGTTGTAAAATACGAAAAAACATGTACAATTTTTATCCGTAGCTTTATTAAAAAGTATGTTGGAGACTCGGTCCAACATACCCACAACAAAAAGTAATTTCTATAGAATCGAAATTGCAAACACGCTCGAATATACACGAGGCAGCTGCAATTGATTTCCAACTAAATTCGGCATTTTATGCACAGTCAAACGATGACTAATGTCATTTCTTCTGATCGATACGAATTGATATACTTATTTCTCACCCCACTCATAACTATTGCATCACTACATACCATATAAAAAGCAGTACATTCGACACATATTTTATCATTCCCTGGCGGACAGTACCGCTCATCTGCAAGTACTCGCGCTCTTCACTGCCTTCGAGTCAACCAAACTACGCATAGTATACGCGTTCATCATTACCTTCGAATCCATCGCGGCACTTCACACTTCGGACACACAACTACGACATCACCTCGCGCCCACACTACCTACACACCGGCGAAATATCAAACAAGGCGTTATCTACTGGCAACCTACTACAGACCTTCTGATTAAATACTTCAACTTCAACTACGACGACTTTCAATAACGGAGAAAACTTCTTGATGAGAACCACCCTTCGCTCTCAATCAATTGGAGTCTAGTGAAGGGTGGCCACTCTCACAAGTACTTGAATTTTACACTGTGCGCATTCATTTATAAGCAACCATTACATTGAAATATGAGGCATTTAAGAAAGCCACACATAACTGCACATGTAACACTATCCCTCTTGCTCACTTATTGAAACACATACTTTTATATCGTTAGTGATGTGCCCGGTGTTAGTGTTAGTGTAGTATCGTTAGTGTTGGCCTCTCCAATCGACTAGTGATGCATTTTGAGTTGATTGTTGATTTCCATCCATGACACTTGTGACATTTGTTTACTGTGATAAGTTTAAAATGCTATAATCTATTTTATTTGTAATAAGACATTTACGGACCGCCGAAACGTTTATGATGACCTGCCAAAATAGGTTCTGCTAACGTGGACCCCTATTTACATCTCGTGCACCCCTATATTTTTTCTCGCTGACATTGTGCCACCCTGCAATTTAAAATCGACCCCTGGGGGTCCATTTAGACTACTTTGGAAATGACGGGTTCAAACCGTTTTTCAATATTTTTGCGAAATCCACCTTAAAATAACTTTACAGTAAACAAGGGAATATAATTTACAAGTGTAGGCGAGCATCGCGTCGGAATTGAAATGAGAAGAGTGTTGCTTTTCGTTTCGAGCAATCATCATGGTAAAAACAAACCGTCCGAAAGTGGGTCGTCTCGGAAAATTGTCTTTGTCTAGCAAAAGCGGTTAGACGAGATTAAACTTCTTTTCATTTGCCGTCCGCGTCGGATTAACTTTTATTTTTTATTTTCCACTGCCCGCGGCGAGAGAGCAATTTGTATCCTGTAAATAGCTGAACATGGGGCAATTAATGGCTGCTCATCAAGTGCTTCATCTATGTTGTCGAAACGCTCAAACAGTTGATTGATTTGTGGTTTTAACGGGGCCACTTTGCTTAGTATCAGTTTACGCTTATGTCCTTTAGATCGCTAAACGCCACACATACTTACCGAGGAATTAAAATCGACAAGATGAAAAAACAAGACCGCCAACAAACGTAGTGCGCATGTCAGCATGTATACTAGAAGTTGACTTTAAATTTGGTACTCAGATGCCTTTTTGGCCCGAAATCACAATGTTAAATTTCGGTTGGAATATTTCATATGACTAGCTACATTATTAATATTTAATTAATGCAGCATATTTTAATCAAATATTAACGCCTCTGTTCGCGTTTAGCCAAGAAACGAACGGCGCCGCCCGAGACGATTGCAACGAAACCCAACCAGGTTCCCCGCCGCCCGAGAGAGGGCGCTCATTCGATTTTATTTATGAAATTATTATTTAGATGAAATTAGTCCTTGGTAATTGCCGGGAAAGTCTTGGCGTGATTATCTTTATCCTATAAACAACCCAAAATGGTGAAATTAATGGCTGCTCATTAAGTGCTTCATTTTTTGTATCGAAGTTTCAAAAAGTGTCTTGGTACTATGCAAATAGACCATACGCTGTTGTGAATAGTATTTTTTAATATTAAGAATCATCTCTAGGTTTTTCAAAAACTGAAGAAAAATCTCGCTCGTTTTTATTTTTTTGGAAAACAGTAACAGAATAAAGATAATTTACAATTAATATGGAAATAATTTACTAATTTCGTCTTGGCGAAATGATAGCTTAAGGACCGGGTTTTTAAAATCCGGCATAATTGTATTAAAATTCTTTTTTGTGTTCTCACAACCAGGCCACAAAATTATGCTTCATATAGCTTTTGGCCGCCACGGCCGCCACGGCCTCTTAATAATGTATCGCTGTTTACAGCAAGGAAACAATATATTAAAAACTTCTTCTTTGAAAACATTTCAGCTGACGAAGGAAACTGTCCGGCGAAGTTAACTTAGCTATCGATCCCGCTTCCCCTTCCTCGGCTACATTCGTCAATTTAACTAAAAGGATTTCACTGTTCAACGAGCCGTTATATTTAAAAGTGAAATTACCTCGGAGATTCCGCTTTCTGCTTCTCTCTCGCTAATATTTAATAAGCGTAGATTGCACGGGGAGGAGGGGATACCGCGATGAGATATGACTGACTACCAACCGCCCCTGGATCTGAATATTACACCACACACGTGTCGCGAAAGAACCGGGGTGGTCATTTGTAATTCCGCTTCCATCTACTGCCGCCCCTAGATTTTACATTCTCGCCTGGTAGGTTGGGGAGCGTGGTCATTAACTTTATAATGAGATCTAACCCTCGTGGGATTGTTTCACGCATGTGAAAGTTAAATCAGTGCACTTTGATTTATTACTGCGTTTTGGCTTCGAGATTTGTGGAAAAATTGGATAATATGTATAGACAAAATCATAGCACATAATCATCATTGATCTAAAAGAACCGCTGCCAGAGAAAAGTAATGACATATTACACGACCTCATTTAAATATACCATTTCATGGGCCTCAGCCAATAGTTAAGATACGGAAAGGATGATTTAATTTAACCAGCACCGTTAAACCGGGTAAATCAGTACGAGTAAATAAACAAATTTAATTAAAAAATGGTCAAAAACACATAAAAAAGCGACTTTTTTAAAAATAAGTGCAGTATCCATGTCGTTGTGATTATAAGAACGGGCTATCATATTTGAATGCGTATACAAAATTGTGTGTCTATGCTGTTGACCGTTGAGGAATTCCCTCATTGGAAGACAACCCTAGGTGCCGCAGTACTGTCTTGGTGAAACTAAGAACAGGCTGTCCTAATTGAATGCATATAGAAAAAATCGTATCTGTGCTGTTGACCGCTGAGGAGTGCATTCGTCGGGAGCCAACCGAGGATGTAGAATCAGGTCAATCTTACCATAAAAATGCGTTGTCATCGGAGTTGAACCAATATGTAAATTTTCAACTTCATATTATGATAATATTTGAGGAGTTCTTTCAATTCCTCATGGATCCTATCCTCAGAACAGGATTGTTATAAAATGAAATCAATCTGAGAGTATATCCTTTCAAATAAAAAAAGAATTTTCCAAATCGGTTTAAAAATGGAGTTCTAAGGTAACACATATTTTTAAAAAAAGATACCTACAGCCGAATAATTAACCTCGTTTTTTTGAAGTCGGTTAAAAACACGAAAGTTTGAAATATTTCATTTATTGAAAAAACAAAGATGTATAAAAATATAATTAAGCGTTCTGGGCTATCTAGCGATAGATAAAATATCGCGAGTATTGTTTTTCGAGATATTTTATCTTTTGCTAGATGGCGCTGCATACTTGACGCATCTTAAACTTTTGTTAAAGAATTGTTTTTCAAATAAAAAAAGACAAATTTAATTATATATATAAGGTATATATATATATATATATATATATATATATATATATATATATATATATATATATATATATATATATATATATATATATATATATATATATATATATATATATATATATATATATATATATATATATATATATATATATATATATATATATATATATATATATATATATATATATATATATATATATATATATATATATATATATATATGATAAGGTTTTGTAAATAATCCGTTCATAGGATGATGATTCGCAGTAAAATAAAATTAGTAAACGCTACTTGAATAGCAGCGAAGGAAATCCCAGCTTGGATTGGGAATCGCTTCCCAATCCAAGCTGGGATTTCCTTCGCTGCTATTCAAGTAGCGTTTACTAATTATATATATATATATATATATATATATATATATATATATATATATATATATATATATATATATATATATATATATATATATATATATATATATATATATATATATATATATATATATATATATATATATATATATATATATATATATATATATATATATATATATATATATATATATATATATATATATATATATATATATATATATTTAATTATATATATATATGTATAGTATATAATTATATATATATAAGGTTATATAAGGTATAACCTATATAGGTATATTCAAAAAACCCGTTTAGGGTGTAGAAAATAAGGACATAAAATAAAAACCAAAAATGTAACAATTGAAGTAATATAACATTAGTTAAACTCACTCAAATTGTTTAAACATTAGGTTAGATAATAAGTATTCTCGTTTTCTAAATTCAATAGAATTATCGATATTTTTCATGTTTTTAGCAGCTTGTTATAATATTATTCGCTTCTATATACCTATCGTTGAGCGTTGGAATTCTGAAAAGGCAGCCTGAGATGAATGTATATAAACTGTCTTGTTCCTTGTATCGTGCGTGTGCATATGCGATTGAGTTAAACATACTTGCTTTTATTGTAGAATTTACATACAAATTCATGAACAAAAAAGTCATTATATCGTTAAAATAAGTAGTTGTATAAATAAAGGTTTGCACGATTCCACTCTACAGAGGGACAACTAAAGCTGTTAACTACAACGGGCGAACCCGTCACCTCAGGATGTTTTAACTTTATTAAATCATCCTGTCTTCGGTGATGTGAGCGCAGAAGACTTGGAACGATAAACAATTCACTGTCTAGTTACGCCACCTGCCCGTCAGAGGCCAACGCCTTACGGCGAGGCACCGGAAAAGGTACCCAGCGGGCAGCCTCGCCCCGTGACTATCAATTTGAAAGGATATCTCCATCTGGAATTAACCTTCAGAATACCTCCTGCCTTCTGACTGGTTAAAGGATCGAGGTCGCTTGCGCGGTCCTCTCCCTTACGTAGCGGTGATACTGTGGTTACCGAATCTATCGCGGAACACGGCATCCTTTGCCCGGCTCTTCACCCGGTACCGAATGGTCGTTTCAAGAGCGTTGCCATAAGGTTAACAACTACCCCTGCTCTATAGGAAACATTACTGCTTCCAGACTTCCTCGGTTGTTAGTCGGAATGCACAATCGATTGGCTGACGCCGAACGGTGCGTACACCGTCTAGGAACGCCCGAAGGTTAACTCCAGCATCCTACCCTGGCTCACACTTCTGCGTAGAGGCTGCCGGATGAGTGCTGACCCGTGCGTTTGACCGACCCTATACAACTGGGCCTTAGTGGCCAAACTGCAACAGGGTCGATTAGCTATACAGAGGGACAGATATGGTTCCGAACTAGTGGCTTATCTATTAAGGTGCGAGGTGGTGTAGTGCAGCAGGACCTGCAGTGCACCACCGGGCTTTTTATAAGGACCCACGGGCCTTTAGTTGTTGGTTTATCTAAAATAATTACAATATTTTACGATATCTTGTTTATGAAATTAAATCTAAATTTGCTCAAAATGCCACCTAGACGCAACTAGTTGAACTATCTAACGGCATTTTAAAGTATTACAACAATGCGAGCAGTGGCGTTTCGCGAGCTGCTTCGCCGAGCGAGCGATGGACGACGTGAAGCCAATTTCTCCTTCGCACAAGGGCCTTTAACCACCTAGCTACGCCACTGTTCGGAACGAACCAAAATTGTGATCCGGTCGTGCCAAATGCGAACGTGTATATTAGGGTCGATCGCTCTTGTATTAAGAAAAGAAAGTTATATATTGAAGGTAATTAAAAAAAACGATATCCAAAGTTACTACTGAGGTGGAAGTTTTGGAAACAATGTAAAAGCCTTAATTTTTGTTAGATGATTTTAAACTCCAAATAATTGTTTTTTCGCAATATAAATATTAATAAATAACCAAAATGATGGTTACTGAATAGTGACTAGCGAATAATATAACGGACGTACATTGCAGTCCCCTCTCCCCGCCCTGTTGAATTAGTCCGCTAATCCTATAAAGCAGTATTACTACTAAAGACTGATATAAATGCAATTTAATTTTATTTATTTATATAATTAATTATTTATTAAATATATAAATAATTGATAATTACATTATTTTATATAAATATTATATTACATAAATATTAAATTATATAATTATTATTTATATATTATAAATTCATTTATTTCGTGTCCCATTTTATACTGCCACCCCTTCAAAAGACGGAAACGGTACATCTGAAATATTCCCCACGTGATACGACCGGACCACGTGGAAAAACCCGATTACCCGGCAGCGTTTATATCTACTATCAAGGGTCCTTCTACTATCTATTGTCTATCAACCTTCGGGCCCTGCCACACTAAACTACACAACAAATGCTTAAAATAGGCAGGGAAACATCTGATGTCTGCGGGCCATATTGAGATGCGAGAGATGATAGTCTGCGCCTGGAAACACGAAATATCATGCCAGTTTTCAACACAAAACGTGATAACGTCCATTGTAATTTCGTCGTTTTTTTAGGATTTTATTGATCTCATGCTAAAAAAAAACTGATAAATGTATCAAAAGTATCCATTCATATAAATATTATAAAATACTAAATGCCTGTTTCACGCATTACAAATCACTTTGTCTTTTTATCATTAAAACGCTCGAACATCTAAAGTTCATCCCCAATATATATATATATATATATATATATATATATATATATATATATATATATATATATATATATATATATATATATATATATATATATATATATATATATATATATATATATATATATATATATATATATATATATATATATATATATATATATATATATATATATATATATATATATATATATATATATTGATATTTTAAGTGTGTAAATTTTTTTAAATTATTTTCAATAATATATAAAATTAGATTCATGAAAAGTTACTTATCTGGGGTCCTGGTGGACCAGAAACATTTAAACGATAGTTAATGTCCTCTTTAAATACTTAGGGCAGCGGCACCTGTTTCCGCAATTGATAACCTATGATGTTCTTAGTTATTGCAGCCGAATTACTGTATGCCCTTGGATGTAATACGTATAGGAGGATGGTTTCTGTAACAGAAATGGATGTTAGTAACTTATTTTAGAAGAAATTATATGATTGAGAATATTTCGACACTAGTCGTATTCATCTCTATGACATTTCTGATAGAACAATTTTTTCAAAATTTAAATTTTAAAAAAACTGAACATAGAGAAATGGGTTAATAATATTTTGCAATATCGTTATAAATACACTATAACCGACATTGAAAAACATTATTAATAATGATTTTTAAATGAAAAATATTAATAAGCTTTTAATGAATATGTCTGAACAAATATAATTACTGTATTAATTTTGCCTATTCAGACCGGGACCCTTGCAAGCGCCTAAAATATTTATAAAAGCCAACTCCCAAGATTTAACGTCTCTTTCTTTAGCGTTATCGCCAAGGCACTTAATAATTTTTACTTTAAAACAATTATCAAAAGTTAAATTGTGTGCCTTAGCATGCAATGCTATTGGAAGTTGACTTTCATTGCCTACACTGGCCCTGTGATTATTTAACCTAATGCTAAGAGGTGTAGTTGTTTCCCCAATATAAAATGCATTGCAGGTCTGGCAAAGTAATTGATATACAATATTTTTTGAAATGCAACTACTATTGAAAGGAACTCTGTAACTGTTGGGAGTGTTTGGACTAGTAAAATAAATGCTTCGATCTAATAAAGGACATGTTTTACAACGTGATCGACCACAAGGCTGTAGCCCCAAATTTTTGTTATTACTAAGATAATTTCGATTATTTTTATTAAGTATAGATTTTAAATTAGGAGGTTTTCTAAATGATAAAATTGGTGGTATATCTAATAAACCTTTGGTTGATGGGTCGTTAGCTATAATAGGGAATAAATCTGCTAAAATAGGTCGCAGTTTCTCAGTGCCAGGAAAATAAGTAGTACTCAGAAAGATTTTATTTTGATTGAAATTTGACACCAATTTAGGTTTAGGTGAAAATTTTGTTTCGGAATTTATTATATTTTTATCTAACAAAGAGGCAGGATAATTTCTTTCTATTAGTGATTTTTTAAGATTAGAAAGGTACTTATCTAAATTTTCTTTATTATTAATTAAACGGTGTCCGCGAATGGACATTGAATATGGAATTGACTTTTTGGTATGAAACGGATGACAGCTATCGAAATGTAGGTATTGCTCTTTGTTTGTAGGTTTTATATGAATTGCAGTTTTAATGGTGCCTTCGGATAGAGTTAGATCAACGTCTAAGAATGTAATTTGATTTTCTGATATAGTGTATGTAAAATCTAAGGGTCCGAAATTATTTAAATCTGTAAGGAAGTCAGTGAGTGTGTCATGTCCATGTGGCCAAAACAGTATAATATCATCAATAAACCTATACCACATTAGTGGTTGTAAATTTTGAGTAAGAAGAAATTTATTTTCTAATAACCCCATGAAAAGATTCGCATAAGAAGGTGCCATTCTTGTTCCCATTGCTGTACCTTTAATTTGGAGATAAAATTCATCCTCAAAAGAAAAAGCATTCTTAGTGAGGACGAATTCAGCCAACTTACAAAGAAAATTTGTAGAAGGAATTTGGGGGCTGGGCCTTTGATTAAGGTAATGGGAAATCGCTTCTAAGCCTATATCATGGGGAATATTAGTATAAAGAGAGACAGCGTCAATTGTAACAAGTAATAAGTTGTCAGTCTTAGGAATTGTGGTATTTTTTAGAATCTCGATGAAATGGTAACTATCTTTAATGTGTGACTTGAGATTTTTTACAAATGGCTGTAGAAAGTAATCGACAAAAGCTGAAATTCTTTCTGTGGGTGAGTTAAAACTAGCTACTATCGGTCTTCCTGGATTATTAGGTTTATGAATTTTTGGCAATAAGTAAAAATTTGGTGTTCTGATAGGGTTAGGAATTAAAGTGTTGACATCTTCATCTGATAATTTTTCAATGGTTTTTTGTTGTTCAATATATTTTTTTATTGTATTAGCAAAATTTTGATTCGGATCACTATATAATTTTTTATAGGAAGTTTCGTCTCTGAGTTGCCTCAAACCTTCAGCTACATAGTCTGTTTTATTAAGGATGACTGTAGTTGAACCTTTATCAGCTGGCAAAATGATGATATTGGTATCTTTGCTTAGATTGTTAAGAGCTGAAAGTTCATCAGATGTTAAGTTAGGTGTAGGTTTGAGGCTGTTTAAAAATGTTGGTTGTGTAACTTTGTTCATTAAAACTGTAATAAATATTTCTACAGGATGATTTTTTGGAAGAGAGGGTGGCTCTTTATTAGAATATTGTCGAAATTTTGCCAGTGCGTCATGTAATTTACTATTATTACCATTTTTGTCCCTTGAATGCCAAAACTCACGCCATCTCAAATTACGACAAAATTTTGCTATATCATTTCCAAAACTGAAATGGTCAACTTTGGGAGTTGGTGTCACTGACTTCCTTACAGATTTAAATAATTTCGGACCCTTAGATTTTACATACACTATATCAGAAAATCAAATTACATTCTTAGACGTTGATCTAACTCTATCCGAAGGCACCATTAAAACTGCAATTCATATAAAACCTACAAACAAAGAGCAATACCTACATTTCGATAGCTGTCATCCGTTTCATACCAAAAAGTCAATTCCATATTCAATGTCCATTCGCGGACACCGTTTAATTAATAATAAAGAAAATTTAGATAAGTACCTTTCTAATCTTAAAAAATCACTAATAGAAAGAAATTATCCTGCCTCTTTGTTAGATAAAAATATAATAAATTCCGAAACAAAATTTTCACCTAAACCTAAATTGGTGTCAAATTTCAATCAAAATAAAATCTTTCTGAGTACTACTTATTTTCCTGGCACTGAGAAACTGCGACCTATTTTAGCAGATTTATTCCCTATTATAGCTAACGACCCATCAACCAAAGGTTTATTAGATATACCACCAATTTTATCATTTAGAAAACCTCCTAATTTAAAATCTATACTTAATAAAAATAATCGAAATTATCTTAGTAATAACAAAAATTTGGGGCTACAGCCTTGTGGTCGATCACGTTGTAAAACATGTCCTTTATTAGATCGAAGCATTTATTTTACTAGTCCAAACACTCCCAACAGTTACAGAGTTCCTTTTAATAGTAGTTGCATTTCAAAAAATATTGTATATCAATTACTTTGCCAGACCTGCAATGCATTTTATATTGGGGAAACAACTACACCTCTTAGCATTAGGTTAAATAATCACAGGGCCAGTGTAGGCAATGAAAGTCAACTTCCAATAGCATTGCATGCTAAGGCACACAATTTAACTTTTGATAATTGTTTTAAAGTAAAAATTATTAAGTGCCTTGGCGATAACGCTAAAGAAAGAGACGTTAAATCTTGGGAGTTGGCTTTTATAAATATTTTAGGCGCTTGCAAGGGTCCCGGTCTGAATAGGCAAAATTAATACAGTAATTATATTTGTTCAGACATATTCATTAAAAGCTTATTAATATTTTTCATTTAAAAATCATTATTAATAATGTTTTTCAATGTCGGTTATAGTGTATTTATAACGATATTGCAAAATATTATTAACCCATTTCTCTATGTTCAGTTTTTTTTAAATTTAAATTTTGAAAAAATTGTTCTATCAGAAATGTCATAGAGATGAATACGACTAGTGTCGAAATATTCTCAATCATATAATTTCTTCTAAAATAAGTTACTAACATCCATTTCTGTTACAGAAACCATCCTCCTATACGTATTACATCCAAGGGCATACAGTAATTCGGCTGCAATAACTAAGAACATCATAGGTTATCAATTGCGGAAACAGGTGCCGCTGCCCTAAGTATTTAAAGAGGACATTAACTATCGTTTAAATGTTTCTGGTCCACCAGGACCCCAGATAAGTAACTTTTCATGAATCTAATTTTATATATTATTGAAAATAATTTAAAAAAATTTACACACTTAAAATATCAAAATATAAACAATTTTACACTTTTTACTTACTTATTTTGCTATCACATGTATCACTATGAACGAATATAATTATTGGTTAAATCAGGTTAATTATCATTCTCGTAAAGCATCACAATTTACAGGACATGTAGAATATCTGTCAAAATGTCTAAATAATCATATATGTCCCAAAGGGTTAATACCTAAATTTCCTTTCTCAGCTATAAGTCCAGAAATCCAATATAATTTCCACACTTTAAGGTTTAATTATGCAATGGAGATTACATTTGTTTTACACAATGAATACAAAGTTTTGGTAGATAAACATTTAAGGTCTCTTATATATTATGTTGATTTGATAGAAATGTATTCTCCAATGCATTATATATATGCTAGTGAAATAGTTAGCAGTTCTGTAATTGATTTAAACAATATTAGGCTAAAACACGAAAATAAGTTTCATAATTTACAAATTTTTCACAAAATCAACAACTCTACACAACAAAATTATACAAGATATAATTCAAATCCTGTTTCAAATTATAACAATAACGAAAACATTCCCTTATATTCATCACAAAACAAATTCTCAGCTAATCGTCATTTTATAAACAATTATTCTCATGCAGATATGCATCCCGAACCTACACAAGTTCCTTTAGAAATCCCAATTATTGAAAATTTGATATCATCAGTTACAAATTCTAATGCTGCACAGGTTCCTATAAATAGCGATAGACTTGTCGTAAAAAACTTGTCCTCAAAAATTATAAACCATAATGAATATTCAGTTTTATCTAAAGGGCTAAATTTCACACCAACTCCCAAAGTTGACCATTTCAGTTTTGGAAATGATATAGCAAAATTTTGTCGTAATTTGAGATGGCGTGAGTTTTGGCATTCAAGGGACAAAAATGGTAATAATAGTAAATTACATGACGCACTGGCAAAATTTCGACAATATTCTAATAAAGAGCCACCCTCTCTTCCAAAAAATCATCCTGTAGAAATATTTATTACAGTTTTAATGAACAAAGTTACACAACCAACATTTTTAAACAGCCTCAAACCTACACCTAACTTAACAACTGATGAACTTTCAGCTCTTAACAATCTACGCAAAGATACCAATATCATCATTTTGCCAGCTGATAAAGGTTCAACTACAGTCATCCTTAATAAAACAGACTATGTAGCTGAAGGTTTGAGGCAACTCAGAGACGAAACTTCCTATAAAAAATTATATAGTGATCCGAATCAAAATTTTGCTAATACAATAAAAAAATATATTGAACAACAAAAAACCATTGAAAAATTATCAGATGAAGATGTCAACACTTTAATTCCTAACCCTATCAGAACACCAAATTTTTACTTATTGCCAAAAATTCATAAACCTAATAATCCAGGAAGACCGATAGTAGCTAGTTTTAACTCACCCACAGAAAGAATTTCAGCTTTTGTCGATTACTTTCTACAGCCATTTGTAAAAAATCTCAAGTCACACATTAAAGATAGTTACCATTTCATCGAGATTCTAAAAAATACCACAATTCCTAAGACTGACAACTTATTACTTGTTACAATTGACGCTGTCTCTCTTTATACTAATATTCCCCATGATATAGGCTTAGAAGCGATTTCCCATTACCTTAATCAAAGGCCCAGCCCCCAAATTCCTTCTACAAATTTTCTTTGTAAGTTGGCTGAATTCGTCCTCACTAAGAATGCTTTTTCTTTTGAGGATGAATTTTATCTCCAAATTAAAGGTACAGCAATGGGAACAAGAATGGCACCTTCTTATGCGAATCTTTTCATGGGGTTATTAGAAAATAAATTTCTTCTTACTCAAAATTTACAACCACTAATGTGGTATAGGTTTATTGATGATATTATACTGTTTTGGCCACATGGACATGACACACTCACTGACTTCCTTACAGATTTAAATAATTTCGGACCCTTAGATTTTACATACACTATATCAGAAAATCAAATTACATTCTTAGACGTTGATCTAACTCTATCCGAAGGCACCATTAAAACTGCAATTCATATAAAACCTACAAACAAAGAGCAATACCTACATTTCGATAGCTGTCATCCGTTTCATACCAAAAAGTCAATTCCATATTCAATGTCCATTCGCGGACACCGTTTAATTAATAATAAAGAAAATTTAGATAAGTACCTTTCTAATCTTAAAAAATCACTAATAGAAAGAAATTATCCTGCCTCTTTGTTAGATAAAAATATAATAAATTCCGAAACAAAATTTTCACCTAAACCTAAATTGGTGTCAAATTTCAATCAAAATAAAATCTTTCTGAGTACTACTTATTTTCCTGGCACTGAGAAACTGCGACCTATTTTAGCAGATTTATTCCCTATTATAGCTAACGACCCATCAACCAAAGGTTTATTAGATATACCACCAATTTTATCATTTAGAAAACCTCCTAATTTAAAATCTATACTTAATAAAAATAATCGAAATTATCTTAGTAATAACAAAAATTTGGGGCTACAGCCTTGTGGTCGATCACGTTGTAAAACATGTCCTTTATTAGATCGAAGCATTTATTTTACTAGTCCAAACACTCCCAACAGTTACAGAGTTCCTTTTAATAGTAGTTGCATTTCAAAAAATATTGTATATCAATTACTTTGCCAGACCTGCAATGCATTTTATATTGGGGAAACAACTACACCTCTTAGCATTAGGTTAAATAATCACAGGGCCAGTGTAGGCAATGAAAGTCAACTTCCAATAGCATTGCATGCTAAGGCACACAATTTAACTTTTGATAATTGTTTTAAAGTAAAAATTATTAAGTGCCTTGGCGATAACGCTAAAGAAAGAGACGTTAAATCTTGGGAGTTGGCTTTTATAAATATTTTAGGCGCTTGCAAGGGTCCCGGTCTGAATAGGCAAAATTAATACAGTAATTATATTTGTTCAGACATATTCATTAAAAGCTTATTAATATTTTTCATTTAAAAATCATTATTAATAATGTTTTTCAATGTCGGTTATAGTGTATTTATAACGATATTGCAAAATATTATTAACCCATTTCTCTATGTTCAGTTTTTTTTAAATTTAAATTTTGAAAAAATTGTTCTATCAGAAATGTCATAGAGATGAATACGACTAGTGTCGAAATATTCTCAATCATATAATTTCTTCTAAAATAAGTTACTAACATCCATTTCTGTTACAGAAACCATCCTCCTATATGTATTACATCCAAGGGCATACAGTAATTCGGCTGCAATAACTAAGAACATCATAGGTTATCAATTGCGGAAACAGGTGCCGCTGCCCTAAGTATTTAAAGAGGACATTAACTATCGTTTAAATGTTTCTGGTCCACCAGGACCCCAGATAAGTAACTTTTCATGAATCTAATTTTATATATTATTGAAAATAATTTAAAAAAATATATATATATATATATATATATATATATATATATATATATATATATATATATATATATATATATATATATATATATATATATATATATATATATATATATATATATATATATATATATATATATATATATATATATATATATATATATATATATATATATATATATATATATATATATATATATATATATATATATATATATATATATATATATATATATATATATATATATATATATATATATATATATATATATATATATATATATATATATATATATATATATATATATATATATATATATATATATATATATATATATATATATATATATATATATATATATAGGTATATATATCATTTATACAATGAAAGTAGCGCTGTTCGTTCGCAGAAATCTAGCCGATTTTTAAGTGAATTGTGTGCATCATCACTATCCAATAAGATCCCGTAGCATACCTACGTTCGGTAAGTCATGCATTATTTAAGTCGGAGAGGCTAGCCTATATCGCCGGCCCAGCGGTTTACAACAAACTCAGCGAGCACATTAGGCAGGCGCAATCTCTTGACGTGTTTAAGAGATGCCTTAAGATATACCTTACAGATAAGGTGTTTTACTCACTGGAGGAATATTAATCGAGTGAAGTCTAAAATGCTTTAGTGGCTAAAGTATTTAATGATCTCGGCATTTTGTCATGTATTTCTTCTTTTTACATTATTCTTGTGATTTTTCTTCGTTTTGTTTTGTTTATTTTATCTTTTCTTTACGATTAAAAAAATGTTTGTTTGCTATCCTGTATCCCACTTGTATACCAGTATACTAATAAAATAAATATGAATAACAATAAATAAAATATAATAAATATGTTTTGAAATTTTGAAAAAAAAACGGTGTCTATAATATTTCATTTTCCATATAAATCAGTCTTCTAAAATATATTTTAATTTATATTGACTTTCAATCACTTCACACTACTGGTACTTGTGCGCTCCTTATATCCGAAGTCGCACAAAAAACGGTTTCATTTTAATACCCGGTTTTAACACCGCTAAAGGAAACCTCCGACAACTCAGATAAGAAACTCGCCAACTTCTCGATAGTTTCGCGCGGCGCCGGTTACAATTTTCGGGACTGTTTTTATGGCGCGCTCGTAAAAGTTGAGTGCGCGAGCCAAGACGGATGTCAGATATATGCCCGAGATGTGGAAACGAATCAGAATGGCTGGGAGAGGGGCTGCGCAAATATGTTTACGAGTCTTAGTACGAACGGGGCGAAATTTATGGGTCATTCACGAGTGAGAACGCCGCAGATGAGTGGAACACGTGCATAACAAAAGACTGATCTAGGAAATCGTGACGTCAGAAGAGAGGTGATGAATTATGCACCTCTTATAATTTAGTGCCGTCTCGAAGCTAAAGTTTTATTCATTCAGATGATTGAGGGATAGCTACAAGTATCTAAAATATCAATACTGAATCTATTAGGCACTAACAAAAGTTGTTGTTAATTCGCACTCGAAGAACTTTCGATTTCTAAAAATACAACATAATTTCAAATGAATAACAGCGAATTAAATTGTGAGTCTTAATCTTTCATCTTCATAGTTTTATAAGCCATAAATTTGAATTTCTATACATTTTAGTATATGCAACTAATTTGCATGAGGGGAAGGGGGGGGGGGGGCAACTATCTCTTCGTCAAAAAAGATGTATTTTTTTATTTCAATTTAAAATTTAATTTGTATCGGTAAATAATTGTAATTTAATTTCTCATTGTTTAAATTTGAATTTCTCATGCTTTTAATTATTATTATTTGCTAATTCTTTATTTTATGGTTTTTAAAATTTAATTTGTGATATCAGAATTTGTTCTTGAATTTTATTCTGTACCCATAAGTGTAGCCAACGTAACAAATTATATTATAAACTTAAGCTATAGGTTAGCTGATAGACATTACCGCAAGGCAATAAGCTCGCCTTTTTTATTTTGAAAAAAAAGAGTTTTTTATTATTATTATTATTATTATAAGGGGATTGTATAAGTGTAAATAAATTTTTGACTGACTGAATTTGATAATTGTCTTAATTTGGTTTGAATTTTCTGTGAGTTCTTAATTTGAGATCTTTAATTTGTAATTGCTCAAATTGGTTTTAATTTAATTTTGATTGTCTTGTATATAGGTTTCTACAATCCGTAGAGATTTTTTGAAAATAAAGTGAAATATGAACTATGAACTTTATATTTTGTTGCAATATATATATCGTATAAATAAATTTATATTAAGAAATATGACTATTTTAACCTAGTTTCTGTTTAAATCCGTATGGATGACAAAAATACGATCACACAATTTGTTAGAGACAGAATGACGTATCTTTGACATTATAAAGCATTTTGGCTCTGGTTATTGTAACCTTTATGGATGTAAAGGTATAGGGGGGGGGGGGGGGTATTCCGTCATATTTTTTTTAATTACAGTTCGTGAAGTTGTAATCGAATAATACACTTTATAGGACTCATGTCTTTCTGCCGCAAAATATAAATAAATATGATGGTGTCAACATGTTTTCTTGGCCTTTTTGATACATCGATTTGGTTTTTCAGCCCTCTAAAATGAAAATCTTGTAATTTAAAGGTTCATTTAAAAGTTTTTAATTTAAAGACGATTTAAATTGTCAAATTTCAATTACTCAATAAAATATTTCTCGACAAGGCATTAAATATAGTAAATATTACGGTACTTAGTACCTACGTACTAGTAGTACGTAAACTGTAAAAGCTTTGAATTATTATTATTTAATACACCAACTGCTCTTAATAAAAAAATTATTAATCAGTTAACAAGAAAAACAGCCCTTAATTAAACAAACCATATAATTAAAAACACCACTTTCCAATTTTTTGTGTTACGTAAAATATATAATGTTTAAACAATTGATTAGGAAAAATTCAAGTTATCATATTTATGATATTACTTGAAAGGAATTGATATTTTAGTAAAATTCAAATATTACAACAGAATGAATATGCCTGAGATATCGAAGTATAAATCGTTAATTATCAAAATTACAACCCATCACTTTAAGATAACTTTTAAAATAAAACGATATTTACAAATACCTAGCAGCAAGTGACGCCTGATATCCTTGAAAGAACTAACTTCTTGTTATGTAGAACATACTTCCCTGCTGTTAGTGTTACATATTATGTCGAAAGCCAATTCAATTCAAGTGTCATACTATAAAACATACGCTGACGGGTTCCTTTACCTGCTGAGTATCTAACTTTTAGGCTGTTATCATAAAGATGACACTGCTGTAAAATAAAATACATATCCAACATTGCTTTCTTGATTATGAATGATTTATATTATTATTCGTACTCATTTAGAAGACTATAAAAATATTAATAAAAATACACCTCTTTTCACTCTATCTCCATAATCAATTACAACATATCGATAATGCACCAACCTACCCCTTTCTGTTAGTGGCTGATATATGAAATATAGGACCTTCGTGGTTGTTTAATATATGAAATATAAGACCTTTGTGCTATATTGGCGGCTTGCTCCCGGAGCGCACAGTAGGTAATTTATTTTCTAATTCGAACGCATCCTAAAATTCATACCAAATATCTCATTATTACCATAGATACATAGACGGCCGCTAAAACAATTTCGCGCGTCATTTCACGAATATTTCTGTAAACTTCCATTGTCAAACATCATTTTTTTTTTCGAGAAATCATCAAAATTTTTATTGGTTTTTATGAGCTAATACCTAAATATTTTTGTATGTAAATAAGCAAAACGAAATATTATCTTTGATAGAGAATCTAATAAAGATCACGATAATATCTACAATTTTTAAATAGGATTTCGTATTTTTCCGTAAGACAAGTACAAGTTAGAAAATCCGTTTTTTTTTTACTTTTTCGACTTTCTCATATTTATTCATAATTATCTAATTGTTTTACAAAATGAAATGTCCATATTATATATACGAAATTTTAATGTGATCATTGCACAGTTATTCTTTTTATGATTGCTATAGTAGTTCCATTGTTATAGTACTTTTTGTAGAGCGCGGCGATTATCCAATAAATTCCAATAAATTGCCGCGGTCTGCCATGAAATTATGCGGCTATTCGAAGGGTTAAGGTTATTAGACATCAATAAGTTCTAGTGACGATCGTGACGCTTTATCTTCAGAGCCTCGTCATCATATGTAATGGAAGGTACTCAAGACAGCAAAGCAAACTAGCTTAAATCGACTATCTTAGCGCATTCCATCAGGAAGTTCCAGTGGCTCTCCAGTGATCTCCCAGCTCCATCTTCAGACCCTCGTCATCATTTGTAATGGAAAGTACTCAAGATAACAAAACAAACGACCTCAAACTCAACTATCTTAGTAATTTTCTTAAGGGAGTTCCAGTGGTAATCTTCTGGCCCATCTTCAAACCTCTGTCATCATAATGGAAAGTACTCATGATAACAAAACATACTAGCCCAAATTCGACTGTCCTACAACTTGCTATCAGGTAGTTACAGTTACCTAAATCCCGGCTCCATCATTAAATCAGCTCATTATATTGCATTGTCACCAAACTTACATAAGTATGCCAAATTTCAGCTAAATCAGATACCAGCAAATGGTTGAAAAATGGTTTGCAAATTTTCAAACGGAAAGCTCACGTACAGACGGACATTATATGTTAAATAAAAGCTTGTAAAAAGGGCATAATATCTTGGCATAATACAATAAAGGCAAGTTAATAAAGATATAGAGAATCCCATTCCATTCAGAAATTGTATCGATGGACGCGGAGTATATATAAAGACTATTCGAGTTTATCGGGAGGACTAGGTTGGGCAAGGGACGAGATAAGAAAAGGGAGGAAAATCAATTTGTTCTGGGATGGAATATTTTTTCCCGGCGACACGGCGAAAGTAAGTAGCGACGACGGTGTGCTTTTCATATTTAAGGGGATGTACGATCAATAACCGCGCGTCGAGCCACAGATTGATTGCAGGGCGGTTCATATTCACAATAGATGTAACGAGAATGGTAGCTGTGAATTGGATAAGAACTTTATTTATCTGAAGTGTTTGTTATAATCCTACTAATATTATAAACGCGAAAGTTTGTAAGAATGTATGTATGGATGGTTGTCACTCTTTCACGCAAAAACTACAGAATGGATTTTGATGAAACTACAATAGATGAAGATCAGAATAAAACATAGGCTATAATTTATAAAGATATATAGTTTTCTATCATCATTATCACAATTTTCCATCACCACGCGGGTGAAACCGCGGGGCGCAGCTAGTCATATTATAATAAAAGATCATATTATATGTAAGTAGCTAGTTATAATGTATTATATATAGGTATGTTTAATAATATACATACATATAAAGTATATATCACATATATGTATGTATTACTCGAATATGTAAGAATATTTATGAACATTTAATCTAAAATTATTTGTTCTGTTTTAATGATTTTTAAGTTTTTAGTTTTAAGTTTAAAGTAACTACTTTCATTCTCACAATTATTAAATTTAAAAAAACTTTCCACTATTCAAGTTAAAAAAAACTAACAACGGAGATAACATTCCCTTTCGGCAGGCAATATAAAATCTCTGTTGCTAACACCTCGATATAGATTAGGTGGTGAACATTTGTAGGATGTCTATAAGTGCGGCGAATATCTGCGCACACCAGTTCAAGCGTCTATTGACAATATACAGGTAAAACATAATCTTAACTAGTGTCGTATCTGATTAATTCATAATCTATGAATTCATAACCATAATCTGTGGCCAAACGCAACACCGTGGAAGACAAAATGGCACGGATGGTCCCCGTATTTCATTTACGAGTAAATTTACTTGCTTTTATAAAACGCCACCTCGGAAAATGGCCCGAAATTTGAGGGCGAAGATTTTCAGCGGAGAGTAAGGTTGAATTAATAATGGTTAATGGAAGCGTACGACGGCAGCTGTGCGTCGCGCGCAAGAGAATGTTATCTCAGATTTATGTATGTTTTGCGATGTCGACGAATACCGTAACAAATGACGATGGCGAAAATATGGCGTGATTTGATACTGTATCGCCATATAAAAATACGTTAAACAAATCGCGCTTGAATCCGCCGATGATAATGTGGCGATTTTCGGCTTTTATTCAAATCATAAAGCCTCTTGTACACACGCGTTTTTTTGCCTTGAAAACCTATGGTTAATTCTCCGTTTGTAGGCACGGTCGTCAGTGTTGTATAAATCACTATGGAAGCTTGTCGACGGACACGGCGGAAAAAACGGCACCGCGCCGCCGCCGCAAGCACCTTGCATGCCCCTTGGCTCACCGCGTTTATGCACGGCCCAATTTGTATCAGTGTTGTATATCAGTTTATGAGAATTTGTTCACGGCGGACAATTATTTCGTCGTCTTTAATATTGTTTACAGGATGGCGGTGTCGACTACAACTGGCGAACCAGTCACCCCAGGCTGGTATAACGATATATATCGTTCTTTCAGCCGTGGGATGAGCGTGAGGACTTGAGGACAAGACAATCTACTGTATAGTTCACCAGCAACCCGTTAGAGTCCAACGCCTTACGGCTAGGCATCGGGAAAGGTAACCAGCGGGCAGCCTCACCCCCCTAACTACCAGTTTTGGCAGAATATCTCCGTCTGGAATTAACCTTCAGGATACATCCGTCCGCCCGACTGGTTACGGGTCTGAAGCCCCTTGCGCAACCTTTACCTGTTGTATTACAGCGGTAATTCAGTTTGAATTTATCGCGGACCTGGGCGTTCTTTGCCCGTAATGCCACACAGGATCGAGTGGCCCAGGGTCATTTCAAGAGTGGCATGACATCAGGTGAAACATCCACCCCCGCTGCTTAGGAAACAGTGTATTTCCATAGTCTCCAGACCCCTTCAGCAGTTAGTCAGACGCAAGCCGTCCAGTGGCGCCGGGATGCAATCCCGCCGGGAGAAACCGGTCCACCAGCTCTGAGACCTGAGAAACGGGAGTCTTACTCGGGGTAGCCTTCCACTCGAGGAGGCTTCTGAATAGGAGCTGAATCATGAGTTGAGCCGATCCGAGAACAAAATGGATCTTGTGGCCCAAGCTGCACGAAACCGTTCAATAAAATACAATACACCAAATATTGCCAACTATGTCGAAATATTTGGTGTATACACCAATACACCAAATATTTCACCACCAAATATTGTTTACAAAATGGATGTCTACTGCTAGGCTAACGTGTCGTACGGTGAAAAAACCGTGCCGTGGACAAGAGCTCACGTTTTTTCTACGGCGTGGCTAACGCGACAATCAACTGTTGTTACGCCATGGGAGCTAATGGGCCCTTTTGGAGTTGGCCATAAAAACCCATTTCGGTTAGGGTCGGTCATACTCACGGGTCAACACTCATCCGGCGGCCTCCACGCAGAAGAGAGAGTCAGGGTAGGACGCTGACCTGCGGGACGGTCTCCCCTAAGTTAACCTTCGGGCGCTCCTGGGCAGTTTGCGCACCGTGCGGCATCATCCAATCTATTGTGCACACCGACTAACAGACGGGGGAGTCTGGAAACAGTAGTGTCTTTTATAGAGCGGGGATGGTTGTTAACCTTATGGCGACTGCTCTTGAAACGACCATTCGGACACCCTATCCCGGGCAAATAAGCCGGACAAAGGATGCCGTGGTCCGCGATAGATTCAGATCATCGACACCGTATCACCGCTTCATAAGGGAGAGATCTGCGCAAGCGACCTCGATCCTGTAACCAGTCAGGGGGTAGGAGGTATCCTGAAGGTTAATTCCAGGCGAAGATATCCTTTCCAAACTGGTAGTCAAGGGGCAAGGCTGCCCGCTGGGTACCTTTTCCGGCGTCTCTCGCCGTCAAGCGTTGGCCTCTGACGGGCAGGTGGCGTAGCTAGACTGTGGATTGTTTCTCGTTCCAAGTCTTCTGCGCTTATCTCACGGGAGATAGACCGATAATTTTCGTTAAAACTTCCTGAGGTGACGGGTTCGCCCGTTGTATTTGACAGCTCTAGTTGTTCTTACGCCATATGTATTTCAAAACTTTTTGTATTTTTGGTAGTTATTTTCCGTTGTACCAATTGCTACAGAAAATACTTCCAACTCAATAAAATACTTTAAACCAGAGTCAGTATTCAGTACAAGTTTTCGCCGGTCTCTATTTAAACCTAACAAATGTTATTAATCTTTTGATCATTATAGTCTAAAGTTTCAAAGCATTCTCCCATTTTATTGTTTGAAACGCTTTACTTCGAGCAACTACTTTTTTTGTCTCCCATTTACCGCGCCCGACTTGCAGAATTTGTCATATTTTAAATAGAGAATAACATGTATGTTTTCCGTGGGATCGTGATCAAGCCAGCTTGATCACGATCCGGCTCGAAAGACCACGTTTAAATCTAAATATTTTCTTTATATTATATGTATGGTTATGCTCGCAAAAAACGAAAAATAGCCAGTCGCTTGACTTGAAATGTTGAAACAACGTTGCATTCGAATGCGCGCGTATGTTTATAGTAAAATGAAATTTTGACACAACATTGCTTTCAAATACGCGCGACAAAAGTTTTCCTGCACCTGTGAAATCTGCGGTGCGCTTTGACATCGGTGTGTTTCCAATCCATTTTATATCAGACTGAGCCACAGCAAAGCGTGTCCCGTCTAGCTAGTATTAAATATACATGAATGTGCTGAAATGTAAACAACTTCTAGAAATTTACCTTGTGCTGGAGCATAGATGTTGAGATACAGGCAGTCCTCCGACTGATTGACGAGAAAAGGCAGTATCCTCTTTAAGTACTCCAGCCGCCCTTTAGAGATCCTCTTCAGCACGGCCGTTTCGTTTCTTATGTCCGGAAGCACTTGTGGACATACTGGACTGAAATGTTCAGCGACTTTTATCCCGGACCACTGAGCGCCGGAGACCGGCGGCATGAAACGCAGCGTGCCGATCGGCGGTGACGCGTAAGGTATACCGCGGAATACCTCCACCGGGTCCAAGTATCTGGACTCCGGCGTGACTATCACGCCGCGCAGGTCCCCGTACTTGGTGCGCACGACCCTCGAGCTGAGGACGTCAGGACTTTGGATAAGGCGCTCCTGGCGGTCCATGCCGCCGGCCGCCTCGCCGCTCACCGCCGCCAGCTTCACGGTGAACGCCGGCATCGTGAACAACACCAAGGCGTTTAACACCCACATGGTTCGGTGAATCAATCATATGCGCTACTTCTACCGCACGCCGAGGCATCTGCTACCTGGTCATTCTAGCCGGACGACGGTCACCTACTCATGGCGAATCTGAAAACAAAAGAAAGAAACATTATAACATAAGCATCTCCCGCACTATAGAATGAGACGATGAGAGAACGGGAGAAATTCCAAGTTTTTATGAGAGTTACATATTTCATTGAGATATCCATATATCACAGATTTTATAAGACTCGCAAACAGAGATAGAGATGAGGATGTGACTGAATTTACCTGCTAGCATACCTGACGGGTTAATCTGCTAAAAACCCGTTAGGTATGCTGTCTGCTTGGGTTATATAATAATATATTCGAGAAAGGCAGAAGACATTGTTAGCCATGGGAACCACTGCCGATCCCAAAGGCAGATACGTTTTAAAAATACTCAATGAGACATTTTATTTATTTATTTTATTAGTCTAAACACGCTAAACGCTATATTAGTCTGCACACGCTATACGCTATATTAGTCTGCACACGCTATACGCTATATTAGTCTGCACACGCTATACACTATATTAGTCTGCACACGCTATGCGCTATATTGTCTGCACTCGCTATACGCTGTATAGTCTGCACACGCTATACGCAATATTAGTCTGCACACGCTATACGCTTTATAAGTCTGCACACGCTGTACGCTTACATAGATTTCAGATTGATATCTCATTGTTAATATTTTATTAACCTTTATTTATTTAATGTTATTCTGGACAATCCTTGGCGATTTTTAAAAGTTAATTTTATATTTGTAACTCTATTTGAGTATTACTGTTTTTTTTTGTTTTTATTACATTTAAAATTACTTGCATTTTTCAGGGATTTTTTTTATGAAATCTCGTTTCGAATTTTAAGTAGGTCAGTAAGGCAGTTTTGTTACATTTAAGTTCGATTATGTTTAATATATGTCTCAAGATAACAGTAGGGCGGTGTCGACTACAACGGGCGAATCCGTCACCCCAGACTGGTATAACAATATGGATCATTCTTTCAGCCGTAGGATGAGCGTAGAAGACTTGAGACAAGACAATCTATTGTCTAACTCGCCAGCAGCCCGTTAGAGACCGATGTCTTACAGCGAGGCACCGGGAAAGGTAACCAGCGGGCAGCCTTGCCCCCTAACTACCAGTTTTCCTCTGTACTCCCGACTGGTTACGGGTCTGAAGTCGCTTACGCAGACTCTACCTGTTGTATTACAGCGGTAATTCAATTTGAATTTATCGCGGACCGGGCGTTCCTTGCCCGTAGTGCCACACGGGATAGAGTGGCCCAAGGTCATTTCAAAAGTGGCATGACAACAGGTCAACATTGAGCTCTAAAAATTATCCCCTTAATTTAATTATATAAACGGCCCAATTCGCATTCCTTGCTATAAGATACGGGGACAAACGAATGCGATTAGTTTTTTTCAAAAATCATCCCGGAAACAATCTAAGACGTAACTAAGCAAATAAATTAAATCTTTTCTATTCCCAACATTGCTGCAGGATTCCAAATATCGCATTTTACTCGCTCTAGCTCTTTTTTCTTTTCCTTAAGTTGCCCATCCGTTTGAAGTTTTACAATCTTCCAGACTCCCCGCAAATGATACCGACGGGACGTGCAGTAACATTTCTAAATGAGATCGCCAGGGAAGCCGTATAATGTTGCAAGTCAGCAGAGGCAAGGAAACTTATAACGGAGAACTTGAGTGTATTCGATATGCATTACGCGATATTAACCCCTCACGTTGCGAGGTAAAAAGTCACCTATCACTTTTGCGCGCGACATATTCGCGCAAAAAATCGACGCGAGTCAACGGCCTTGAGAAAAACGATCATAACTTATAAACCACTAATCGGATTAAAAAAAGATAAAGAGAAAAATGATCGCATTGAAATTTGACATATAAAACATTATAACCTTATCTCGTAAAACAATTAGGATAATAATGAATAAATATTACAAAATTGGCAAACTGAAAAAACTCGCCTATAAAATCATTTCGATTTTTTTGTAAATACAGTTTTTGTAAATATCAAAAATTGTAAATACAGTTATGTTCTCTATTAAATGCTTTACCAAAACGATATTTTTTTTTACTTATTTGCATACAAAAATACGGAAAAAATATTTATTTATTCAGCCAAGAAAAATTGTATGTATTCTCGTAAAAAAAAATTTTTTTAATTTTTAATTTGTGACTACTTATGGTATTTTTTTATATGAAATTCTTTCAAAATAACTTTATTACTACATCACTTCTTCTTAGAAATCACACCAGAACTTTGAGCTTTGTCTGATATTATAGAAAAATCTAAAGTTTTGAGAGTTTCCGCGTCTGAACCTAATAATAAACTTTGAATGCCCATAATATAAAATTCGTTAGATTTTTTCAATTATATTGTCTTATCATAGACTTATTATATGTCTAATAACTAATTACTATACTCCAAAGAGTCACATTTCATCGAAAAACTATGGAAAATCGCACTTTTTTCTCTCATAGTAATTATCAAAACAAGTTTCATTTTCGCGAGCAATATTAGAACACAACATATAATGTTCAAAATACGCCTAATTATGTGATAACTTAGGATGTAAATGAAGCAATACCTATTTTATTAGTAAATTAAAGCGACATTACGTCATGTTTCGCGATATAACGGGATATTTCAAAAACATTACAAAATAAACACGGGCATTTATTTCGCGAGCCTTGGTTTGTTGACAAAGTGTTTTCTTCGAAAATTCGTGAAAAACAGCAAATGGATTGTCGAAATTATATAATCCTACTGGCTAATCTACTTAAAAAGGGAAATACTCACTTTTATCCGGTATAAACTGCACTTATATCCAGAAAACACTTCACAAACACTTCACAACACAATCACTTCGGCGAACATCGCGCGCGCCGCCGCCATGGGCGATCTGCGACTGTCGTCAGAAATGAGGTCATCGATTTTGTAAGGATGTAGTGATTCATATTTCTAACATCGCATGCGGCAATCGAGCAATTTCATAGTGTTGCATATTTGGCTATATTATGGCATCATTCGATAGAATATACAATCGCATTTCGAAATTTAAACGACATTTTCGTAAGAGCCGAGCGCTATATCCAGTAGTGGACGTTTCAGAATTTCGGCGGCCGCCATTCATGTCCCCAAATGGATGTTACGTGCTCAGCGGGTTAAGCTTGGTACTTCTTGAAAACTTGGCGTTAGAAAAATATTGCAGCCTCGAATTTTTACAGGTGTTATTTTGCTCGGCTAACTGAGATGGTTTTTCAGTATTAGGCTATTCTTCGTGGCTTTGAGCAGTAAATCATTAAGGCGACATGAGACCTCTGAAAAATATCCGAAATGGGTGGACACGCAAAAAAATAGGCGGCGTCTATATCGTAGGGTTTGACCAATAAAAATCCATCGTTGACGAAGCGTCAAGCGCAGATTCCACCTCCGCTAGCGCCGGGAACCAGACGCATACTAAACGGTCAATCGCAGCGCCAGCATAGAAAAACTATCTTTACGCAGTGGTGGTATAGGGGGTTAATGGCAAAGCATAATTAGCGTAACTCTCAGAGCGCTCTCACGTTTTAATTAATTGTAATTAATTTAGGGCCTAAATAAAAAATGTGGCTAAGTGCTGCTTTAGAGAATTAACCAGCCAATATAATGAAATTATAACAAAACACACCCACCGCTCATATTGTAGGAGTAAACGCGCCTGAAAGTTTTCGAAGTCAGTTTAAAGCCTTAATGTCCAAGGCAATGTGCAACTTTTTTGAGTTCAAATTTTTTATTAGTTCCTTATCAAGGGATTCACTTAGAAACTTTTTTAAATTAATGCTTATGTTTTTCAAAAAACTCACAAAACTAAAATTCCTCAGATATGGTCGTTCTCAGGTATCATGTCGCCTTAATAATTCGCCTTTTCTACGTGATTTTGATATACATTAATATTTCACGCTATAGAGAAACTGATATTGATTGACGCTGATGATACCCCGAAGGAGGCAATAAATGGTAGGTATTATCGATATGAGGCGGCCCTACTATTTAAAATATATTCCTAATCTTATCAACATATTTTGAAGAATGCTCTTTGGCTCTATAAAATAATAAATGACATATTCGATTGCTCTGACTGAGATCAATATTAACTAAATAAAAACCACGCGCTAATTTAACATTTTTCAATTGTCACGTTTTAAAATGAATCCATCCAGAAATATAGTACTTACACGCTACTGTGTGCTTTATAATGCCCATTTAAATAGTATAGTAATTTTAATCATTCCATAAGCACATATAAATAAATCCTAACCAATACTTTTCGTAACTGACTATTCGTTTTAGATATTTTAGTGAATATTTTTACTATTAATATACATTTATTATATGTATCTATTAGTTATTAGCACGGAGCAGCTAACCAGGTTATTAGACTTTTAATGTTTATAAACTGAACATAATATTTATACCACAACTTTTACAAAATATATTATGTAGGGCGTTCTAGATACCCAATCCTTTACACTAACACTACACTCACACTCCTCACTCACAGACTCATCACACTCACACACACATACACACGCGAAATGTAAGCCTTTTATGTTTATATTAATTTATTTATTTATTTATTAAACGTAAAGCACGAAATATAATTTCCTGCAGCATTACAAAAAAAATGTGTTTCGACCAGTAGCGAAAAATAGAGTACACTGCAGCATCTTGGTCAATACGTCAACACCGCCTAAATAGGCCTAGGCCTGTACTAAGACAGGGATACCAGGAAATATTTTAGGTGTGCATACAAAAAAATATCAAAATTTCTAAATTATGTCTGTCATAAACATCTTAAAAAAATAAATTAAAATATCATCAAAAAGTATTTGAAATCACAATCATAAAATTATCGAGTAAATAAATAAAAATCCAAATCATAATAATAGTAAATAGATAGATAGATACTTACTCAGTAAAATAAAAAAAAAACAATAAAAATAAAAATCATATTAGACAGTCAAAGGACCTTCATTTATTAGCCACATAGGAATCTTTAGTCTGATTTTTTTAAATTTCTTCTTCTAATAGGTTGCCCTGGGGCTCAAAACAGTAAAATGCCTTTGACCAAAAGAGGTCATCATTCGGGGAATATCTATTTTTTGGCAACGGATCGCCGTGTTGTATGTATTTGTTGTGAGAATGTCCTGTTGTATGGGAATTGAATAAAATTTACACAGAATTTTAAGTAGAGCTGTCTCAAATCCAATACTTCATATTCCCCAAATAAATTTTCCGATGAGTACCTGTCAGGCTTACGCGTGATGATTTTTATTATTAGTTTCTGTGCCACCTCTGCAGGGTAAATAGTAGTTTTTGCACAGGCTCCCCAACCAATGATTCCATAGCTTAGAATAGTTTGGCACATGGCATAGTATATCGTTTTTAATGTCTTGTGGTATAAAATATTCCTTATATATCTAAATGTACTTTTCAAATTTTAGTAGTTGTCAATGTAATTTTTGAAATTTCAATGTAAATCCGTAACAGCTTTTATTTTTTATTAAACTGTGTTTTAAAAACTGTAATTATTCACTGTGATAATGTGTGATTTCCGAAATACAGAATTGAATCGAACTGAATTAAATATGTATATATCAGATGAAGAATGACTAATGGCATGCTCAGCAAAAAGGCATAACGTGGTTTGAGAAAATTGATATAAGGTAACATTTGGCTAACGTGATGTCGATAGATCATAGATTAGTTTTTAGATTTAGATTATGGAAGTTTTTAGAAGTAAGGACAGTATATATCTTATACTATATATATATATATATCTTGAAGGAGGCAATAATAATAGTGGATATTGTTTGTTAAAAAATAATAAAAATATTATTTATTACTTAGTTATTCAACTTTAATATTAAGCAATGATAATAATATCAATAGGTTACAATAATAATATTATTCGTTCATTAATTATAGAGTTTTGTTATTATAAGAATATGCTCACCGTTAGTTTATATTAATTACTGGCAATTATTATACAAGTATATACTCCTACTTACTGACCGACTGCTGCTATTACAGAATAATAATATTTTTTTTTTATATACACACGGAAACACACTTTGTGGAAATAAGCAGCAACATTCTCGCGGTCCATGTGAATATACCGAGCCACAATGGAAGATATTCTCAAGAAACGAACCTCGGCATCTTGATATTCATCCCGATTAACGTTTATTAAGGAGAGTAATATGAATTTTTTTTACGCAAATGTTAGAGGGCTAAGAACTAAGACGGAAATGTTTTACCACAACGTCATCTCGCATGATTATGATGTAATAGCGATTTCGGAAACCTGGTTGACAAGCGGAATTCTAGATGGCGAATTGGTAGATCAAAGACGCTATGAACTGTACAGGTACGATAGAAACGCCGAGGTTAGCGGTTTCAGCCGCGGTGGCGGCGTAATGATAGCAGTACGCAAGAGTTTGCACCCCCGAGCGCGCCTGGAATGGTGGCCCCAGGAAACCATGCCCGAATGCCTCTGGGTCACGGTGCCCGGACGATATCTCGCCACTCAACGTGACCTGCACATTGCATGTGTTTATATACCTGGTGGAGGGCCAACTCAACAAAATCAAATCGATACCTTTATGGAGTCGTGTATTTCTCTCAGAAGCCAGTTTCCAGATGATGCATTCCTGATTCTTGGGGATATGAACCTCCCTAATATCACCTGGATGAGTGTGCATGACAGTCTGTATTTGCAACACACTGGCAAATTAGATTCGATCAGCGCATCTTTCGTCGATTCTTTGTCATTCGCCGGTCTCGAACAATTCAACAGCATTTCTAACGAAAGGGGTCGCTGGCTAGATGTCGTTATATCAAACACCGATGTGCGCGTAACTCGCGCAGTAGAGTCTTTTGTACCGGAAGACTCCCATCACCCATCTCTAGAGATTGAAATTTGCAATGCTCTATCAGCACCATTACGCGAACCACCGCGTCTAGTTTATCAATTTCATAAGGCAGATTACTATAAAATCAATAATCATTTGTCCACTGTCAATTGGCACGAGCTAATCGAAAACTTTGAGGTAGACAACGCAGTCGATAATTTTTACGGAGTTATTAACGAGGCGATTGAGTTATATGTACCGCATAAAACATCCCGCAAAGCAACGCATCCAAGTTGGTTTTCTCCAGCATTAATCAATGTACTGAAGGAGAAGTCTATGTACCATAGAAAGTGGAAGAAATACGGAAATCCTTGCGATTATGACGCATTTGCACTCTTGAGGCGAAGGCACAAAGCTTTGCAAAAACAGTGTTTCTCAAGGTTTATTGCATACACCGAGGGTAACATTAAGCAAGATCCAAAGCACTTTTGGTCATACGTCAAGTCTATTCGTAAAAGCAACAGCATCCCGCAGTGCATGAGATATGGGGAAAGCGTTGCAACCGACGGGCCCGAAATTTGCGAGTACTTTCGTCAATATTTTCAAACCGTGTACGAAGTAAACAGCTCATCACAAGGTCCCCCTACATCGCATATAACGCCGATATATGAACACTATAATGCTACCGATTGCATGAGCTCTATTGAGATCACCGAAGAGTTCGTATATAAATGCATTACAGACTTAGATATTCACAAGGGTGTGGGAAGTGACTCATTACCGCCAGTATTCGTGAGGAACTGTGCTCATCATTTAGCACACCCTCTTACGTTATTATTTCGCTTGTCCCTCTCTCAGGGCATATTTCCCACGAAGTGGAAAGAAGCCCTTATCATACCGATTCACAAAAAAGGCTGTAGAAACGATGTTATTAACTACAGGCCAGTGTCAATCCTCTCAGTACTGAGTAAGCTCTTTGAGAAAGTGGTTTACTCACAGCTATACCCCTATCTCGCTACGTTTCTACCAGCACAGCAACATGGTTTTCTCAAGCAGCGCTCTGTGGTTTCAAATTTGGGAGAATACACCAACTTTATCATCCAGTCTATGGATAATCGGAAACAAGTGGATGCAATATATACAGATTTTTCAAAAGCATTCGACCGGGTCAACCACGCCATACTTCTGGACAAATTAAAGAGATTAGGAGTTCATGGCGATCTCTTTAGATGGATATCGTCATACGTTAATAATCGTCACCAATCTGTAGCCATCGGCGGTTTTCGATCCAACTACACATCCATACCCTCTGGAGTCCCGCAGGGTTCTCACCTAGGTCCTCTGCTCTTCAACGCGTATTTACACGATATTGGATCATGCTTTAAAAATGGGCCCTATATACTATACGCGGATGACCTTAAAATTTACGCCCAGGTTGAAAGCATCACCGATTGCCACCTTATCCAGGATGACATTAATAGGTTGTTTGAGTACTGCGAAAGAAACAGACTCTCTCTCAACGCTTTGAAATGCAATCAAATTACGTTCAGCCGTAAAAAAATTAATTTGCATTTTCAGTATTTTATCAACCATGATCCGATTCCCAACGCGCTGAGCATTCGCGACCTTGGCGTTCAACTCGATCACCGATTGACATTTGACGAACACATACAAGGTATTGTCAGTAAAGCGTTAAAAACCTTGGGCTTCATTAGTAGGGTCTCTAAGTCGTTCTCTGACCCGACTGTATTCAAAACCCTTTATTTTGCATACATCCGAAGCGTATTAGAGTTTGCATCTCCGATCTGGAATCCGCAATATCATGTATGTAAGGAGAGAATAGAAAGCGTTCAAAAACGTTTTATGAGACAATTAAACTACCGTCAATGCTTGGGACTGAACACGTACGAGGAGAGGATGAATAACTTCAATATTACATCATTGGAGAACCGCCGTACCACGGCAGACATGGTATTATTACACAAAGTTATCCATAACAACGTGGACAACCCGTATTTCATACATAATCTAACTTTTCACGTTCCACCACGCGTGGCTCGCTTTCCCCGTACCTTCGAAGTCCCGCGCGTCCGTACTAGGTATGCCCAGAATTCCATCATGTACCGCTTAATGTCAACTTACGATAAACATTTCCAGAATATCGACCTATTTAACATGAAGGAGAAAAAATTTAAGCAAAGCATATACTTAAAATTAATCGAAAATGCGACATAGACATTTCTCATGGGATACTATTGACTTAGGGACTACTTGGTTTTTCGTTCGTTGTTCTTTAACTGTATATGATACTGTTCTTTAACTGTATATGATAACTGTATATGATGGTTTATATGATGGAGTAATTTTTTCTTAATTTTCTTAACTTTTCAAATTTTTCAAATTTGTATTTTTTGTACTGCACATTATTACTTAAAATCTATTAACACCCATTCCATCCTTTTCCTTACCTTTTCCCCTCCCAACCCCCACAGAATGCACTGTGCGTATTGGAGACTTAACTAACTAAAACTATTGTTGAAAGCATGTCATCGGCCAGAAATATTGTATTTAATGTAATTGTAATATTTTTTTGTAGCGCTGTATGTTTTCCCTGTTAAATAAATAAATAAATAAATAAATAAATAAACAGTGTTCCTGAACATTGGACAAATATTGTGAACGCGCTGAAATAATCGCATTGATAGCGTTGAGGATAACGGCGAAAGGTGTGATTTACGCATGCATTAAACTATGAAACAAAACCGTATCATATTTTGGATGCATGCAGTAAAGACAAGCGAAACCAACCCCTACATACTATACCTAAAAAACAAACGCTCAGCGCAGGGTCAATCTTCAAAACCCTCAATTTATCCAACCATTCATTCCCATTATGGCTATCATTTAGGAATAAATAAACCTGCAAAAGGGAGTTCATCTGCGCCGTTTAATTCCGCACGAGAGAAAGAAAACAAAGAGAATATTCACAAATTAAAATAATGTTTAGTCATATTGCGGTCGGGGATAACAATGAAAAATAGAAACTCGCCGCAGCGTCGCGGAAACGTCACAATAACGTCCCCATTTAACAAACCCGAGGAAAACTCTTCCACGTGGAATAAAGGGTGTATGGGGGGCTTTTATTGCTGCCGTAGCCGGGTCCGAAGATCCCTCACTCAGTCCCTCACCTAATCGTAAATCACATTGTATGCATTCGGTCCACGTCCTGTTTATGTTTGCCTCGCTTCTAGTCTCCCTATAAAAAAGTCGCTAGTATCACACCAAGACGTTCCCGGAAAGCAGCCACGGCCTTATTTTTATGAATATTCATTTCATAAATAAAATCGATGAGCAGTTGGCGAAAATTCATATTAATATGCGACGCAACGCAAAGACAATTTGAATTTCGAACGCGCGTCATCTCATTCAATTTAAAAATCAAATTGCAAACGCGGGTCGCCGGAAGCCTTCGAATTCGAAATTCAAACGATCGACACATTGCAAACGTCGCCGCTTTTAAGTACTAATGCTGCGTACAGACTTACGCAACGTAACATGAAATGAAAGAATGTGCCGCCGACATTAGTGCAATGTACCATGCAATGTAACACACTTTGTAACAAATTATCATAGTCTGGACGCCTTGCACGCGCGAACTGTGCATTTAATGTGCACGCCACGAACATTTTAAGTCGCGCGCGGAGCGATCCGTGATTTGTCCGTTTTTCGAACGACCACAAATAGGCGCGCAGTGTTCTCAGAGCGCCAGTGTGGACGAGTTATGTTGAGACGCGCGCGAACACAAACTGAACTAGTTATGGACACAGCGTTCTCTCAGCAGACTGGAGACGTTCACGCGCACGCCGGAAACAGATGCGAGTAGCTACATGTTTGGTTCGTGCACGCGCTGCGTCCACACTGATGAAATGCTCCTTTCACGTCACATTGCATGTTACCTTTCATCAGTCTGTACACAGCATTACTGTTTAATTAGGGTACGAGTATAGCGAACTTTAAATAGTATTTGTGCCGCTTGTATATGAGATATACACAAAGACAAACTTCAGTCTTTGAAATTGCCCTTAACTTTTCGGGGAAGGGGGCAAGGAGGAGGGGGGGGGGGGGGGTTAAAAATTTATATATCTATCTAGCTCTCGAAAAAAAATGCGAGTTCACAATATTTTATCTAAAGTCGTTAAAATTAGAGGTAAAATAAAAGCTAAAAAGTCAAATAAAAGTACTAGGTAATTTAACCCCAGGACGAGGAAGTTCGGAAAAAGGAGATGAAGTACAAAAAGAAAAAAGTTATTGTTTGAAAATGTAAGAGGTAGTATTTTTTAAATTAAGCTTTAAAGAATTTCGCAGAAAATGAGTCGCTTATATTAACCGGGAGACTATCATATCAACCTCCATAAAAACTACGCCAACCACCGTATCTATATCCACTCGGATAGCAAGGCAGCTCTCATGGTACTAGCCTCGAGTATCATTAATTCAAAGCTGGTGCAAAACTGCGTATCACTACTGAATTCCCTGAGCGAAAAGATCAGGGTAATTTTAAGATGGGTAGGTATCCGACCATGCAGGAATCGAGAGAAATGAAAAAGCCGACGAACTTGTTAAGACGGGAGCAAAGGGAACGTTATACGACCCTGAACCTTGCTGTGGCGTACCAAAAATCCTTGCAAACCTAATGCTCAAAAAATATGTTTAAAACAATCCGTCAACCACTGGAACAACACGACAGGTTTGAATCATTCCAAAGCGCTAATTAAGGCTCACAACCGTAACACTGCCCGTGAGGCCTGTTTGCTAAATAGGAACAATCTACGCATACTGGTGAGGGCGCTCACAGGGCACTGTGGCCTGAACAAACACATGTACAACCTCAAGCTGCGGGACACGAAAATGTGCAGGTTCTGCCAAGGGGCAGAGGAAACTCCCCTGCACCTCATGTGCGAGCGTGGCCCGCCGCTGCGTAAAAGATACACCCACTAGGGTGGTCATTACCTCCAACCTGAGTAGGTAAAACAATCTATCATCAAAATCCTGCTGCGTTTATTAAATGACACAAGGCTTAGCGCAGAAATTATAGTAGGTGG
This sequence comes from Micropterix aruncella, assembly GCA_944548615.1. Taxonomy (NCBI): domain Eukaryota; kingdom Metazoa; phylum Arthropoda; class Insecta; order Lepidoptera; family Micropterigidae; genus Micropterix; species Micropterix aruncella. The sequence goes on along the minus strand of OX155968.1, from coordinate 18,714,783 downwards.
CAAACACAATAGATCAGCAATGGTCGCAGTGTTACAAGGCTCATAAAGACCTTAAAAAGCCCTACAAAATAAAATGAAAAAAATAATAATGCCAAAGCCTTGCATCATGCACGCTATAAGAATAGGAATAAAGGCCGTCCTATGGGAAGGGATTTTCAAAATATTGCCAGAGTCCAAATGAGGCCGTAGGCTGTATTTCAACTATTTTGTATTTTGACTGTATTTTGTATATAAAATCTTTTTTAACTATTTATGTAAAGATAACTTTCATCTAAGTCGTGAATTTTCCTAGCTCGTGCGTTAACAATAGTACGGGTATTGTTTTGTTTCTCCTTTAAATCGCGTGCGAATTATCACTTCGAATAAAATATGCAGTTTAATCCTATTTTTTCATTATTCTTTACCATGCGTGCAGAATCGTAAAGCTTTGTAATGGTATGCAAGATATGCAATGCGATTGTAGGATATTTATCGTATGCCAACGAGGGATTGTTGTCCAGAGAAAATAGAAGTATTAAATTGTGGAATTTTGAATAAAATAAATTTTGCAATTTTAATAAATATTTAAAGGATTTTTTAAAGGATTTAAAGGATATTGTAAGGATTTTTTATTGGAATTAGAGTAAAATATCTTATTCTTTTAAAGGTTGTCTGTAATATTGCATACGTTGCCGATGAATAGCATATCTTATGACTCCAATTTAAATAAAGGATTCGAATGTAAACTTGCAATTTTCTTCTAGGCTCACCGACCGACAAAGAGGGAAAGAATGGTGAAAGCGCTAAAAAATCGAAATGAAAAGGGAAATATCCATTTTTACCCCCCATGAGATGATTAAGACCATTTCCGGATTGAAAACTGCTTGTGTTTCTGTGCGTGTGTGATTCCTCCACGATAGCGTCCAAACGCTTAATCCGATTGAGCTGAAATTTTGGCATGCAGGCATACTTTGGTCATAGCAAGATTGAAAAGGTTGTGGTTAAAAGAGGATCATGTGGTATAATTACATGTTAGATCTAAAAACGATAATTTTTGACTTCAATACGAAAAACTCGTATTCAAAATTTATTAGCATATTTTTTTTCAGTACGGAAGCAAATAAGAAGATGACAGAAAATTCTGCCAATGGAGGTTAAGGTAGCCATACTCTTCTAATACAAAGTCTGGATTATGTGGATATTTGCTAGATAGTGTCCTTAACAAAACAAAAGCGGCTGTAAAATATTTGTATTACTTGTTTGTATATAAAGCCGCATCCTCTTACCTAGCTGAATATTCACCCAATTAGGAAGTTATGGCCATCCACTTCCCTCTAGTAAGCAGAATAAATTTACAATCCATTTCCATAGCACTACATTCTGTAAATAATTCATTTCTAGTTATGTATTTATACTATTAGGACCTTGGATTGATAGCTTCGATTTCCTAAGAAATAGTGTAGCTCATATTTCTAGTCATTTACCAAATTACCAATTAGCTTCGAAGATGTCGAAACTTGAGCCGACAAAACGTCATTTACGGGAAGTATTAGAAGATGGCAAAATATTTCTACATGTCAGTTGTAATTTAAGGCATTCAAAGCTTTTCGAGTCCTTGATTCCTAAATAGCACTCGTCGTATTAACAACCCGTCATTACCTGTGTGTCTCATTGCGCATTTATTGAAATATGAAATGTTGTGTAACTACTGATACTGTCAGACTCGTTTTTATTTAATTTTATATCTCTTAAATGTTGGCACCATGTTATCGAAAACTAATTTCATGGTCCTAAATTTATAATTCTATTACGAATAATATATCTTTAATTGATATAGAATTGTAGATAAAGGCCTAAATTGCACTTTGATTAAAGTCCCATTTTATAAAATCCCTAAATACTATGAGGATTACGTGTTGAAAACCGTAAAAACTTTCAAACATGCTTTTAAAACATTTGTCGCTAAACGTACACTTAACTCAGTTAATCTCAAATTCAAAGATGAAGACCGGTACTAAAAAAATCAATCCCTTTCAGAATGCACATGTTTTTCATTAAAATTCAAGAATGGTCATTATTTTTCAGGATTTTTATTTCTTTGCTTAATTTTACAGAAAAAAAATGAAATCGGAAAGATTTTTATCTTTTTTAGATGGTTCATCAAAATACAGATTCAGAATTTGATACATGAATACGAGAATGTTATCTGATCTAAAAAGCATAGAGCAGTTTTGGCTCGTTATTATCGATATTTATTCACTTATTACGCGCAAGATATAGACAAGTAGTAAATATTACTTCACATATTTATTTAAATATCTCTACAATATTTGTAGTTGAAATATTTCTAATTATTTGTAATTATATTTTTTTATATTGATTATAAGTAAATATAGATTTTTTTGTACCTTAAACAATAATAGACCTGTGTTTATATTATTTAATATGCAACGGCAACCGTTTGTTTCAAAACCAATCTTAGTGACGGTATCGATAAATATCGAAGGACTATCTTTCTGTAAAGAACTTTTACTCTGAGACTTGTGCAAATACTTATAGATAAATATCCTACTGATGCAGGAGACCTATCAAGGCCCTACTCGAAATAGACCAAAGATTGAGGGGATGTTCCTCAATGTCGAAAGACCTCATTGCCAGTACGGAAGTGCAATATTCATGCGCCCAGGCCTATCAAACATTTCTGCTGCGTACACAGAGGAAAATGCTATTGAGATACTTACTATAAAAACTCGCAACTTTGCTGTTTCATTTGTGTACAAACCGCCTGGCGCTCTTTTTAGCATAAGTTTCCTCTAATTTAATGACCCTAACCTTCCCTACTTAATCATAGGAGATTTTAATGGCCACATAACTAACTGAGGTTACGCAGAAACAGATAAGAATGGCCAGAAACTGGACGAATAGGCAGAAAAACAAGGATCCCAAAACTTCCGTTTTTCTTTCACATCGGAAGATGGCAGAGAGGCTACAATCTAGATAACATATTCGCAGACAAATTAATCGCATCACAATGCACGAAGAGCGTTGGAAACCCGTTCCAAAAACATAAGACGGGTCAATCGTATGTACAAATAGAGTTGTCAACTACAACGGGCGAACCCGTCACCTCAGGAAGTTTTAACGAAATGTACGTTCTTAGGACAAAACAGTCCACCGTCAAGCTCCGCTACATGCCCGTAAGAGGCCAAAGCCTTATCCGCGAGATAACCAGGTATGTTACCAAGCGGGCTTACACTCACGCCCTTACTTTCAGTTGCGACCAGATTACTCCGGTCACTTGACTGGTTACGAGTTCGAGGTCGCTTGCGCGGTCCTCTCCCTTACGAAGCGGTGAAACGGTGTAAACCGAATCTATCGCGGACCACGGCATCCTTTGCCTGTTTACCCGGAATCGGGTAGCCGATGGTCGTTTCAAGAGCAGTAGCCGTAAGGTCAGCAACCACCCCCGCTCTATACGAAACAGTACTGCTTCCAGACTCTCCCGACTGTTATTCAGAATGCACAATCGATTGGATTACGCCGCACGGTGCGCAGACCGTCCAGGAGCGCCAGAAGGTTGACTCCTAGGGAAAACTAGCCCTAAGGCCAGAGTCCTACCCGGGCTCGCACTTCATACGTGGAGGCCGCCGGATGGGTGTTGACCCTTGAGTGTGACCAACCATGAACAAAATGGGTCTTGATCGCCGGCCCATTAACTCCCAAATGCTCGTATGTACAATCAATGTTGCCATTAAACGTCACTATGCGCATTTTAAACGACGCTATAACGTCAAAAAATGCACTTAATACACGACCCAAAACTCCCGTCCTTATTTACAGCGAAAGATGGCGTAGAGGCTACAAACCAGATAACATATTCGCAGACCAAGTCATCGCCTCACAATGCACGAAGAGCGTTGGAAAACCTATTCCAAAAACATAACACTGACCAATCGTATGTACAATAAATGCTGCCGTTAACCTCAGTATGCGCATTTTAAACGACGCTATAACTTTAAAAAAATGCAGTTAATACACGACCCAAAATTTCCGTCCTTATTTAACAGCGGAAGATGACGTAGACTACAATACAGATAATATATTCACAGACCATGTCACCGCCTAACAATGCATGAAGAGCGTTGGAAACCCCATTCCGAAAACATCACACGGGCAAATGGTTTATACAAGCAATGTTGCCGTTAACCTCAGTATGCGCCTTTTAAACGATGCTATAACTTCAAAAATGCTAATTGAGAAGTTTTTCGTACCCAAGTGGATTGAGATATAAGAAACGTGCGTCCCCAACCAGAAAAATGTGTATTGAATAATTATAAATCCTTTCATTCAAGTTAAGAAGTAATAACGCAAAAAACTGTTATCACACCATGAAACATTCTAAAGAGGCAAAAAATAAGTTTCCCTTTGTATTGTTGATCCAGCCAATCTACATTTGTGTCGTCTAAGCTCTACAATAATAGCATTCGAAGTAAAGCAAGCAAATTAATCCTCAGTGAATAAGTCGTTATTCAAATACTTGCGAAGCTTTCTGGAGAGCAATGGGGGTTTGCTTCATAAGTCGGCCATGCTTCAAAAGGGCAATTAAATTAATTCCAGTAGGAGAAAACTTGCACGGCTCCACGCAACTTTATTCCTTTATGAATATAAAGCAAAACTTAATAGAAAAGTTTGTTTGGGTGATACGATTATTGTTACAGTAGTAAACTTACTGAATTGGGTATCGGAAGATTACATTTATTACCAAACGATAAAGGATATTATTACTATTATATTTAACAGACAGGAAGCATAATTTCTGATATGCCTCAATTTAACACGTTGAACGCCAAACTAAAAACCATGTTTAGCCCAGTGGGCCGCGGCGGACACCTTGTGACTGCCAGTATATCGGGTCCAGTGGGCCGCGTCGGACACCATGTGTCCGACGCGATCACAACCCTTGATCACTTCAAAAGCCTGTAGGCGGCCAACGGACAGCATTTCGACTGTTTTTATAATGCAAGTGACCCACGCGGCCCCACAGTACAATCTCACCATTTGGCACAAACTAGGAAAGACGGTTGGACATTCTCATAGGCTGAGACGGACATTGGTGTCTGCATTTTGACATCTCGGTAAATAATGAGAAAATCGCTGTTTCCGTAAGTCACCCACTATTTTTGAGTTATTTACTGTTTTTTTTTTGCAAAAAGAACCTCAACGATTTTTGGACGATTCTAGATTTATTGGTGCGGCCTCGGGGAAAAGTATGCTGTCGGGCACATGGTGTCCGTCATGGCGTTCAACGTGTTAACCCTGAGTTTATTTGCGATATTCTTTAAAATGTACGTCTAGTCTATTTTTAGACACGTTGACATTGCAGTTTAAATAACTTTAGCAGGTAAACTGGTCCACAGTCTGGTTGGCTATGAAGTGCTACCTGGTAGTGTTGAACAATCATGTTTAAAATCGTGTCTTCGCAGTTAGTTCGTGTGGTTCCGCTTGAAGATTGAAGACAACTTGGAGCAATTATAGCAACCACTGAACATCTTATACCTCTCAATGAGGTCACCACTAATCCGACGTTTCTTGAGTGTGGGCAGTTGCAATCTGCGGAGTCTTTCTGAGTATTACAACTTTTTAAAACCCATTGACATCTTTATATATTATTTTTCGAAAGCAAGGAAAGTTACTAAATTCGAGTGTCTATTGGGCTCTATCTTCGTGAGTGCCCACGCCGGTGCACATTGAAAACGCTGCGGTGCCAAACCGGAAGAAATAGGCATTGTACGCTGTGTCCATGTAGAATAATGAGGAGCCATGCGTCGATTTCCTAAATGTATTTTTTTTTCATTGTCTTTTTTATTTATATATTTTTCAGGAGTCTTACAGATGAATCTGATTCAGCATTGAATATGATGTAAATCTATTCTAATATTATAAGAGGTAAAGTTTGTGAGTTTGTGAGGTTGTAGTAATCTCTGGATCTACTGAACCGATTTTGAAAATTCTTTTACGAATAGAAAGCCACGTTATTTGTGAGTGTCATGGGATATATATTAATCCGAAAAATGAAAAGACTTTTTCGTGGTAGTCGGATTAGCAAAATAAGTCGGAGAAAAAACGGTCGAATGAAAACGTTTCTTACGAACGCTGCCTTAACGATGAGAGACATATGATAAAGTTCTAGAGAAAAGTTGTAGAGCTTGGTAATGCCTACAAAAAAGTCAGCCATAGCATATGTCTAGATTTCATATTTAAGTCACAAAAAGTAGTTTTTTATATTAAAAAATAATTTTAATCGTTAGGTCATGTTTATTGGTCATATTATCAACAATTATGAATTCTTATCAAAATAAGTAAATTTATCGTCTCAAGTATTTAAAACAAAAGATTTTTCCTTTTTACTGCATATAATTTCCCTTTTACTGCATAAATGGTTAAAGAGATAATACGACATACATAGGTATGGAACCGCGTCCGTATCTCTGGTTGGAACTCCTGAAAGATCTAATATACAGAGAGATTTTGAACAATTAAAATAAATATTTTTATTATTTAATCAAAATCATTTCATTCACTTATTTGAAACCAGGTAACATAGCCAAATTGGCATGCAAAGACATACATACAGTAAAAATATAACCCTCCTTTTGGCAGTCAGGAAATAAATCATAGCACTCAGTACTAACTGAACCACACTCATAATTTCATCACAAGTAAACAATTTTACCGCCCAACGAAGTGGGCACGGGTCAGCTAGTATAATATATTACTAGAGTTTACGACTTCATAATATTTAATGTGCATATAAATAAAATAAAAAAAAACATTTATGGTAAAAAATATATGGAAGGGAGTTGCTCTTAGCCATCAAAGGGAGATAAAAGAGATGATCAGTTAGTGACGATATCTGTTAACTTTCTTTTATTGACCGGAAGCAATACCGCTCCAATACGAGCGTAGCGTTCATGAGCCTAAACACGATAGAGAACACCCTCAAAACTCGCACTTATGTATGTATTGATTCAGAAATCAAAATTTTATTTGTACATCACATGTTGTTTTATAAATATTTCCTAAATGTTTCGTAACCATAGAAAATCATTAAGCAAAAAGTACCTGAAGACATATTTAAAATCAGATTAACTTTAGCTACCTTCGGCATTTCAGTTGCTGTTTGCGTGTTCTCAATACTTTTCCTGACTGTTAGTTGGCTGGGAAAGTAAAAATAACCGATATTACTAGGTGAACAGCTTGCTATACATTTTAATAAGTTTTGTTTTCTAGGTACAAAGCTATTTTTAAAAATCTCCATAATTATAATCTAATAATCATAATCTAATAATTATATAATAATTAAATATAAATTTTATTATACCAACATTGTACTTGAAATATATGTATATACTACCACATAGTTTTACTGATCCTTGAGGATGACTAGAAATTCGTTATATTCGGCTATAATACGTGGAGTTGTTTTTTTAAATGACAATAGCAACCTATCCAGTTTTGCCCTAAACATGTTTTTTTTCTTATTTTTTCTGAATATTGTTAAGCAGAATTCTGTATATTGGGTCCTTACCTATGAAATTGCTGTTCTATAAAGGAAATTAAATGCCATAAACTTTGTATGTTGCTTAATTTCTCTGCTAAAAAACTCTCGTTTACAGAAACCAAATTCAATCTAAATTCAGAAAAAAAAATCTGTTTGAGCAAGGTCTGGCAAGTAGGGTGAATGGCCAAAAGTCTCCAGAGGCAACTCCTGCAACTTTGCGACTATTTGCAGTGAAATTTGTGGTTATACGTTGTCATGCAGAAGCAGTGGCGATGTGCGATTCAACAGGCTCTGTTATTTAATCACGAGCTTTTCCATCATTTACAGTTCTTAATAGTACACATTAATGGTAACGGTAAAGCATAGCTCGACTGCAATAAGCTGTAATACAAAGCATCCGACACAGGATCTCATATTTGAAACTATTGCATATTTTCAACATTACCATGGTTGCACAAACGAAAATATTTCAGCAAAACAAACGACGGCAAGACAATTAAACAGCTGATTGTTAAAGTAGAATAACATGGCCTTGAATTCAAACTTATTTAAATTTAAAATTCCAACTCAAACCCATGCTATCAAAGTTTAAAGTGGCCAGTGTGATTAAACAGCAATTACATAGGTGGATCCAATAAATTTTGTTGTTATACAATTACTATTTCTAGCGGTGGAGTGGTAATAAAAATACGTAAATTAGTATATTTAGTCGGACATTTCTTACTGTAGAGTAACAAAATTATAATACAACATATCTATTATGACATCGGAATAATTGTTGGGTCTCAGAATTTAAGAATGGCCCGCATGGCCAAGAACGTCAGACAATTATTAAGAGAAGAATAAGATGATAATTTTTTTGGTGGCCATTGCTAAATTGACAAATTTACTCGTTTAATAATTAATATCTTAACAGTTTGGTTAATATTCTAACTCTATTTTCAGATATCGAAAACTAAATAGGCATTTACGATTACTAATAAATAGTCGGCGCAAACAGCTAAACCCCTTTAGCTAATATCACTAAAGTTAAGTTTATAGTATCATAACTGAAGTTTAAAAAACTTGCTAAGTTGATTAAGCAATTAACGCATTTTTTCAGTATAGTCACCGAGAAATAAAATTTATTATCGTTCCGTTGTGTCTTATCTGCTCGTGAGCAAAGAGCGCCTGCTGATCCCATGTTGCCATTTATAAAGCTTGAAGGGATAGGACACTTTTCGTCTTGCATAATGAGATTACGTCGTTAAAATGGATTTTTACCGCTGGTTGAAGTAATAATTATTTCTACTACTATTGAAATATTTTTTTGTATATACGCTATCTTTTTACTATTTATGAAAACCTTTATTTAAATCGTAAGTTTTACACCCTCACCTTTCCGTGAAAGTTGCTTTAACGATATTAAGGGCACTACTAATCGCGTGCGAATTATCACTTCGAATGGAATAAGCAGTTTAGGACTATTTTTTTCTTTATTCTACACCACGCGTGCAGGCATCGTAAAGCTTTGTTATGGTATGCAAGATATGCACTGCGGTTATGTGAATTTATCGTATGTTAAAGCGGGATTGTTGTCCGGAGAAAATAAAAGTAATAAATTGTGAAATATGAGGCGTAAAAGGATTAAAATTATAATAGAAGTTTGGATAAATCTTTTTATCAAAACGATGGATTAATCTGCAAAAGTGCTAACTCCGTTAACTTATCCACACATTTTTTTTTAATGCAGCAAATTTCCATATCTGTAAGTTGGAAAATGAAATAACTTCCTGAAATTGAAGACATTTTTAGCAACGAAAATCTACCAAATGGACTTTTGGAATTTTCTGAAATGAATTTATTGCGTTTTTCCCTGCAAAATTATCTGAAATGGAATTAGCACTTTTGCAAACTAAGCCATCGAAATAAATATTATACGATATTTTTATTAGAACTTGTATAAAACATCTTATTCTATGTAATGTTCTCTATTCTATCGGATATGCTACCAAAGAACACATTAGTATTAGGACTAAGGCGATATTTCTTAGGCGAATTGAAATATGTTTAAATGAATTATAACGGGCGCGAATCGTTTTTCTAATTTATTTCTGAGCGAAAGTTTTGATTTATAAAGTGATAGTCCGTCGCGGAGCTTTCATGAGTTCTCCGTACCGGCGTCGATTGGCGATGTCAACGCGCATGTCGAAACTTATGGCGATTTGCAATATCGTGTGCATGAAATTATCGTCAGTTTATTGTAACTATGAAATGGTGAAATATATCGAGTTAACTAAAATATCACATCAAACGAACTATTTTGAAGGTCTACAAAAAAATATCTCGTACACGTATACTTATATTCAGAGAGGTGTCGTTGTTATATTTTAGTAATGGCACAGCTGTTAAAGTCACATGTTGGCGACTTCGATGTCGTCTTTCTGCCTATAAAATTCCACTCAATATTAATAGTATAAGTAATTCTATACTGCTGAAAGATCGACTAATACCTAATACCATGCTGTCAATTATAAAGCGTGAGGAGCTTTTTGTCGTGATGAATAAGTTTTGTTGTGTACTGCTGAGTTATTGTTTTCTTTTAGGCAATTGAAATTTGTGGCATTTCTTGGTAAAACTTTTGATTTGAGGCACGTCCGCGCTATAAGCTGATGTTGAGCTTTGATGAGTCCGCATCGCGTCAATAAGTGATGTCACCGCGGGAGTTATTGCGGCCTAAAAAATAACTTGCAAGGAATTTTCATTAGTTTATTCTAACGATGATATGATGAGATTTTGAAGACTACCAAAATTCACTTAAACACTCATACCAATATTTCGAGAACTGATATTATATCGTGGTACGTTCATTAACGTGTCCAGGTTAGGTTAGGACACCTCTCCAAAAATATGCGGCTTGGACGACCTTATCCTTCGCCTCTTGTAGGTCCTGGTGTGTGATAGGTAATGGCCGCTTAGGGCAGGATAGGAGGCGGTCCTTGTCCTGCAACGTTCCACAGTTTTTTCATTGGAATCTTGTCACTCCCACCCTCAGTCTGTTGAGACTACGCCAGGTGGTATATGGGAGATGAAACCCCGGTGATATCTGTTTCTTAATATCCTCGCTAAGTAAAGCCCTCCATTGAGTGATGCGGTTTGAAGATTCACTGACTTGGAGCGGTTGTGTGCGGCTTAAGAATGACTTGTGATTGTGCTGTGATTCTAGCTGATAATAATAATAATAATATTAATAAAACTCTTTATTCTTAAGAAAAGGCGAGCTTAATGCCTGCAGTACATTATTTGCGAGTAGACTACATAACTTAACCTATATAAAGAGTATGACAAAAAAAATAAAGGAGGATAGAAAGAAATATATACTTTACTCTTTGTGGGCACAGATTTGCCACATCAAAATAATCTAACACCTATAAGGACGCTAAAGTTTTAAAAGGAGGGGAATGGGAGGGGAAAGGGAATTTATCTGGAGGATTTCAAATGCTCTCTGAGTCTGTTTTTAAAAGTTGTTATGCTTGGCGCGGTTCTCACATTTTTCGGCAAAACATTCCAAAGACGGGCTCCATGCACGGTGAAAGAAAATGAGAAGAAGTCACTGCTGTGACTAGGGATAGAGAGTAGCAGGTTGTTTTTTGATCTCAGAGGGCGTCCATGAGCCGATAGTGCAGTAAATCTGCCGGTAAGATAATTGGGAGCAACGCCATCCAAGATCTTGAAAAGCATACAGAGAACTCGCATGTCTCTTTTCTCCCGGGTCGACAGCTAGTGAAGCTTCTCTCTGTACTCCGTGATGTGGTCAAATTTTCTGTGGCCATGGATATACCGAATGCAAACATTTTGGAGACGCTCAACTTTGGTGGATAACTCCTCTGTAAGGTCGAGAAATGCTGATGTGTTGGTAAAGGCAGATTTCCTATATTGATAAGCATATGTACTACTTTGATTTTGTCTCATCTGCTCTAAAACCCCGCCCAATGTTAATAGTACAGCATAAGTAATTTAATACCATTGAAAGATCGGCTGCCACCGAGTGGAAATGATCCCCCGTAAATCGGAATAAAACCCGGCCAACGGCAATGAGGAAAGTTTAGCGAGCCAAAACAAAAGGGCATAACAAGCACGAGGCCGAGGGGGGAGAATCGTTCGAGGAATTCTAAGAAAAGTCATTATTCTTTCGTAGCGGGCGCCACGTTATTCCATCCGCCCTCTCGATTCCTTCATCGCAACGGTATAACGATTGGAATAATTTCATTGGCCCGACGGCAAATCGCATCGCAGCTGCACTCGACCGAACGGACGACATTTTTTAATTGAATGAATAATTGATTTGCCCCTTCCGTCGTTATTGACTTTACGGCTGATTGAGCAGATGAAAATGTCGGGAGGCAAGTTTTCTTATTTCGCTATTAACTTAATGAATGTTATTAGAGATGCTACTAAGTAGGAAATTCTTTATTAGGGAGAATCGATCGATCACATATTGTGGAATTCCGTATTCGCAAAAGAATAATTAGCGTATTAGAACGAAGATCATCTATGTAGGTACTACGATTTCGCAGTTGTGATTTTACTGCCTAACGTAACGTGTAGATGGCGCGCATAGTTTCAAATGTGACTTTGTCGCGGTGATTTTTTTTACTTTTTTTTACTTTTTGCCCTTTTTGGCCTTTTTAACTTTTTTGACTTTTTCGTCTATTTTGTCTTCTTTGACTTTTCGACTTTGTCAACTTTTTTGACTTTTTCGACTTTATTGACTTTTTCGACTATTCTGACTTATTCGACTATTTTGACTTTTTCGGCTTTTTTGTTTTTTTTTTTACTTTCCCGACTTTTTTGACTTTTTTGACTTAATTGACTTTTTCGATTTTTTTGACTGCAAAAATAAGTCAATTGGACGGCGAGTTGTTCACTGGAAAATGAGTGTATGTCCGTATTATTGTAGAGTTAAGAGACTACGCATTGCGTGATATATATACTTTCAGTAAAGTTTGAGCTACTCGACTTTTTTGATTTTTTCGCCTTTTTTTGCTTTTTTACTTTTTTGAATTTTTCGATTATTTTGACTTTTTGTCTTTTTCGTCTTTTTTGACTTTTCCGACTTTTTCGACTTTGTTGACTTTTTCGACTTTATTGACTTTTTCGACTTTTTTGACTTTTTCGGCTTTTTCGGCTTTTTTAACTTTTTCGATTTTTTTGACTTTTCCGACTTTTTTGACTTTTCTTACTTTATTGGTAAGTAATAATTATAATTTAATGACCATTCACACAATTGCACGGAATAAATAACAGTTATGGATGGCGCAGCTGTCAAACAATAGGATCGCCGCGAACGCCATCTATTGAAAGTGGCCTATTTCCCAAAATGACCAATTTCGATTTTTTCGATTTTCAGTTGTTTCTTTGAGTTTTTCCTAAATATTTTTTTTTGTAAACCACCCCTCAATCAAGGCAAACAAAATAAAAGAAAAATAATTCAAATCGGTCCAGTCATTTCCGAGATCCTGCGACACTAACGCACGGCGATTCATTATTATATAGGTATATAGAAGATGGATTTCGATTACTGCTTAAATTCACATCACCCTTTTTAGTATATTTGCAGCTTCTTGTATATTAATCCAGATCACGTGCTAAGTCAGTTTTTTTTGTTTTTTATAGTTTTATTATCTATTCATTTAATAATTTTCTTGCAAAAGATTTTATATCCAGATGATTTCTTCCTCACATTGCATCGTCTGGCGGTTTCCTTCTTGTCGCATATATTTTATCGCGTCTGTTCTAACAAAAGCATAACTCACCAGTAATCCTTGGCTTTATTTACTTATTCTTTATGTTTTATAGTTGTAGTTATAAACTCAATTAAAAACTTTTTTTTGCAAACATACGAAAGCAGACTCATCATCACGTGGATTTTTTTATCGTCAACCAATGTTTTCGTGTTTGTATGAAGATATTTTTTTTTCACTCTTAAAAAACGACGACATATCTGGCGAAATATTTTACGCGGCTTATCTTTTTACGCGGCAAGAGTCTTTTAATTATCGTTATATGTATTTCTTAAATACATTTCCATCGCGTTTTTTCTAAAATTGTTTTAAAAAATTAAAAAAGGTCTCCTAGATGTTTCTAAAACCATAATGTTTTGTCAGATATTTGCCCATGGGGTCGTTAATGACCCATCTAGATTTCGAGTAAATTTAACAGGAAAAAAACTTACCACTTAGATTTTCTTAAACTTATTGATATTTTACATCTAATATTCTAACGAAATTCTGTTTTGATACTTACGAAAGCAAATTTGATATCTACGCATCTATATTTTTAGAAAATCGTGTGGCCATAAACCTGTTATATAAATGCAAATCCCAGATTCAATCAAATATATAAAACAAAATGCCACCAATAAATTCGGGAATGGTGGTAATCATTAAAGCTACTTTTAATTCATGGCTTCGCAGGACAAAAAAAAACAGTTTTATCTAAGAGAAAGCTTTTTTCTAAAGGTAGTAAGTATGTCGGGGTGATTTACGACCCTTCGGGTATGCATGGGTTAACAAGCTGTCCTCGGCGTCGTATATCCCAACTCGAATTCAATCATCTATGGATATAAAACAGTATCCACTCAATAGTATTTGGTCGAATCGCATATGAGGTACTCTGGGGTAGAGTTAAATTACCCGGCAAGCCGTAAGAGACATTGTAAAAATACATAGAAACCACAAGCGAAAATTAGTAAATTGAGTAAATTGAATAAAAAGGTAATATTATTTTTCTTAGGAATGACATACAGAAAATATTTCGTATCTTGAGAAGCTTGAGTAGAGGCTTTTGAATAACGTTTGGTAAAAACAAAACAATAAAAGGCAAATTAACAAACTTCGACGAATGCCCGCTTTGCCCGCAGAAGGGCCTAAAGCGGGCACGTGTTATTTTCGACACTAAATAGTTGCCATCAAGAATTAACCTCAAAAGTTTTAGACAAGTGAAAGTATATACAACCAAATCGCGACCAGATAAACACTCAATAACGAACGGGTTATAATAATAACATAATTTACACAAAAATAGAATAAACACCAGTAAGATACCTCAAAATTTTGTTAAAAAATCCTAATAAAACAATTTGTTTGCACAGATTCTAAACGCGTGCTCGCAGGCGAACAGGATGACTGCAGCAGCAGTAAGGTGACAGAGTCGCAGGTTTTACCCACGTGGTACGAGAGTATGCCAATTTTTTTAAATGACTCAATGCACGAGGGTGCCAGCTTTAGGCCCAATGCCCGCTCTAGACCCCATACCCCTAAACACACACACACACAATGTATCACATTACCGGCAATATCATAAATCATAACATGTATTGAATTCATGGAAATTAACTAATCTCAATATAAAGCTATTCTTTACTCTTTTATTAATCAAATTACCATTTTGATGGATTGGTGTAGACTTGTTTACGGTAAACGTTCTACGGTACGTTCTCCGTTCTACGGTAAACGTATCTATTTCAGTACCCGAAGATTGCTATAGTACGGCCAATATCAACGTGCACTTGGAGACATAAATCATTAGGCCGGACCTCTCACTCACACTCGCTGTCTTTCGCTCGCACTATGGGGATGCGTGTTTTAAAAATAATAATAGCAGTATCGATGGATTATCGATGTATCGATGGAATATCGATGGATTATGATGGATCGATGGTTGGATCGATAAAGATGACAAGAGATATCGATGGATATTATAGATTATGATGAAAATTTTCGATGGGTTGATTTGTAATAATTGGTTTAGTTAGTTTTAAACTCATTTATTAAGAAAAATTTTCATAAATACAAACTAACGTATACATGCAACAATAAAGTGAAATAAAAGTTTAAAGAATATTAAAAAAATATCTACATTAACCTAAATATTATCTTAAAATGTAACATGAAACTAAGTACTAAATATTACAAATTACATTTTAACAAAAAATACAATTATAGGTTGGTCAGGCTAAACAAATATATTAAAAAAGCTACATTTTACTCGTCATCTGAACTGCTGTCGCTGCTATCTTGTAGATTTATAACCAAACGGTGCTGGTCTCTGTAAATATATTTTTCAAAATCAGCTCTTTGCAGATCTTCCGCGTGTTTAACACACTTGGCCCAATTTTCCTGTGTAACATTTTCGACGGCTTCGTGAAACAATTTCTCGACAACTGCTAAATTAAACGTATTGTTCTTCGAAGCGACTTCTCCTTTAACCTGAGCCCAGATTAGCTCAATAGGATTATATTGACAGTGGTATGGTGGTAAGCGTATCAATTCGTGTCCTAATTCGTTTGCCAATTGATCCAAAGCATACACTTTCGAAGGATTACTTGCTTTCACCTTACGTATTAACTCCTCTACAATCTCGGTACTTTCAAAAGCAATGTTTTTTTTCTCAACCATTCTTGTATTTCTGCTTTCTTCGTTTTTGAATTAGGTATCTTTTCGAGCTGAACTGAATGGTAACTTGCGTTATCGACGATAATAATGGATGGCTCTTCGAGTACTTTTAAAAAACGTTTGAACCACTCCATATATGTGTCACCATTCATTTCTGTATGATAGTCTAAGTTCTTAGATTTCACCGCTCTAAACAACAATTAAGCCTCTGGAACGAAACCAGTCATTGCAGACCCAGCATGACAAAGAATAAGTCTAGATCCCTTTCCGGTTTTCTGGTTCTTAAATCCACCTTCGTCGTTTTCGTCGTGCCACATACGTCTTCTTGAATGATTCTGGTTAACCCAGGTCTCATCGAGGTAAAATCGGGATCGAGAATCATTGGTGGTAATTAAGTTGTGCAGTTTTCTTAAAAAGTCCATTCTGGCACACTTAATGTCACTCCTTTCCATTAAATATTTCCGTCCGTCGTCGCCATTTCGATATTTGTAACCTATACTCTGCAAAATGGTTTTCATGGAACTTTTCCCGCATTTAAATCCAGGTATGGCATCCTTAAATTTGTTGAGTATATTGTCCACGGTAGGATATTCTCCGTTATCATAATATGATGTGATGATACGTCTCAGCACATCGATTTCGAAGTTATCTAAATTGGTTACAGTTGCCGGCTTCTTAAACGTCTCTCTTGGTGTAGTAGGAAGCCCTGATTGTAAAACTTCTTGTTTTATTTTTTTGACAGTCCGCAAAGATACTCCACAAATTGACGCCGTCAGCTCTTGAGGTTTATTAAGATTGATGACAGAAATTTTTGCTGGGTCTCTTTTAAGTTCGTCAAAAAATGTCAAAACGTTATGGATAAGACACCGAGTTTGTATGTTAATATCGCCCTTCAACTTTAGTAATTCCACGTTACAAAATAATGTCTCCATTGATGGTTGTAAATCCTCCTTAGTTGCACTGTTAGAAATTATACTGCACCGCACTGCTCGACAGACAAACTCTAACTGACTGCCGGCAAACTACAATTGATTACAGAGCTACATTTAATTAGGTGACAATGACACAAATGCTTGAATTTGGTCGTTCAATAATTTGCAATCGCTACTTTTATCTATCAGAATATTTCAATTCATCAGTTATGTATTTCGCAACACTGTAATGTATTGGCTTAGTCATTATTGATTTCTCTTGAATTCCCTTTATTCCCTGAAAGCTCATTATAATGATAGTGATGAAAGCGACACGAAGAATTTCAATTTTAATGCCATTTAAAATACCAAATCAAGAAACTCCACATTAAAAAAAATGGTTAAAAAAACGATTTCTATAAAAAAAATCCCGATGTATTTTTGTACGACATTCTAAATAATAAATATTTTTCATTTTGTTCGGCAACATTATAGGGAATTAAATAATGTAAGAAGTATTTATTTATTTTATTTATTTATTTAGGTACATAGGATTAGGTATACAGTTCATTCATAGGTCATGTAATCTTACATGTATCTATAAATGTAAGCAATGATACAATGTCTACGCAACTACACATAAGTTTTTAAGAGAATAAATTATTTGATTTGATTTGAGTAAATTCATAAGCAACGTCGACTTGTTGGACATCTTTACGCGCGTCGTCCGGCCTAATGCTTTATGACTTCAGGTGCACATTGATATTGGCCCTACAATAGTAGCAGTAATTCCCATAAAAGCTGGGTGACTTGATGGATGAGGTGACCTGTGTAGAGGCCGTTAAATGCAATAAAGGTGCGTCTCGTCCCGAGCAGTCGTCTCGCCGCCCATTATCCACTGGCAGCAGTAAAAAAAAGTCGTCGGCAACGGATGGCCTCGTCTGGAACGCGCCCCGCATCGATTTGTTCTCGTCTGGAACGAGACCCGACTAATGCGCTCCCTACCACACATTTATACGCGTTACTCTAGCCTCTGTTTGCCACTGCTAATAGTCTATTATAATCTCTATATAGCCCAGCATCCATATACGTTTCAAGCAAAATAGTGTATAAGTTTAGTTTAATAAAAAAAGTTCGATGAAACGGTATCTCCCGAATTTCACGATGCGACAACTACGCGCGTTACCAACCGACTAAATCCAGTTTGCTTTTATGTAAAAAAATCTACATAATGAGGTTATTGCGGTAGCAGATCAAGCCTACCTAACTTGCAGGCAGTCTAATCGTGAATGTTGAAGCTAGCATACCGATCGAAGTGTGATTGGAAAGGTTTTGAAAGACTATCTCAACGTTAAGCAATATTGGATTAGAATTGGGAAAATCCAAATTTTACAAGAATGTCGGCATAATACATGAAAATAAAATAACGATAGTATGTACTTAACGTTATGTGAGCCGTAACCGTACTGTTACCAGATAAAATTTGTAAAGGGGACTATCCTCTCAAGGATTTTTTTTTTAATTTCCAAAAGCTAATTATCGAGAAGCCCTAAGGATTATACAGTCAATTGTTGATAAGTTGTCGGTCTAAGGGTGCTATTACACCAATTGATCAATCATCGATCGACTGCAGAATGGATCAGTCGACGTTGATCGTCAATTGTTAGTGTGGCAACAACAGACGATCGAGGTCGTCCGATCCATTCTACCGTCGACCGATGATCGATCGATTGGTGTGGTAGCACCCTAAGTAGTTCTTTTGTTGGATGTGTCAAAAACATGTCTTTGTTGTATCAAAAGAGAATAAATTGATTCAGAAATTAAAAGAAATAACTACAAGAGCTATTCGATATAAGAGGCGATCGTTTGGCTTTTCGATAACATTTAACCCCTCAAATGAATGGCGATTAGCTCGGGTTGCCTACGGCAAAATGTATATAAATTTATATTTACATTTACATTTACATTTACATAGAGCGGGGTTTACTATAGAGCTATAGCATTACTATAGAGCAGATTACTATAAAGCGGCGCACATTTACATTTATATTTACATTTATATAAATTTATATACATTTTGTATACATTTTGCCAAGGCATCCCTTAAGGGACGCCTCACATTTGAGGGGTTAAAAATCTTATATTATTAAATTAATTACTAAATGAAAAGTAGAAGTGGAACTTTTGAAAACCTGTACCAGTACAGTATATAGTTAAAACAGTTTAGGGTCAAGCTTTTTTAAGAAATTGATCGAATTTTTAAATTAAAATAAACCAACATACCGAGCTAGTGTTTAATCATTGAAAATAGATTGCTTAAATTCTAACATGCATGTATATTACTGCATTACTGCATTACTATTACATTATTATTACATTTTATTAATTAATAATATGTATTATTACAATACATTACTCGATAAATTCAGCCAGTTTTAATTGAGCTCCAAATTCGCCCAACAGAATCAAAATTTCAGCAAAAATTCTTGTTAATACCCTCGACTAAAATAACACATTTCACTACCCCGTCCAAAAGGGCTCGTTTTTCATTTTTAACGTTAGCGATGAACATCTAGTGGCTGTTAATTAAATAGTGTGCTGCAAAACCAACGAATATCCAACAAAGTTTACAGGCCACGCCAAACTGTTTGGCCTCTGATTACATGCACACTGCAACATAACTCATTTTCTGTGCATAGATATGGCATGTTATTTATATATTTATTTATTTATTTATTTCAATATGACATATATTTTCTAAGGTTACACAGAAAAAACAATTACTTTCTAGTCAAATAAAGCGACAAGTTGATTCACCTCAATCCCGTGCAACCTGAGGCGTGTCACACATCTAACTAGGCTTACGCCTGTGCCTGTGATGTGTGATTTAGGACTTTTAGATTTAAGATTGCCAGCTGACTATAAAAGCTTCTTACTAGAGATTAGAGATTAGATTTCAAGTAGTTTTAAAATATATATTATATATGTATATACACAATATATTTACAACCAAATATTGTTCTGGTGATAACAATAATAACAAAAGAATAATAATAATAGCAATAGATAATCATTCGTACTTAAAATATTTTAAACAAATTAATCCACTATTGACAGTTCCCTCTCCGCGCCCCAACTTCGATAGCTATTTATTAATTGCATTTTTAAAACTTGGTTGGGGGTTTTTATTTTATTGTGATTATTGCTAGGGTTTTCTGTCCTAATAATAATGTTATCTTCAAAAGCGTAAATCATAAACTAACATATATTTGACAGTTCGCTTATATTAAAGTTTGCCTAACATATTATGTTGCGTTTGTATTGCACACATATACTATGTCAAATATATACATGTCAGTGTTGCAATGTACTCGTATAATGTAAAAAGGAAAAAACATATATTAAAAAATAATTAAAATAATTAACCGAAACATGCATACATCAAATCAAATCATATTTAATTTCAAAAACCCGTTTAGGGTGTAGAAAATACAGACATGACATAAAAAATTCGTTAGAGGTGAAACTTACTCAAATTGAACAAAGATTTAGGTAAGAAATATTTAGATGTTTCGTTCTTTTTTTAAACTCAATATAATTATTAATATCTTTCAAGTTTTGTGGCAGCTTGTTATAAAAATATACGATTCTATACATGGTTGTGCGTTGGAGCTCTGAAGTGGCGGCCTGCGATGAATGAATATAAAGTGTCAAAGTTCCTTGTATCGTGCGTGTGTATATGCGATTGCGTTAAACATGGTTGCTTTTTCTTATAGAATTCACATATACATTCATGAACAAAAATGTCATATATCATGGAAATACGTAGTTTTATAAATTAAGGTTTGCACGATTCTTGCCTATTTAAACTCCTATGGCTCTCACCGCCCGTTTTTGCAAAATAACTATATCGGTTACATTGACGGCATTGGCCCATAGAAGTATGCCATAGCGCAGGTGAGACACCAAGATAGAGTAATATGCGTTAATCACTTCTTTTTTATCAATGATCTTACTTAGTTTCCAAATCGCGTAACAAGCTGACGATAGCTTCGATTTCAGAGGATCATTATGGACTCCCCAAGGCATTTTCTCATTAATATGAATTCCTAGGAATTTAGTACAAGTGGCTCTTTTTAAGACATATTAGGTTGCCAGTGATTTTTTATAATTTTTATGAGAGAAGTTTAAAGCTGTTTTATTTATGTTTAAGGACATTTTACTAGCTTTAAACCAGTAATCCATTCGATAATTGCATAAAATAGGAACTATGCAAATATTTTATTTTGATTTTATGTCAAACTGTCAATTACTCTAATTGTTTCTCTTGCGCGCTTGGCGAATAAAAATTTCCTAAAGGGCAGAATCCTTGACTTATGGCTGATTAGCGGCCCTTTATTAAAAAAAAAATGTGATGCAATAAATTAGGTTCATTCAGGCGAGTGTTGCTTCAGTTTTTGGTGGTGGGTTATTAAATTAAACAGCTGATTTTTAAAGTATAAAAGAATGTCATTACCGATTAAAATCCAGCTTAAATCAAGCGATTTCTATTATGCATGAATGATGACTTAATTATTTTGAAAGATTAACTTCAACATTTCCTATTATTTTTATTTGATATTTTTTTCTAAATCTATTTTAGGCAATAAAAGTAACAGATTTAAAAAAAAAGTACAAATAAAAATATTTATATTTTTTTTTGCGAATCAGATTAGATGAGATTTGTGTGGATTTTATCACCCCACTAGATTTTATTTATTTGTTAATTTATTAATGAGCTAAGATGTTATCAGATTATTTTATTCTCAAGAATATGTCAGTCCTGTGGTGCGATAATATTTAAAACATTGACTTCAGTTTAACCCTTTTTTTTTTCATTCATTCAGATCGCTCATTTATTCCTAAAAACTAAAATAGATTTATTTTAATAAGTAAATAAATAGCCGACTAATATAAAAATATATAAATAAGTAAATTAATCAATTAACTAATAAATAAACACTTAAATTAACTAATAAATTTAATATGATTAAAAGGCTGTTTTTATGTGCACGTTGGCTGCTATCTAATATAATTATTTAGTATAATCAAATTCTTTTGTTTTTAATATACTAGAGTAAATTTATATATTATCAAGTATTAAATATAGCAAATATTGTCGTCCGGATGTAAGAACATTTTTCACACTCACTTTTTTCGTCATGAGCAAGGTGTTTTCGTATTTTTTCAGTCACTTTGCTGTATTATTAATTTATATATCTATGTATACACAATTAAATGCATCAACCGTATCTCGCATATGCGCGTTACGAATGGCTTGGATTATTAAGTTAATGAAATTTCAACTCGGTTGTCGGGGACCAAGAACATTGACGCAACTTATACCCACCTAGCTATTGTCTGTGATAATGCTATACAGCAGCGGTAGTATAATGAAGGCCGAGGTAAATCCGATTACGTAACTCCTAGCACAACACAGTTTGAGTTATAATAGTTCCCGAGAATTGATAACCAATCTATGTTAACGAGACTACGCTGAAACGATCGCAGCCCAGTGGTTCGCTGTCGCTGTGTTGAGGACTAATGAAGTGGATATTGGCTGAGTTTATGATCGACGTTAAAGGTTAAATCAGCTAAGCTGGGTTGAACCTTAGAATATAATATTATTTAACAAGCGTGCAGATATCCAGTCTTTTCCTATATTTTTTTAATGTTATATTTACAGACAGACAGTACAAAAAAAACTTAAAATATAACAGACCATACAACAAAACATATTTACTAAATGAAAATTTAACAAATGTAAATTATTTATGTGTTTCCACATATTCAACGGTTGTAAATGTATAGTGCGCTATGCGATATAATCGAAAAGATGTATTACAAGAAATATTTTAAAAATATATAAGTATATCGAAAAATGGCACAAAAGTGCTACGTCGTGGTTGTGGAAGGGTCATAATTATCCTTTTGTTACCACCACTCAGACGGCAGCCGTCTGAGTGGTGGTGCGCATTGGGAAGATGAATTTAATAGCTCCAGCTACTGAGAAATTCGCTAGCCTACGACCGCTGGACAAACTACTACACAAAACAAAATGAGCAGGGTCAAATTGACCCCTTCTCATCTGCGCCAAGTTAAAAAATCATTCATTGGTTTCCGTCCACGAGAGCTTTACAGCAGAGGAATTAAGCAACTCCCATTAAAATGACAAATCTGCATAGATAATTGGGGGTCAATATTTCTATCAATAAAATAAATATATTTCACACAAAGTTTTGGGCCTTAAATTTCCTTTATAGAACAGCAAATTAATTGGGTGAGGACCCAATACCACAATTTGATATTTTATTCTATTATATGGGTCCTTATCCTAAAAATATACATGGGAGTGAATAAAATGATTAAAAATTATTTCAATACCACTGACAGGACCATCACAAATTTGTAATAGCAAATATTTCTCCCTCTTTCTCTCTCCCTCTCTCTCGCTCGTACTTTCGCTCTCCTTTTATCGAGTTATGCCAATCTCTCGCAGGCTGGAGGATTTTATTTCGATCAAAAGTAACCTAACCCAAGCGTAGCGAGCCGTATCAGTTTTTGAGGAGCAATAGAAATAGAAATTGATATTTGACAGGCTGACAAGGGTTAAAGTAACAATAACTCACAACAGACACACGATCGCCATCAAACAAAGACGCTAAAGACGTCTACTTCTGAAAGATATCTATTTGCGGGATAGATTGAAGAGAGAGGCGGGAGAAATCACATGAACGCGAAAGTTCAGCGACTCGGTTGATATCTTTATTATATTCGCAAAATGAGATGGAAATAACTTATTCACAATATTATGAAGGAAATTTTATTTTTCATTCACCATTACCATTGGCCAATATCAGTGATAATATCAATGACGTACTGATTAGTACGATTTGGCAATTTATTCGCGCACTGATAGAATTGACGGCAAAACTAATAGCAATGTATTCGGCCATCTATAATAACATTGAAAATAAATGGTTCTTTATAAAGGAATGATTGTTTGATATTAAGAATTGATAGAGTAATATAATGCCATCTATATATAAATAAATACAAACGGAGCTGCCATGTAATTCACCGACCGGAGTCGGGCCCATCATAATGCAATTTTTTAGACTTCTGGGGGGTGAACAGTGGATTCCGGACTTACGAACCGGCTGTGGTAGGTTTAGGACAGCTGTCTTGCCACATGTGAGCGTTCACCTTACCACCCATTTACTCCCCCTTCGAAGCCAATAGTCTATCCGAACTTAAAGTGCGTAATTATTACATATTCAGACCTGCATAACAAATTAAAAATTGACATCTTTATGTAAATAATACTAAAATACTGTTGGTACTTCGCCCAACATATCGAGTCAACAAAAGAATTAGATTCTAGAAATCCAAACCGCAAACACCCTCAATCCTACACGTGTCAACAGCAATTGAATTCCATATAATTTCGGCAATTAATGCAGACACAGCCGATGACTAATATCATTTCTCCTGATCGATTCAATCGGACATACTCACTTCCACCACACCTACGGCATTGCATCATTTAGCACCGTATAAAAACCCATACATTCGATCGATTATTTATCATCCTCTAGGGAGCACACACCGCGTCTATACCTCGCTCATCATCATTCTCTAGCCAGTCAGCCACAAGTACACGCGCTCTTCATCATCTTCGAGTCGACAACCGCCGCGCTCATACCTCGCTATCATCATCGTCAAGCAGTCACTTCACACTATCTACACACACCGCGTCTTAGCATTCGAAGCGTTACAACTGGCAAGAATCAAATACCTTCTGCAATAAACTACTTCAACTGCAACAAGACGACTTTTACTACGGATAAAACCCCTGATGACACCACACCTCACTCACGAGCAATTGGAGTCTAGTGACGGGTGGTCCCCCACATTGGTGCCCTCGACGTGAGAAGAACACGGCGTCACCTCACATTGGTGACCTTCGGCTAGCATTTTTACACACGCGCATTATATCGAGCTATTGTTATTATATACATTTATTATTTCACGGCCAGCACATTTTTTCACGTCAGCACTTATATCGAGTCCATTGTCCCATTGTCTTATAATCATCGTCATTGTCAACATTTTACAACGACGCCAGTATTAACACATGTAACGGTAACGCTTTCGAACACTCGCTAACAGCAAACGATTCTCAAACTATCGCGCACACAAACTTCGGAAAACATTTCATTATTACACTTGCACTTTTGTTGACATTATCGTGAAGAACTTCTACATTGTCATATACAAGTTCTCCACTAGCGAGGGAGTCATGTTGGTACTTCGCCCAACATATCGAGTCAACAAAAGAATTAGATTCTAGATTAGGGGTGGTCCCTTACAATACTAAGAGTATTATTTAAAATAACAGTTTGTTATTATATTATTATTTCATACAGTATTGTAGGTGTTTACAACACCTCCGAAAGTACGCCGCCATATTGTGATACCACGAATACCGCCATATTGAACAAATTCAGACAAATTAATTAAGTTTCTAAACTATTAGTGTATTTCGTATTAAAAAGTTATTCGCAAAATTGTTCCTTGACGCTCTGATTAAAGTAATACGATAAATAATCAATGGTTATATTATAACGCAGTCACACAAGAATAATAATTGATTTTATCTACTGTTATTTTATGCATGTAATTGAAAGGAAATTGGGAACTTTGAATAGGAAAATACCCAGAGCGGATACACATGAATAATAACAAGATTTATAGTTATAAATCAGTATATAAAACGGAAAACATTTATCTATTTCAAGCGCCCATACGCGTCATTATGATAGAAAGATAACGACATGAAATTTGTCTGCTAATAAATAAATAATTATGAAAAAAAATGTATTGAATTTTACACGCGTAGGTTTATTTTGAACCCGCGATTCTCCTGGTATAACTTTTGTCTCGAAGCATGTACAGAACACTCGAGTTTTGCGTGCGGAAAGAAAACACTCTCCCAGTTTATTGTAAAGGATGATCACGAACATAATCGTATAAATCGCATTGATGAGATGTACAGGCAAATTGAGATTTCAAAAAAAAAGGTTACCAACAAGTTTAGGGCCAAATGTTTATACAGAAGATAATACAATTTACCGTGAATAAACGAGAAAATATAAAGCTGAAATAACAGTGATAAGTGCAAAAACTAATTTATTATATTAGTGAATAATTAGAATCAAAGTATAAAAAATTAAATCCAATGTTTATAATTAATAATATAATTTTTATTCGCTTCATCATAAGCTATTATTTTCATATTATTTAAGATTCCCAAATATATAGTATGAGAAAACTGGTAAAATAAAAAAAAAGATATTTTATTCATTTGTTTAAAACTACACTTACTGTCAGTGACATTGTACCAGGTAGACAATAAATCAAATAGGCACTACTCATCCCTGCTGTCTACGTTATGAAATGTTTTCGGCTGCTCGCCTAGGCTCCGCTTCTCACCTCGGTTTAACGATCAACCGCCGAACTTCACACAGTTCGTAACCACTGCATCACAGCAACAAACGTCATCTTTTCTGTGCCGCGCCAAGCCTTACAACATTATTACGATTCTAAATTATAGAGTATCAGTTAAACTTTTCAATACCGATATACCATAAAAAAACGGGTCAGAAAACGCCCAGCGTCCTTAGGTAAAAATTTTTAGAACATTCCTATCTCTACACAAAAGGAATTTTACTATCATTGTTCCTAAATTTAGAAGAGTCATCCCCAAAAATATTAAACTGCTGGCCAGGTACATGGATTTTTTAAATTTTAACGCAAAACATGTTAGCGATTATTTAAAGACTGAATTATTTTATGACCCGAATCAGAAAAGTGTCCTGACAAAGGCGGTTTTTTAACAACATAAAATCGACATATTATGTAAAGCGGGTCTGAAGATAGCAATATTATTATATCCTTTTAAAGGCAGATTTATGCAACCGGGCACTCCCTGCACCAGGGATTGTAAAAATATCATCCCGTGACTATGTTACTCTACTGCTATTCCGGTATCTGCAATGCCGTGGTCAACCGAATTCGTCCTTTTGCTTTGCGGGTGTTCCCATAAATAAGGTTAGGGTCAATAAATCTCCTCCCTCGACTCACAACGGCAGAAACGTTATAGCTAGCGGCCATGTTATTCTCTAAATGAAAAAAAAAATACTTTCTGTACCTAGCTTTCAATTGTATTTATTTGAACATTTAAAAAATAGTAATTTTTTAAAGAATATTCTTGTTATAAATATTTTTATATAAAAGTATAAAAAAAATATTGTTTTAATACTGTTTTATTCAGTAATTTGAAAAAGAAAACATGCCTAAAAAATACAAAAATAAAAAACAATAAAAGGAAAAGTCACTTTAGTAATTAATTACTAACCTGTTTATAAACTGATCCACATATTAATTTGTATGTGTCTCCAGTAAAATTTTAAAATTGCAACATGTGCCCTTTTCCGATCTATAGAAACGACTAAATAAATTGTACCAGAGTCGATTGGCTGGAAGTAGAAGCCCATTTGTATTTTTTGCTAATTTTTCAGCCCGGAATGTCAAAATGACCTCTGTTTTTAAAACCGATACTGCATATGATGAGTAATATGGAACACGGTCGTTCTTGTTAATTGAGTGTTAAAAAGTAAGTAGTTTATTATAATAATATATAGGTATACTATTTTTTCATAAATTTCGAAGAAAAATAATGCTTTATAGGGCAGGTTTTAACGACATGGCATCCCTGAAAAGCGTAATTCAATACGAGCAAATAAGTAACTTTTAATCAAAATATTTTTATTTTTTATTAAATTTGAACAATCTATTTTTTTTTAAAGTTCGAGAAGCGTTCATCGAAGAAACGTTTAGCGAAGCGTTGACACATTATCGCGAATAACCTATAATCACGATATTGTACCTACCGCTAGATAGCGCAGTGCGCTCAACTCTGTTTATATTTTTTTCAAATAATTCAGATTTTGTTTTTTTTCATATTTTTTTCACATTTCTTTACAAAAAAATCTTATTTGCTCGTACTGGTTCACCCATTTCAAGGATGCCGGCCAGTTAAACTTCATCCTATATATATTTTAGGAAATGTTGAAAGAAACAGGGCTTTCTTTACTTTTGTCACAATAGATAAATAAATATAGTAAATAAATAGCTAATATAGTAAATAAATAGCTACAAATTTAAAGTAAATAGTATGAATACAGTAAATAGCACAGTCGAGAAATAGCTCAAGTCGGGCCTGTCGCAGAAATAATAATAATTTTTTTGCGATGCGTCGCCTGGACCGCTTCAAACTTAATATCCTGTACATTACATATTCATTTTTAAGGCTGACTGAGAATTATTAAAAAAAAACAAATTATTAATATAAAAATACCAGTTATATTTTTCAAAAACATATTTACTATAAATTTACTCTCTTAAGCCATTATTACTTAAAGTTTTGCACAGAAAATCAGCGCGTGAAAATTTGATAGAACAGTGATTGTATCCATATGGATACGATGTGCAAAGTAAATGATATGTACAGGTAAGTAATTGGTATGTAAAGTATATGAAAATATAATTTTAATCCGGATTTCATTCTATTTTAATAAGGTTGGACTAATGCAATGCCCTCAATTTGGTTTTACCAAAGGCAATTTCACATTAGACGCCGGAGTTATTGTGATATCCGTATATATGTACTCGTATGTACGAGTATTTAGTAGAGCATAGAAGAGATCAATTAATAACATCAACATTTTCTGTGATATATCGAATGCAATTGCTTGCGTTGATCATGAAACACCATTTAGGTAATTTACAGATTCTGCAGTGAGAGGTAAAGCTGCTGAACTAATTGTTTGGCATTTAAACGATAGCTTACTAAAAGTGTACCTTAATGTGGTATAATTATCAGAAAAGTATAGAGTCGTGTAGATTGAGCTGCGGATAAGTACACGTCGCCTGCTCATACTATCAGGGTCTCCAGAGAAATATCTCTGGAGACCCTGATAGTATGAGCAGTATATCCAATAGGATAGACTTAACATCCAGGTTCAGTACTGGTCCAAGTTCTAAATCGTCGTAAGGACTATTCATATATATGAGGTTAGTGAATATTTGAATGGTCATTTATTAAAGAACTCATAATTAGGGACCCGAAAGCTAAGCAAGTTTAAAATTATTCCATCGTTGTAAAAAAAATTAAAAAAGTACTACAATTAATTATTGTTGCTAGGATTTTTAGATTAAATCCATTTGATGTTTGGTTTTTGGCATTTTTTAAGTTACAAGAAAACAGTTATAAAACTTCAATATACATTATTGGTGTAAGTTTGCATTGATATTTATTTGGAATCACCGACCTCGATTCTTGATTATATGTATTAATAATGATAGGAACATCATAAGCAATAGATATAAGTACACAGTTGTACTACGATAAATCTATTTCAGTCACATTCAGTCAAAGGTTTGATTATTTTTTTGATATATTTTCCGGATTACTACAAATATTTATATATATATATATATATATATATATATATATATATATATATATATATATATATATATATATATATATATATATATATTAATATTAGAAAATATTTGCTTTTCCCACGGTAACAAACACACAAACCGTATACCTGGGTCTCGTGCTTAAGCACGACAGGTACGAACTCCTGCAACTAATTATGATAGGAAAAGCTGCAGAGAAGAGACCTGACCGAAGACGGAAATTTTGTTTGCGGAACATTCGAGAAAAGAGCGGGATTACTAATGTCGTCCAGTTGTTTCGCCCGGCGAAAGACAAAAAGAAGTATGCAGAAATGACTGCTAACCTTCATTAGTTGGAGAGTCCTCCAAGAAGAAGAAGAAGAAAATATATAAATGGGTAAAATCGGTGACCTTCCCTTTTTTCGAACATCGGTTATAAAGTAGTACTATTACATGAGTTGATTACTCTAATTAAAGAAAATAAAGTGAATTTAAAAGCGCGCCAGGAGACAAATTGACTACTTCTAATACTCACAAGTCTATTTCGATCACTTGACCAATTTTATTCAACCCTGAAGTGTAATAATAGACAAAAATTTTACAAAAAGAAAAACAGACTACATTTTTTTAATAAGTACAGCAGCCATGTCATGTTTATACTTAGAAAGCATGTGCTGTTGACCATTGAGGAGTTCCATCGTCGGGAGCCAACCCTGAGTGCAGCAGCCATATCGTGATAAAATTTAGAACGGGCTATCATAACTGAATGAGTATAAAAATTTGGGGTCTGTTTTGTTGACCGTTGAGGAGTTCCCTCATCGGGAGCCAACCCAGGATGTAGAATCAGGTCATGCTTACCATGAAAATAAATGAATTGTCATCGGAATTGAACGAACATGTAAATTTTCAATTTCATATGATAATATTTGCGGAGGTCCCTTAATTTCTCATGGATCCCATCATCAGAACAGGATTTTGATAAAAATGGGACCAATCTGTAAGTATATTCTTTCGAATAAAGAAAGAATTTTCCAAATCGGTTCATAAATAGCAGAGTTCTGAGGTAACATAGAGCACGTTAAAATAGAGCACGATTTGTGAGATATATGTATATATGTACTAGCTGCCAGCGATCAGCGGTTTCACCCGCGTGGTGATGGAAAATTATGATATTGATGATAGAAAACCATATAAATTATAGCCTATGTGTTATTCTGATGTGTAAGCTATATTATTGTAAAGTTTCATCAAAATCCATTCAGTAGTTTTTGCGTGAAAGAGTAACAAACACCCATATATACATACAAACTTTCGCGTTTATAATATTAGTAGGATAGTCGGATAGAATTTAAATTTCGAATGTCAATTTCTTAGATTTTTTTCCTAGTTACTTGACAGTTATCGTTATATTTTAGATAATTCACGCTATATCTTAATAAATTATAGCCTATGTGTTATTCTGATGTGTAAGCTATATTATTGTAAAGTTTCATCAAAATCCATTCAGTAGTTTTTGCGTGAAAGAGTAATAAACATCCATACATACATACAAACTTTCGCGTTTATAATATTAGTAGGATATAGTATTATTTTATATTCATCTATAAAGTATATATTTATTTATGCATGTACGTGTATATTTATATGTATATACCTAAATTTATTTTTATTACGCTTTATTATTTTGGAGACATATCTTCTAATGTAACATAATAATTATATACAAAGATAATACAGCAAGTTACGAATACCACTCTACCTTCTTTTATATTGAGCCTACCTTAGTACAGGCGAGGCCTAGTTAGGATGGCTTTGAATTTTAAAAATATATGTAATATTATAAATTTTAATAAAGAATTTTGAATTTGAATTTGAAACAAACTTCGGTTAAAAAATAGCTCGATGTGGTAGGTTGTGAAACGAAATATACACCAGGTATCAGTAACTGCGTATGCGAACGGGAAATTTCAGGTACTTATCTACCGAACGAATGACTGAAATTCTCGCATAAATTCCGCAGATATTTTCATGAAACTGCGGCATGTTTTTTCACTCAATTCCTCGCTCGCAGCTTTTTATAGATAGGCACTGAGGCATGATTTAAACGATGCAGCAGAATACATTGGTGTCAACGATAAAACGCGTATCAATCGGATAAATCGGAATGTTTTGAAAGAAAATATGAACACAAACATATACACAGGGTGAGTTTTTAATTAGTGACATCCTTGTAGTGCGTGAATCGGTTCGAGCTAATAAGCAACTTTTAATAGTTTTTTTTTGAACAAACACAAAACCATTTTTTTTCGAAAAATTTTTTTTTTTTAAATTTGAAAAACGTAATGTTTCAAAATAGAATAAAAAGAGAAGTGAGTGCGTTGCGCTATCTAGCGGTAGGTAAAATATCGCAAATACTGCTTTCCCGTGATATTTTACGTATTTCTAGATGGTGCATTAACGCTTGTCAAATTTTATTTATGAGTAAAAATTTCCAAATAATTTTTTTTTTAAAAAATGCCACAATTTTCTATCAAAAGTTGCTTGTTTGCTCGTACTGATTCACCCACTTCAACGACGTCACTAATTAAAAACTCACCCTGTATGTATATACTGACCGACGCTGTATATTAGACCGCGAGGCCTTTCACCTCTATACTAGGGTGGATGATATCAGACAACACGGAGGACGAAATTGGATGAAAAGGATTCAAGATCGGGCATTGAAGATAATAAAGGATGTCTATCTCGAAGAATAAATAGTTAAAAGGCCGCATTGAAATTTATAACTAATAATTAATATTTGCATTATGTTTCATAATTACGTAAATGATTTTGCAATCGCGTGAATTTAGCTTCCTTCGTTTGTTTATCTTTAGTCATCATTATCATCGGGTGCCATCTCCTAATACTGGAGACTGACGACCAACTGTCTATCGACGGCGACTCTATCTTCTGTAAGCTTCTTAATATTATATTACTTTTTGTAGGTCTAAGAGCCGGTCCACATGATGCGGTGCGGCGCCGCACCGCAAAGATTTCGCCGTATGCACGGCGTACACACGTACAGTGCACGGTACGGCGCCGCAACGTTACTACGACGCCCCGTCTTATTCGTTGGTACTTATTTTAAACATTTCGATTAACAAAAATTGTACGTGTGTACGGCGTACACAAGTACAGTGCACGGTGTACGCCCACAAACACTGTACGTGTGTACTTGGGCGTACACACGTACCTACAGTGCACGGTGCGGTGCCGCAACGTTACTACGACGCCGCAGTGTTGTAGTTAATTGTACGAAGAACTAGTGAAATGAGGAAGTCAATGCCAATATCTTCTTCGTTGGTACACATTTTATACACTTCGATTAAATATTAACAAAAATACGTGAAAACAATTGAAACAGCCATGTATGTACCCTCCTTCGACTGCACTTAACAACTGAGCGGTGCCGCTCTGGTGCATATTACCGGTTTGCGTGCTGTGCGACGCCGGAACGCACCGTGTGATTTACCATGGATATTTGTATGTAGGACGCCGCAGTGTCACCGCTCAGGTGCCGCGCCCCAACCGCACCGCATCGTGTGACCCGGCCCTAATGGTGAATGTGGTTCATCCAATTAAGCTTATTTTTCTCTGGTCACATTAATCATGTTTTGAAAGATGATGCGAAATATTGTATAGAATATGTTCAAGGTACCATATTTCCTCTAAAAGATTTTTATTAGCAAACTCTTTAATAAACACCTGCTGGACATTTATTGTAATTATAATAAGATAACACGAATTTACAGCGTGAAGATGGTAGCACCCGACGTTTCGGCGATGTTGCAACCGCCGATGCCCAGGATTGACTAAAGTACTGTCAATCGTCATCAGTTGTTCAGATGTGTCGGGTGTGAATTGCAAACGTCGGGTGCTACAAACTTCACGCGGTAGGTTCGTTTTATCCTACGTATAATGTCAAACAACCGCCATAGTCTTCGATTTCATATTTGTTGTGATGCTGTTGTTTCTAGTTCTTACCACTTTTCTTAGTGGCTGTTTACCAAGCCTCTAACTTTTTGTAACAGCTTTTTCCAGAATCCAAGTTTAGAGGTATAGGTTTATTACAGTGGACTACAATTCCAATTTCGTAACAAACATTTACACGTAACAAACAATTAACACGTTGAACTGTCCAATAAATGCTATATAATTCATAAAAGGGATTTACCTCTGTCCACTCCCGCCCATGTATCAAATATGATTCAAAGCAACTCTTCGTTTACAAGCAAATATAAAATTGAGCATGTGCTGCCTTAAAGGCATTATTATGGGCGTATTAGGAAACATGTTAGAATGGCGTATTAAAATAAAACGAAAACCTTTTTCGACATCGTTGTTTTATAACAAAAAAAAAAACGAAAGCTTTGCAATGTCCTAAATACAAGCAGTTAGTATGAAAATATCTTTTTCACAATTTCAATCAAATAATCTATACTAATATTATAAAGACGTAAAGTTTGTGAGGTTGTAGGAAGTTATCTCTGGATCTACTGAACTGATTTAAAAAATTATTTTACCAATAGAAAGTCACGTTATTTGTCAGTGTCATAGGCTATATATTAATCCGAAAAATGAAAAGACATTTTCGTGGTAGTCGGATTTGCAAAGTAAGTCGGAGAAAAAACGGTCGAACGAAAACGT
Source organism: Micropterix aruncella (assembly GCA_944548615.1). Classification (NCBI taxonomy): domain Eukaryota; kingdom Metazoa; phylum Arthropoda; class Insecta; order Lepidoptera; family Micropterigidae; genus Micropterix; species Micropterix aruncella. Next base: position 18,680,638 of record OX155968.1, on the reverse strand, counting down.
TTCTAAATAACGCTGCCCAACGATGAGAGATATATGATTAAGTTCTAGAGAAAATTTTAGAGCTTGATAATACCTACAAAAAGTCAGCGACAGCATATTTCTAACTTATATATTTAAGTCACAAAAAGTAGTATTTTATATTTTAAAAAATAATTTAAATCGTTAGGTGTCGTTTATTGGTCATATTATCAACAATTATGTGAATTCTTATCAAAATAAGTAAATTTATCGTCTCAAGTGTTTAAAACATTGACTTTTGCCTTTTACTGCATATAATAATACCGAAATACCGAAATGGGCGGACACGCGAAGAAATAGACGGGGTCAACTTCATAGAGTTTGACCAATAAAAGGTCAAGCACGATTCTACGTGCGCTCGCGCTGTCGACCAGGCGCATACTAAACCTTTGATCGCAGCGCTAGCACAAGATGACTATCTTTGTGCAGTTTTGGTATAAGGGTGTTAATGGTAAAGCATATTTAGCGTAATGCTTAGAGCGCTCTGACGTTTTAGACCCCTCCAATGTGTAACGTCCCGCTCGGGACGATCGCCTACCTACGGCAAAATGTCTAATGGGCAGTTAAAAAAATAAAACTTTAATGCGATCATTTTACAGTTCTTCTGTTTATGATCCGATAGTGGTTTATAACTTATAGACGTTTTTCTCAAGGCCGTCGATTCACGCCGATTTCACGCTCGACGGTTTCACGTTCGAAACGGTACGGGCGAGTTTTTACTTCGCAAATTATAGGGTTAACCCTTTAATTGTTATTATTTTAAGGGCTTAAATAAAAACTGTGGCTAAGCGCGACGCTAACCATTTAACCAGTCAATAGAATTCAATTAAAATAAAACACGCTCACCGCTGACATTGTAGGAGTAATCACGCCTGAAAGTTTCCGGAATCAGTTTAAAGCCTTATTGTCCAAGGCAATGAGTGCCTTTTTTGAGTCTAAATTGTAAATTGGTTCCTTATCGAGGGAAAGTTACATTAAAAAAGAAGATAAAATTAAAACTCTTTAGTTATGGTCGTTCCCATGTATCATGTCACCTTAATGCGGTGACAAGAGCGATCGAATTTCTGATCCATGTTGTAAAAATTATGATATTATTCAATATTTTATTTAGGTCATTTAGTCACGCTCGAACATCCACAACCTGCCTGAATACCTGGAGGAAAGTTATTTGATCGTTATAGAATAGGTTATAGAATCATACGGAAATTATGTAACAACTATTTAAATTTAAACCTTAGTATACTACCATATGGTATATGCTGTAATGCCTGAGATGTTTATATTTATCATATGCTTAATACGAAAAAAAAGCTTTACATTAAAAACATTTTGAAAGTCGCGCGAAATCCTACAGCAAAATTTCGGGTGCTTTATCGATTCATTTACGTAAACATCTCTAAGACGTTAGGTTTACTTGTTTTCGTTCTGATTTTCTTCTAAACTAAATTTACCACGAAAAACCGAAAATCGATATCCAAGCGAAATTGTCGATAACATTAATAATCCTTGCGTTACAACAACCCTCTCTATTTTTCTTCCCGCGTCTAATCGGGCAGGTGCCATTGGCTTATCAGATTCTCAATTTCTTTGTAAACTCGATGTATAGTTGAATTTTAATCGATTTTTTCATTCAGCAAATATTATTATTTTGTAATTGTATCGCTTGTTTTAGTTTTCTGGATTGTATTTACAATATATCCACGTTTTATGGTATGTAATTTTGTTTTTTTTTTAAATTTTAAAATCGGTCTTAATAAGTAAAATTTCGGTTAGACTTTAAAAAATCTTCGATTCAAGATACTTCATATAAAAATGTGGGTATCGGTATTATTGCAGTATAGGAACCTCTTCTAGATTGTTGATTTTTTAACGTCACTAGACTATATTTACCACGCTGATTCCGAATCTGCATTAATATTTATTCGGTCTTAGTAAATAAGAGAGATATAGACATTCAAAGAAGCGCCAAACCCATACATTTCGGTAGGTTGTTTTTTAAAATTTTAAATAATACGTTAAGACCTATTTGACGGTAGGTTAGATTAGTTTTTTTTAAACAACCTTAAAAACTGAGTTTAAAAAACTATGTAAATTTGGTCTTGAAATTTTACGCGTCTGAAGCTTTTTTCTTTCACATTTAGCATTACAATGATTGAATCTAGTAGTATTTCTTTATTTTTTCGATTTCTGAGAAAGGTTCCTATACTGCATTAATTCCACATGCAATGTTTTTGAAAAAAACCTCAGAAACAGATTTTCTTCTGTAACATTGACATTGCATTGCAAGCAAACGTTTCTGAGGCGTTATTTTAAAAATATTATGTATTTTCCTTACCTTGTTATACCTATGTATCACATTATGTAATATTTCTACTCCTTTCCATTGGTATTTTTATTACGTAAGTCACTGCATTTTACGTTTGCACTATCAACATCTGTGTTTCGCCACTGTGACACTTCGTCGACAGCCCGAAGGCAGTGTCGGCAGCACTGTTAAGTAGGTGGACACGTGGTTTTGTAGCTTACCTAAAACACACACACGCACACAGGACACGATGCACACACCTCACACACGCACAAACGTAGGCGGGGGACCGCTGTGGGGCTGGCGGGGCGCGCTTTCGCCCCCGGTGCGGAGGCTTCGAGGCGTCGCGGCGGCCGCCGTCACACTGGCACCGGCGGCGCTCGCTTTTCGGAATCTGCGCATCCGGTCGACGCAGCATCCCGAACGGCGCTGCCAGCCATACAGAAATATAAGAAAACGATATAATAATTATTATACGTATGATAGAAGCATTACTCTTCTATTAAAACCGTGCTGCAGCCAACCCTGGGTGCAGCAGCCATGTCATGGTGAAATTTAAAACGATCTATCATAATTAAATGCATATTATGTGTCTGTGCTGTTGACCGTGGAAGAGTAGACTCGACGGGAGCCGATCCTTGTTGTGATCATGCTGTCAGGTCATGCTCACCACAAAAGTGCATTGACCTCTTAAAATGATCAATGAACCACTTCATAGGACAGGAGGAAATGGTTCTTATTCAGCTTGCAAGATTTCGCCTAAACACACATACATACTAACTAACATTGCAAGATAAATAAAAGCTTGTAATAATCATTTACATTTACTATATGGGCTATTTATGACAGATGTATGCCTAAATTTAAAAGCATACCTATAACGAGAGTTTTTTGGATCCTAAATACCTTTTCTTTTGTGTTCTGGAATTTGAATATATTTGTAACCAATAAATAAATAATTATCTAGCTGCATGCAGGGAAATATTGCTATTTTTTTCAGGGGATACAATAAAATGTGTGCTGAAAAATATTATTTGGTAATGCTATAGTATTATTAAAGCATCTTACTATTAACTATTTCATTGTTTTGTAGGAGCCTGTCGCTCCACATACCCACAACAAAAAAGTAATTTCACAGAATAGAAACCGCAGACTCGCTCAAACCTACACGAGCCAGCTGCAGTTAATTTCCAACTAAATTTGGCAAATTATGCCCAGGCAAGCGACACATGTCACACAGCTATTACATCACCGCCACGGTATAAAACGTAGTACATTTCAATCGATCGATATCATTCCCTTGGCAGACAGTTGCCACGCTCTACATATCATTCCCTTGGTGGACGAGTATACGGTTACAGTTATCGCGCTACACTTCATTATCAAGTAGTACCTGCATTATCCGCGACACCAATCGTCAAGCCTCGCTCCTCGACCACGTACTTCAGGCACACTGCCACGGCTTAACCTCACGCCCACACTACTACACATCAGCGAATCAACAATCAAAGTGTTAAGAACTGGCGACTTCAACTCAACTCACTTCAACCTTCTGATTAAACACTTCTACTTCGACATCCACGACTTTCATTCACGGAGGAAACTTCATGATGAGAACTACCCTTCGCTCACAATCAATTGGAGCCCAGTGAAGGGTGGCCACTCTCATAGTTGTTTTATGTTGATATAAAATAAGGAGTAAACATTTTTTGTCATTTGGAAAATGTAACCGTAAATCAAATTTGATCTATTTATTAGGTCTTTGAATTGAAAACTTGGCTTTTTTGTGATATTGAACATTTATTTTGAAGCAAATTGGAAAGTGCATTTCATTCAATGAATACATTTCATTCAATGAATACAGCGATGAACAATAGTCCATCGCTAGCTATGACGTTCTCCCATCTTTCTGGCAAGAGACAGATTCCCCGGAGGAAGAAGTTTCCGTCCTTGGAGGCTATCCACGAATCCAGCCATTTTTCAATATCCTCGAAATACTGGAAGTTCTGCTCGGTCAGGCAATGGGCCATTGACCGGAACAAGTAGTAGTCGGATGGCGCAATATCTGGGGAGTACGCCGGGTGAGGTAGGATGTCCCAGCGAAACGTTTCCAGGAAGTTCTTGACCTGCATCGCTACGTGTGGTCGAGCATGGTCATGCTGGAAAATTACCTGTCGTGCCTTTTAGCGTATTTCGGCCGTTTTATCTTCACAATATCGCTCAAATTCTTGAACTGAGCTCGATAGCGATCACCCGTGATGGTTTCTCCGGATTTCAGCAGCTCGTAATGGATGACACTCTTTTGGTCCCACCAAATGCAAAACATTACCTTGGATCCGTGGATGTCTCTCTTCGGCGTGGCTGTTGAGGTCGATGGAAGGAGATTCACCGGGGTACGAGCGATATTTTTTGCGTTTGGGGTTCTCGTAAAAGATCCACTTTTCGTCGCCGGTGGAGAAAACCTTTTCTTTTTTGACGGCGAAGGAGCATTTCTCAAGTCATGGAACGTCTTTCGATGTCGAAATATTAAGCACTTCACTTGTCTTTTCCAACGTCTGTCTCGAATCTTCAAGGAGTATAGACTCCAATTCGGCTTCTTCAAATTTTTGCTCCTGGCCTGGGCGGTCTTTGTCTTGCACGTCGAAATCGCCACTTGTAAATCGGAGAAACCAAGTCTGAACCGTCCTTTCTGTAGGAGTAAATTCCCCGTAAGCCTCAAGCAGCAAAAAAAAAAACAATAAATAAAAAAACAATAAACAATCTATGACATTCTGCGGCAGTTTTCTTAAGATGAAAGCAGAAAAGCATTGCTTCCAGCAAATGACGTTTTGTCGGCTCAAATTTTGACATTTTCGAAGCTAACAAAATTATTTCCGTTGTTGACACTTCAACGACATGACACAGATTGATAATTCAAGCCTAATGATGGCGATTTGACATAAAGTATTTTGCAATTTAGTAAATAACTAGAAATATAAGTTACGGTATTTCTTAGGAAATCGAAGTTTTTAATGCAAGTCCTAATATATGAGTGACCAAAAAAAAAGGTGTGTAGTGTATTCGGGGTTCATCTATGTATGTTTTTCGTTTCTTTATTCCACCATAATTTCTAAACGCTTGAACGGATTTAGGAATGTAGTATTGTTAGAATCGATAGATCCACTCGAGGTTTATAGAGACCTTAATTGTTTTAATTAATATCAAGTAAGTAATTGTCTAAATATCCAAGTTTCCAAATTCCAATAAATTAACATAAATGTATAGCTTTTAGTGGTAAATGAATGTCTGATTGAGTACATTCCGAAAATATACACGCATCTACACGGATAAATACATAAACTACAAATTTTAATGTTAAAAAAAACTAAATAATAATAATTATAAATACAATATTTAGCTTCCTGTAAGGCTTACACTGAAGTCGTGTTTTTTATTCTTCTAATTATATTTACTTGTTGCAGTTAGAGCGTAGGAAACGATCGATTTATGTTTTTTTACTCGCCTACTATTATTGTTATATATCCATTGATGATGCGGGTACCTAGAGGTCTGGTCTCGGTAATCAGAAGAGCACTCTAGGCGGTTTATAAATTTGCGTGAGATCCGTGTGAGTTTGCTAGCTTGAAGGACCACCTGGTGAACCTTAGTACCCAGGAGCGGATATTTAAAGTGGAAAGACAGGACGTCGGTACTTACGGTTTGTTGGTTCTGTTGGTTCCGTCTGTGCTGCAGGACTGCACCACCTCTGCTTCTCGTTTAACTGTCACTCACTGAGGTTTCACACGAATCGCGATGCGGGCTAATCAACACATAAGTTCGTGTGATGCGATGCGGTGGTTTGCGGCGAGAAAAAATGATAATCTCATCTTTTGTTGCGGAGCGAATTGATTCGACGACGCGCCCAGCCAAGTCAACATATATCCTACCCGTCGTTCCGACGGGGTGATCCGTAGTGCTGGGCGATTCAAATCGGCGCGGCGTCGCGGCATGTTTAAATAGATACCGACAATATTTGATTGGAGCGGAAGAATTTATAAAAGGGATTTTCTTTGATTAGACAAGGGATTAGGAGGCGGGAAATTACGCTAATTCTCATACAAACCTCACTGGCGTGAACATCCATGTTTATGCTTTATGACACAATCGCCGATTCTGCATTGTTGAGGTATCAACTACAACGGGCTAACCCGTCACCCCAAGCTGGTATAGCTCTAAGTAATTGTTCTTTCAGACTGAAATGAGCGTAAAGACTTAGAGATGTAGACAATTTGCTATCTAGCTCCATCAACAGGCCCGCGAGAGTCCGGCATCTTACCGCTAGGCACCTTGTAGTTAACCCAACGGGCTGCCAAGCGCCCTCGCTACCAGTTATAGCCGATTTTTTCCATCCTCCCTACTGGCTACATATTAGAGGTGGCTTGCGCGGCCCTTTACCTAATGTAAGCGGTAATTCAGTTCAAATGTATCGCGGACCGTGGCATCCATTGCCCGACTCATCACGCGGGATCGGGTAGTCGACCGGTCTTTTCAAGAGCGGCTGTCATTAGATCAACCACCTCCCGCTTTGTATGAAGCCGTATATCGTTTCCAGAATCCCCCGATTATTAGCCAGGGTGCACAGTCGATTGACTGGCGCCGCACGGTGCGCAAACTGCGAAGATGCTTCCAAAGAACATTACCCAGAGGAAACTGACCCACCTGTTTTCTGAGTTGCAGGGGAAACAAGAGTTCTTGCCGGACCCGAACTTCTGCGATGAGGCTACAGAATGGGTGCTGACTCCTGAGTTGGACCAACCTATAAATGCAGTGTTTGCTGGCCTAACTGCATGTGATACATTAGCGTCTGTTCACTTTCTGGAGTTATCCATTAAATTTGTATAAATACATACTGGCAATTATATGTTTCAATGTTGGCAACGTTATACTGGGAGTATTGCGATGAAGGCGGTACGGCGAGGGAAAGAGGGCTCCGTTGCCGATAATCGTCGGCGTGAAGGGGGTAGAGAGGGTTGTTAGGGAGGGGGAGAGATCTCCCTCCACTCCTTAACCGACCTGCCCAGCTCCATACGACACCGCGGGATGGACATTTTCGCCTTCACTTGACGAGCGCGGATTTTACAAAGATTTAACTGTATATGTTTAGGTAATATATCAGCCGGGTAGATAGCGGCCGGGTCAACCATACACCACCCGAGTAGATAATAATAGATATACTTCGGCCACGCAGAACCAAAATGAACGGCAAATGGAAAAACTGTTCGATAATGAGAGGAAACCCACGGGACAGAGCAGCTTGGGCCTGATGGCCTGACTTTGTTTTCTAAGGTCGGCCCAACTTAAAATTTAGCCCACTTCCAGTAGCCTCCTCGAGGAGCCACTAACCTGGAAAGGACACAGTGAATTGTGTATTTGACCGTACAGTAGAGTGGTGGTGAACGGTTTCGTGCAGCTTGGGCCACAAGTTCCATTTTGTTCTCGGATGGCTCAACTCTCGATTCAGCTCCTATTCAGAAGCCTCCTCGAGTGGAAAGCTACCCCGGGTAAGACTCCCGTGTCTCAGGCCTCATAGCTAGTGGACCGGTTTCTCCCGGCGGGATTGCATCCCGGCGCCACTGGATGGTTTGCGCACCGCTCGGCGAAGTCAATCGGCTGTGCATTCTGACTAATTTCTGAAGGGGTCTGGAGACTAAAGAAATATACTGTTTCCTAAGCAGCGAGGGTGGATCTTGACCTACGGGCAAAGAACGCCCAGGTCCGCGATAAATTCAAACTGAATTATCGCTGAAAGACAACAGGTAGAAGTTGCGTAAGCGACTTCGGACCCGTAATCAGTCGGGAGGACGGAGGTATCCTGAAGGTTAATTCCAGACGGAGACATCCTGCCAAAACTACTAGTTAGGGTGTGAGGCTGCCCGCTGGGTACTTTTCCCGGTGCCTCGCCGTAAGGCATTGGACTCTAACGGGTTCATGGTGAACTAGACAGTAGAATGTCTTGTCCCCAAGACTTCTACGCTCATCCAACGGCTGAAAGAACGATCTATATCGTTATACCAGCCTGGGGTGACGGGTTCGCCCGTTTTAGTTGACACTGCCCTACAGTACATTAGAGTAGCGGGAGCTAATGGGCCCATGCTGAGTTGGCCACAAAGAAGCATTTGTTCAGGGTCGGTCACACACGGCCCGGCCCGGTGGCATAATGGTTAGGTCGCCTGATCTTACATTGTAAGGTCTCGGGTTCGATTCCAGGCTGGGTCACCATTTTCCGTTGTGATCAAATTAACGGAATTGCATTTACAATTCTGTCGATCGAATGCAATAACAAGACAAACACTTACAGACATGTTACACGTACACATACATATAACACGTCATATAGTAGGGTTGGTTGTAAGAGATTATAATATGACAATAAACCCGCCCATTGTGACATTTTCATAATAAAGAGTATAAACAAACTCACGGGTCAACACCCATCCGGCGGCTTCCACGCATGAAGCGCGAGCCCGGGTAGGACTCTGGCCTTAGGGCTAGTTTCCCCTACGAGTCAATCTTCTGGCGCTCCTGGACGGTCTGCGCACCGTGCGGCGAAAGCCAATCGATTGTGCATTCTGACTAAACAGTCGGGGAAGTCAGGAAGCAATACGGTTTCCTATAGAGCGGGGGTGGTTGCTGACCTTACGGCGACTGCTTTTGAAACGACCATCGGTTACCCGATTCCGGATGAAAAGCCGGGCAAAAGATGCCGTGGTCCGCGATAGATTCGGTTGACACCGTTTCACCGCTACGTAAGGGAGAGGACCGCGCAAGCGACCTCGAAGTCGTAACCAGTCGAGAGACCGGAGTAATCTGGTCGCAACTGGAAGTAAGCGCATGAGTGTAAGCCCGCTGATAAACATTCCTGGCTATCTCGCGGATAAGGCGTTGGCCTCTTAGGGGCATGTGGCGAGCTTGACGGTGGACTGGTTTTGACCTAAGTCGCCTAAGTGACGGGTTTGCCCGTTGTAGTTGACAGCTCTAGTTGTACATTAGAGTGGATCGTTTTTTATCTTCAGAATTTCAATACGAAAAGATGGTCTATGGTATATAGATCGAGGGAATAATAACATAAAAAAATATATTTTTTAGTTTAGTACTGCCGCAAGGGGAATGAACTTTAGGTATTCGAGGCTCTTAATGATAAAAAGTAGAAGGGATTTGTGTGACAGAGAAAAAGGCGTTATGTATTTTATAATGTTTATATGACAGGACACATACTTTTAACCATATGATTACAATAAAAAACTTCAGATACACGAAATTACAGTAGACGATAATCATGTTCGGTGTTGGAAAGTGCCACGAGGTTTCGTAATTCCATGCGATTTCTAAAGCAGGGTACTCACCTAGCCGTGTAGCATGTACATATCTGATATTGTATCAACCTGCAAGTGGGCACGGCTTGTCCACGATCATCGCGTATTCAGCTACGAGCTCCGGGATCCGAAGTGCTCGTACCGCCGACACGTCGACAACATGTCTCAAATGGTGGCTATTGCTGCGTTCATATACATGTACAATATGATCGAAAATTATAAAAGTCCACGTCGATTCTGGTAAAGTGAAATATTCAAAAATAGACATTGTTCTAATAATTTAATATATATGAAGTCTCAAGAGATCAGTGGACATTTCAAGAACTTCACGAGTATGTCGAGTACAGATTTTGAATATCTGATTCTCAAATTCACTCTAGAGACACATACTTTAGAAAAGTGATACCCGTTCAAGAAAAATTGGCTCTAACATTGAGATTTTTAGCAAGTGGTGAATCATTCACTAGTTTACAGCATACAAGAATATCTAAGCAAGTCATAAGTACAGGTGTTCCAGAAGTTTGTGCAGCAATCATCAATGCATTAAAGGACAATGTAAAGGTAATTTGAATGTAAATTCATTTTCTCTTTCCTGTAGCAAGACAATACGGTGATCATCTTATTTTTACAGTTTTCGCCCGACGTACCTATAGCTTGTCCAATATTTTCCCAAGCATCCACTTTTAGATTTTTTTATAATATTTTTTATTTTTAGGGTCCCACAATACCGGAGCATTTTGATAAAGTTCAATTAAATTTAATATTTTTTTTAACTGTCCACTCCATGATGAAGACGTCAGTTTGAAGCTCGCGCCTAAGTACTCACTACACAAGCGGCCGTGTCGCCGTCCACGCGCACACTGCGAGCCGCCTTTGTGTTCGCAGTGAAACCGCCACTCGGCGGGTTACTGCGAGCTTACTGCACTCCACGTGCGAGCGGCTCGCAGCAGGCTCGTGCCAACGTACTCACTTGATACAGTATCAGATACATTACATGCTACACGGCTAGGTGAGTACCCTGCTTTATAAACCTATTTTCATAATAATATGGTCCGCAGACACCAGCAATTTTCCCCTGGCTATTTTAAGCATTCGTTTTGTAGTTTAGTGTGGCAGAAATACTTCTTGATAGTAGATAGTATTGCTGCCGGGTGATCAGAATTTTCCACGTAATAGGGTCGTATATCGTGGGGTAAACTTCAGTCGTACCCCTTGGTGTGGCAGGAGTGGCAGGATAAAACGGGCCATAAAAAACCTGGACTTGACTCTATATCTGTATGGTAGTTTACTGCTCTATAGGATCAGCGGACTGATTCGTCAGGGCGAAGTAGGGGAGCTGCAATGTACGCAAATTGCATTATTCGAAACCCACTATTCAGTAATCATTATTTTGGATATATATTAGTATTTGTATTACTGAAAAAAATATATTTTGTGTTTAAAATCATCTTACAAACAGAAAGACTTTTTCATATTTTCCAAAAATTCAATCCTCTTGCAGCAGTATTAAAATGCGAAATTGTTTATTAAAAATAGTTTGCGCACTGTGCGACCTTAGCCAATCGACTTCTGCACTCCGGCGAATGTCATCATTATTGAAACGGTATCTTAGTCACACGATCCCGTGTGATATTGGCGGGAAAAGAAGTCCCTATCTGCGACACTTTCAAGCTGAATTACTGATAAAATTAGGTAGATCCCGCGCTAGCCCTCTTGAATATGTGACTATAGTGGCAGCTGGGGAAGTCTGTTCAAATATGGTCGTAGAGGAGCGAGATTTGCCATCTGTGTCCTCTTTGCCTTCTGTGTCCTCTTATCTGTGTCCGAGTCTATCTGCTTAAAATCAACATGTATGCTCATAACGACTTCTTAAAATATTTTGATAATACATAGCATCGTATCTACCCATTTAATCTAATACATATTATTTATTGTCAATTGTTTTATTGTAAACTGTTATGATATAGTGTTTGTTATAATATTTTGTATATCATTTCTTGGATAAATTGAGTAACTATTTTAAGTATAATTAATGTCATTCCTACATAATTGTTATGGTTGTATTGAAAATAGATACTTTTATCTTTATCTTTATCTTTATCTTTATCAGTGCCTCGCGTTGAGGCGTTGGCCTCTTACGGGCTGCTGGTTTGACTCTGTTTATGCTGTACTTGAGTCTTTTACTTTTACTCCAAGGGAGACGTAATAGCTCGATGTCGTTAAATCACTATGGGGTGACCGGTTCGCTCGTTGTAATCGACCACACTCAATGTACGATAATGAGAATGATAGTCTGCGACGTAAGCCACATTTGAATGATGGATTATATTAAGTGACTCTACTTACGGTGAGCGAGTCGCACTGAATGGGATATTCGATTTACAAAGGGCTTTACGTACCCCATCTTAGTCACGCGTCTCGTGCATGAGCTCTGAAATTAAATTCCAAAATGAATATTTAAGTTTTTGAGTATATTGTTTTTTTTTTTCAGTATTTCAGACATTTTTGATATTATTATTTGGATTTCTTCTTAATTTTTGAGTAAGTGATTTTTTAAATATTTTTACTCTATATGATCTGTTTCTTAGCAAATAACGATAGTTTTAACCGTTTTATTAAGTTACGATACTGAATTCGGTAGATTGTTTGCCTTTAAAAAATGACTAGAATGTTTATTTATATTTTCGATAATAATTTTAGTATTATTAGAGTACTTTAAAATTCATTTTGTATAACATTTTATTTCATTTTATTCTTTTTACAACGAAATGATTATTGATATTTTATTTATAATTTTAGCTATATTTTAATACTTTACCTAGTAGTAGTAGTAGTAGTAGATGGAGTGGGGGGCTTGTTTCCAGCCCTTGATGTCACCTAGATCTGTAAGGTCTTTTGTAACTACCCACTGTGTGGTTAGGTCAATGGTCAGCTAGTAGCCCGGTACTTCTTACCAGTCCAAGTAGGTCACTGACCTTCAAGTTGGGCAGATCGCTGGGTTCGAGAAAGGCTCGTCCCAGTAAACTTTGTCTTTTGGCGGCGAGCCCTGGACAGCGGCCAACAATGTGTATGCTGTCTTCAGGTTCCTCGCCACATATTCGGCAATCCTTGCTCTCAGTCAAGCCAAGGTTGAATAGATGAGCTCTAAGGGTCGTGTGTCCGGTGAGGAGACCTATAGTGGTTCTAAGGTTCTTCTTGCTCATGTCAAGTAGGGCCTTGGTTTTCTTCTGTAGTGGTTGCTCCATCATGGCTTTTGCCTGGCGACATCCCTGACTCTGTTTCCAGGAAGCCCGATGTTCCTGCTCCAAGCAGTCCCTGATGAGTTTCTTACCTGTAGCGAAGGGGACCCCTACAGCTGGCTCCACTGGGCAATCCAGTGTGCCCAGTTTTGCCAGTCTGTCGGCCTCTTCGTTTCCGGGTATGCCTTGGTGACCCGGTATCCATATTAGGGTGATTTTGTTGGATTTTCCCAATATGTTGAGCTCCTGCATGCAGTCCCAGACCACAGAAGATTCTGTGGTGGCTTTAGCCAGAGCGTCCAGTGCTGCTCTGCTGTCAGAGCAGATGAGGATTTGTCTGTTTTTTACCTCAAGTCGACTTTGTAGTTTTATGCATTCCAATATGGCAAGTACCTCGGCTTGGAAAACCGTAGCGTATTGTCCAAGGGGGATGCTGATTCTGTGGTTGGTTTTGGGTCCGTACACGCCTGCCCCAAAACGTCCATTTGTTCCTGAGCCGTCGGTGAACCAGGCGTCTGCGTTGTGGCTTCGAAGCCACTGCGGATTTTTCCATTCTTCCCTGGTGGGGATTAGGATTTTATAGGATTTTTCTACTTTACCTAAAACTTAAATAAATTATTTTTTTCTCAAAAAATTTAAAAAAATATTTTTATATCATTCTTATGATTGTTTCAGATTTATTATTCTATTTTAATTCCACTGTCAATCATTTTCTTTAAACATTTGAACCCTTCTGAACATTTCTGTCTGAACATTTCTTTAAACATTGAATCATTTTCTTTAAACATTTAACAACTTTCTTTGAAATGCTTAAACATTATTTGATTTCTTTTGGTTTTCTTCAAATTATATTAATAAAATCAGCGAGATAATTGTTTCGAAGCCATATCTTACAGCCAACCTTAACCTAATGGGAAAACATGTTTTAAAAGATAAAACTAGTATTAAAATTACTTATTAGTGAAGATTGCGTCAAGTGTATTTAACATTAAAATCCAGCAAATAAATAAACATATATATTTAAAAATAAACAATTAATTTATAATGACGCAAGGAAGAGGTAGAAAAGATTCTTGAGCCGTTTAAAGCAATACAAATTCGATGCTGTCCTTATATATGCGTGTCCTGTTCATAAGTATGAAACTGAACTAAGTGCCCTGAAACTATCCTAACAAAGCATAACCAAACGCGTAACAATAATAAACAAATTAATATTCTTGTAGTCCCAGGTTTTGTTATGCGTGTTTGAGTTAGTGTTCAAGATGCTGCGGTGTGTTGTTTTGTTGCTGCTGGTTCAAATACAACTGTTTTTAAAATGTAATTTGTCAGTTCCAGAAACTTGCAGTATATATAGTACGTACTATATAGTACGAAAAATAAAAATCGCTGTTGTTGAGAAGCGCAGGTGTGGGTTAACGTACTAGCAAGGAATTCTTAGACCATTTGGGGTCATTCGCGGAAAGTGTTTTTCCGCGCAACAATAAACCCAAATAATGCTTCTGCGCTCCGCTTTAAGGGGCCATTTTCTGGTGTCCAATAGTGTTTCTGCGAGTTTTTATTAAAAATTCGTTTACACAGAAGTTAAGTTTTGGTGTAGACGTGAAGAGTGGCTATTGGTTTAATAACTCAGAGGGATGTCTATTGCTACGAGCGAACTCTGACCCCCGGAAGTTAACCTTCCCATAAAAACGGACTGATTTAAAATAAAACAACTATTTTAGATTTGAGACAAAAGCATTATTATTAATGAATATGGTCTCTATTCTCTTTATTACACTTATTTGCACACTCAATCGATTCATCAAATGACCTTGAGATGTCCTCGGTAGAAATCGATTTCAGTGCATCGGTAAACGTCTTTTTTAGGTGTTCAATTGAGTAATAATGTAGTCCCTTCATCGGCAATTTTACTCTATCGAATAGAAAATAGTCACGTGGCGGGAGATCTGCTGAATAGGGCGAATTTTGCAACGAAATTATTTTATTTTTTGTGAAAAAATCAACCACGACTCTTGAACGATGAGACGGAGCATTATTGTGTGAAAAAGACCTACTGCCATGTTCGCTATGTTCCGGTCGAATTTGACGAATTCTGTCAAGCAATCGACTTAATACGTCAATATAATAATCACCATTGAGTGTTTCATCCGGTGGCATAAAATCTTTGTAAATGATTCACTTGGAATTATAAAAATATATGAGCATTATCTACACTTTCGACCACTGCAAACGACTTTTTTTGGGATGACCTTCTTCTGGAAGACTCCATTCGGCACTTTATCGCTTAGTTTTTGACTTATATTCAAATCACCATGTCTCATTACCAGAACTGATAAATTTCACGAAGTTGGCGTCTTTACGAAAACTTCTAATGATCTCTTTGCAATGTGGAAATCGAATCATTTTTTCATCATCGGTGAGTTGGTGTGGAACAAACCGTGAATTGATCTTACGAAGTCCCAAAACTTCGGCTAAAATTGCATGTACAAGTGGAGTGAGAAATTGCATATTCCATTTCAATCAATGCGACTGAAGACTTTTTGTTCCCTTTGATAAAATTACGCACTTTTTCAATGTATTCCGATCAATCTAGTTTTGAGACGACCTGGCCTTTCGTCGTCATTTAAGTCGTCGCTGCCCGATGTAAATCGCGAATACCACTCGAAAATTTGCGTATGGGATTTTTTTTGTAAACAAAACTTGATCGCAACTCTTTGTACGAAATTCATTTTTGTACCGAGTTGCAAAATATACTAACGCATTCGATGCAATAACGTTGTCTGTTTACACTGGAATTCGATGAAACTTTGACATAATGTCAGTTAAGTACGTAGCTTTTCGACACATATTCCTAACAATAGGTGGCGCTACTAAAATCTTTCCGTTTTTTTGGGATGGAGTTTATAACGACACTTGGTATTTTTCTTCCATGGAGTGAACGCAAAGACTTTGAGGACACACGCAATCCACAGTCGAACTACTTGAACAGCCCGTAAGAGTCCGATACCTTATCGCAAGGCACTGAAAATTGCCAACCATTGAGCTTCTTCGCACCCTTACTGCTAGATTGCGGTCAGTCATTCTATGGCACAAACAAGGAATTAATATATGGTAACCTGCCAATATAAAACAACGAGGGAACACGGTGGTACTGCGATATACGTCTGAAACAAGCATATAACGGAAATTTTGGACATCGCACGATCCAACGATGAAAATAATTTTGAAGGCTCTGCAATAAAATAAATGAAATCAATCTTACTATAGCGTGTGTATACCGATTAACAGTATCGTGTGTATACCGATATATACAGATTCACTACCGATATATACAGGTCGTATTTTCCCGTCAAGCTCACTCCGGACCGCAACGGATTATTTCTAAGGATAAGTGACGCCAGGTCAACAGCTACCTCCGCTTCTTAGGAAATATACGTCTCCAGACTCTCCCGGTTATTCGCCGGATTTCACAAGCGATTGACCGGCTGGTTCCGCCTGAGGTGTTCAACGATGAAAATAACTTTGAAGGAAGGCTCTGCAATAAAATAAATGAAATCAATCTTACTATAGCGTGTGTATACCGATTTACAGTATCGTGTGTATACCGATATATACAGATTTACTACCGATATATACAGGTCATATTTTCCCGACAAGCTCACTCCGGTCCGGGCGGGCAACAGATCGTTTCTAAGGATAAGTGACACCAGGTCAATAGCTACCTCCGCTTCTTAGGAATTATACGTCTCCAGAATGACCGGCTGGTTCCGCCTGAGGTGGTTCCGAATGATATATGCCTCTCAAGAATTTAATATTCTTTAACTCTAATTAATTATTTCTGCATTAACTTCTATACTTCGGCCAAATTTTAAGTATCCCTTTCAAGCTACTAATTAAACAAATTTCAGTTTTTTACCGTTAATATAATATGTTTTGATGTCACGACTATCACTTTATTACCATATCAGTGTAATTAAAAAAATTACTTGAAAATATTAAAATTATATATAGAAAAGGGAAATACCCCAGTTTAGATCTAAATTGAAAGGTCACTTTATTGAGAGAGAATCGTATGACACAAACGAATTCTAATTAAGCGACTGGTATATTCCACTTTGATTTTATTTTATTTTATTCGGGAAACAGACAGTACAAAAAACATATTTAATAAATCAAAATATAACAAACATAAACCATTTATATGTTTCCACCTATTAAATGGTCATATAGTACGTTATTCTATATAAAAGAAAAGTTTAAAATATACAAGCATTTTTTTAAGTCAAATTATTAGGGTTTTTTATTAAAACAGAAAACATTCTGAAAATCAATTGCTAAGGTAATAAACAGTCCAACGTATTAAGAGAGTAAATATAAAGTAGAGCAGAAAAAAAACAGTAAATATATTTATAAACATGTATATTAATATGGTAATAATGAATTAATTATTAAATAGATAGTAATAAGAATATAAAATATATAATATGTAATGAAACACATTATGAGAACGAAAACTAGAAAAAAGGAATAAGTTATATAAATACAAAGATAAGAGGAGAATAACTATTTTCATAATAAACAGATTACTTAATTAAAATGTAATATATTTATAATTAGATTTTTTAATGTGTCTGGGGTTGTGGCAAATATATCAACATCCATAAACACCGAGTTGTAATGATGACAAGCTCTATAAAGAAAAGCATTTTGTGCATAGTTAGAATGGACAATTGGCAGTTGAAAGGAACGTTGAGAGCGAGCTGATCGAGGGGGCACGAAAAAAATTATCTGCTCCAAGATTTGACTAGCATCAACACGATTGTTAATTATGCAGATATACTGCGTCGATCATGTTTCAGCGCTTTTCTAACGACATCATCTTATGAAACCGAAGCGACTCTAAATACGAAGATGGTTTTACAAAATATAACAAATTTAGACGCTTCGTCATTCGTTTTTGAATTGCCTCAATTCGGGAAATATATGTTTTGTATTGCGTATTCCAGATGACTGACGCGAGAATTAAAGAATATATATTGATTCCTTTATATATCGATTTAATATATATGATTTCCTTTATATATCTTGTAACTTTTACAATTTTACTGACTATTATATTTCTATGATTATTTTATTTTACCTCCGATACCATATTAGTTTGAAGGATGAAGGACCATATTATTTTCTATTACATGTCAACTGATTCTCACGTGAAAATGTTCTAATTTAAGTTAATTTCGAAGTTTTAAATATCCTATTCGATTATTATACATTATGTGGTGAGATTCTTCAAAAATAATTGATATCGATTTTTAGACTTATTTTAATGTTAATGGGCAATCTACTAAAACATTATATCGATTCCGTAACCACTGGTTTTGTTCGTTGGATAATATAATCAATTTATGTAATATCATCTATCAATAGTATTGTGTACTGTATAAACAACTATGCATATGTTTTAATGACATTAAAACAAAAAACAAAAATCTGTTAATAAAGTTTCTCTTTCTTAGCTTGCTGATTTTTATTTTGAATTTTAGAATATGTGTTTTCTGTGTAAATCAAGCTTTAACTAAAATGACAGATTATTCTATCTTCGATAATAAATTGTATTTTGTATTTTTAGGACCATATTTTCTATTTCGTGTCAACTTAATTGCTTCTCACGTGAAACTATTTTAAAATAAGTTGACTTTATAGTTTTAATTCTCTAATACGATTACTATGAATAATTTAGTAACATTTTTGGAATTATTTTTATCCCGGCTATAAGAACATTATATCGATTCCCTAATCACTAGTTTTGTACTTTAGATTTTTAAATAGCATGTATCAAAAGTATTGTGTACTGCCTAAACAACTATGTATACGGTTTTATAGACAATAAAACAAAACAAATGATCGTTATATGCCACTCCTCATTGGTTTGCTGTTTTTTCCGAATTTCAAAATATTTGTTTTTTGTGTAAACAAAGCTTAAAATAAAATGGCAGAAACCCCATTGGGCCCGAGAAACTGTCCCCTTAACATTCGCTTTCTGTCAATATTATTTCGTTTCCAACGCAAAGGCGATGGAAAATGACGGTTGGAAAAATGGCATGCCAAGCCATAAGGCCGACCCCACACCATTAGTATAATGGGCGGAGTCGTCAGGGCAGGCTTTTCAATATCGATTCACGGCGGAAGCCCGCTAATCCGCATCTAAGCCTCGCCAGCGACGAGTTCCGTCGCGGTCGTCGCGAAAAACGACCTTATTAACTTTCTTTTTAGCGTTGTTTTCATGCGGTCAACGGCTGCTGAAGACATAATAATTATATTTTTCCCAACGCTCCACAAATTGTGTGAGCATTGCATAAGTTCCCAAAGCAATATGTATATTATCCTTACTTATACGAGTACAAACTCAATAAATACCGCGATCTCGCAAATGCCTTCACCAGAAACGGCTTCACTGTTCACCTTCGCGCGGCGGAAGTTGGCGCTCGAGGCCTGCCAGCCAAATCTTTGTTTCACCTCTTTAAAGATCTCTTAAAGGTCCTAAGAGAGGTCTCTTTAAAGGTCTCTACAGAAAAATAATCAACTCCTTCCTAGAAAAATTATCTAACATCGCGATTTCCACATCTCAAATTCTATGACTTCGAAGGGGGAGTGAATGGAGGGGTAAGGTGGACGCTCACATGTGGCAAGACAGCTGTCCTTAACCTATCACAGCCGGTCGTCAGTCCGAAGTCCACCGCTCACACCCCAGAAGTGTAATAATAGTATTATGATGCCTCCGGTCGGTGAATTTCATGGCAGTTCCGTTTGTATTTTATTTATTTATTGAAGTTTTTACTAGGCTTGGTTGGCTATGATTTCAATAAATTGCGCAGAGGCAGGCTCACTATGACCTACGTTTTTAAGATGATCCTGGGCAGACAGTTGGGCTGTGTTGACTGCAACGGCGAACCCGTCACCCCAAGCTGGTATAACGATATTTCATCGTGCTTTTTGAGCCGTGGTAGAAGCTTAGAAGACTTAGATATTATAATCCACTATCTAACTCCACCAAATGCCCCCCCCCCTCCTCGGCACCGAGTAGTTAACCCAGCAGGTAAACCAAGCGCCCTCGCTACCAGTTATAGCCAGATTTCTCCGGCCTTTCGACTGGCTATAGGTTCGAGGTCGCTTGGGCGATTCTCTGCCATCCTGCCCAGAGACGATAAGCCTAACATGTTTGTGAAGTTTTTTTTTGTTCCGGTTAATTATAATCGGGCTCGGTCACATACTCTATTTGCGCAGCCGTCCTCGGGAACCAGCCTAAGTCGGTGGAGTCTACTTACGCGTGCCTTACGGCACATCAATGCGTTACGCTCGACAGCGTCAAACCTCGATATTTTTACAGTTATCCCGTATCTTTTAAGATGTGGGAACTGCGCTACTTTTTCATGTCAGAATAAGAATAAATTTATTTCCGAAAAAAATGATCAAAATGATAATTTACAAAGTCTGCCTAACTAGGCCGACAAAATTTTTTCCGAGTTACTTTATAACATCGGTAATAATGTGGCTATATGTATAAAAAAATATGAATAAAGTACTAAATAAATAAAAATAAATAAATAAATTGGCGCGTGGGGGTAGGGGCAACCCCCCTTGCCCTACTTGCCGGGGTGACACAATCGATTTTTTATAAGACTGCAGAGTAGGAATCTAATAAATTACCTCAAATGCCACATTTTCAACCGTTGATCTCTCTCTCTCTCTCTCTCTCTCTCTCTCTCTCTCTCTCTCTCTCTCTCTCTCTCTCTCTCTCTCTCTCTCTCTCTCTCTCTCTCTACCTTCCTCTCTGTCTCTCTGTTATTAAGACTACTTATTATTTATTTGCTTTTCTCGTTGAGAATAGACGGCTTAATTAAATTTGTCTCGTATTTCTGCGCGGGTGAGTGTAGTGAGAAACAGTGGTGGGGGGTCGGCGGTTGGTTGGCTGCTGGGCGCGGCGCCATCTTCGGCTTCCGAAATACGGTAAATCTCGCGCGCTGCAGATTACCTGAGTCGGCTCGGATGTCGCAGCGAAATTTATGTTCTCTTAATTGCCCGAGCTGCGACTGCCGGAGTAATTGCTAATACCAGCTTGATTTAACGCAGATTATTGCCGGCGATTACGTTTACACGGTCATGCGGCGTGATGGGCGAAGTTTAATCGGCTTCCGAATTTTAATTAAAAAGTTATGATATTAGCGCTCGGGCGCGGCGAGACATCTCGCTCGAGCCACAGCGGTGTAACTGCGTATGCTCTCGTTTGGGGAATAACCAAAATTGGATTTTACCATAAATTTGCTAGAGCTGTGGTTGCAAACGCCTTCTACTTCAGCGGGACAACACAGCGAAATGTCACGTAGCGCGTCGGTAAACGGCAAAACTGTTTCGAGCTAGGCGGCAAGGCGGCAGCACAGTAAATGTATAACTAAAGCAGTATAGATAATAGAAAAAAAATTAACAAAAATAAAATACGTGTGGCACTCGGGGACTGCCGCGGTAAAGCTATTGCATAACATTTTTAACAACTTATGCAATTATAATTGTTTATTTATTTTATTTTTTCTGTTATCAGATAACTGCGCTCTATCAGAAAACGTTGAAATTATTCCGAATCATTTGGGGCTGCGAAATCAAATGATTTGGAATAATTTAAACATCTTCCGATAGAGCGCCGCGCACGAATTTTTTATTCGATAAAGCAAAAAAAAACGGATTATTCGAAAAAAATCGTAGATGAAAAGATAAATAATTAAATTATCTTTAAAATGGTGCAGGTTTCATAATAATACGCCAGATAGTAATTGCGTAATAGCCGTTTTTGTGTTCGGTTAGACCTAATTTCACAAATTAATTACACTATGTAATATAAACAAAATCTAAAATATTCAAAGTTAATAATATTAGGAAAATGTTCTTGTTTAATATATATTTTTTTCGAATCGTAAGCAGTACTCGTTTAGACGTAATTATCAGTTTAAAATCATTAATTTTCTTTAAGAAATTTCTTCATTCGGTCGCCGTGCTGGCCTAAGGTCCGCGATAAAAGCTATGCAATAGCTTAAAAGCGACTGCAAAATTGTTTATAAGTGCATCAGCCATGTCATGGTGATCTTAGAACGAACTATTATACATGAATGCGTATACAACATTTCGTCTCTGTGCTGTTGACCGTTGAGGAGTCCCCGGTATATATCGGACCAGAGCACTGCCTGATTACTGAATACGTCGAATTACTAAAAATCACTAATAATGATCCATTTAAACGGCATAAACTACATTTGTTTTATTTAATACTGTATTATATACCGCATTAGTAGGTACACACATTAAAACTACTATAAAGAAAAAAAACATAAAATACAGTAAATACTACTATAGTTTATCAATAGTCTACATTACTTCATTGAAGATGAAGGCATAAAGTAATTTTTAAGGCAGAAAAAGGGCTGGGTTGTGTTTTTTCGTGAACTAAAATTGGAAAATAATTCATGCGAACGAGGCAGAGCAATGCTTTAGAGCGGAATATGAAATAAATGATCGTCGATTTTCCGGCATCAATCCTACCTGTCGTACCTATAATGCGGCGTACAGATTTACGAAGCGCAACATGAAACGTAACATGAAAGGAAAGAATTTTCAATCCACATTAGTACAATGTATCATGTAATGTAACACACTTTGTAAGAAATTCTTATAGTCTGGACGCCTTGCGCGCGGGAACTGTGCATTTTTTGTGCACGTTACGAGCATTTCAAGTCGCGCGTGGAGCGATCCGACCGACGAACACAGAGGGGCGCACAGTGTGCTCAGAGCGCCAGTGTGAACGGTTTGTGTTGAGACGCGCGCGAACATGAACTGAACCACTTATGGACGCAGGCTACGGACGAATCGTGGAGGCTACGTTGGCGCGCACGGCGGAAACAGATGCGAGTAGGTATGTTCGGTTCGTGCACCTGCTGCGTTCACAGTGATGAAATGCTCCTTTCACGATACATTGCATGTTACCTTTCATCAGTCTGTAGGCAGCATAAGCCATCCGAATATGTTTGAACACATTTCGTGCAGTCTGCGTACAGACTGACGAAAGGTAACATGCAATGTAACATGAAAGGATCATTTCATCAGTGTAGACGCAGCGCTCGCACGAACCAAACATGTACCTACCCGCATCTGTTTCCTGCGTGCGCGCGAACGTAGCGTCAGTCTGCTGAGAACACGCAAAAAGAATGGAGTTTGACGACCAATTTGTGGATTCCATAAAAATTCTCGTGTTCTGTACAGCTCGATTAATTTTATGGCCTTTTCTTCACTCCACGATTCGTCCTTAGCTGTATCCATACCTGCTTTAGTTGGTGTTCGCGCGCGTCTCAGCACAACCCGAAAAACCGACAAATCACGGATCGCTCCGCGCGCGACTTAAAATGCTCGAAGCGTGCGTTCGAAATGCACAGTTCGCGAGAGCAAGCTATGCCCTCGGGAGCGCAAGGCTATGCCCTATCACCGCGGGAGCGCGAGCGCAAGACTATGAGAATTTGTTACAAAGTGTGTTACATTGCATGATACATTGCACTAATGTGGACGGCAAATTCTTTCATTTCATGTTACCTTTCGTCAGTCTGTACAGCAGTCATTAGATTCGGCTGATCTATCTTCGGTGGATAGTTTTACTGCGGTAAAAAGACTACCGTTCATTTCACATTTCGCTCTGACCCATTGCTTTGTCTCGTTCGCATGAACTAATTTCCGATTTTAGTTCACGAAAAAACGTAATCGAGCCCAAAGTTGACACATAAATTGCGCACAGCGGTCACTGACCCCGCGAAATGCAGTCTTGTCTCCAATTCACGATCGAAATTACCGAGTTTGGTAGATGCATATATAACAACACTGACTTACTGGCAGAGCCGGAAAAGTGCCGGATTATAGGGGGAGTACTCTATATTGACTTCTGCCCAATTCATTAGATGGGTTAGAATTTTTCTGAACAAAACATTAATTTACAATTGAATAATTTGTATTAATAGCTTATATTTTGCGAATACGACTCTTGCTTTGGATCCATTTTATCGGAAGCACAGAGTACAGCAGTATACAGAGAATACAGCAGAATACAGAGGTATCGCATTTTTCATTAACAGCAATAACGCAAGCGCTATATTTTATCATTATTAAATTCGGCTACACATTTACCAAGGGCATGGCCCATAAATCACAATTCAGAATCTCCCTTATCCACTCCTTTTTGCCCGACTCCCCTCCACCAGCTGACCATCTGACGGATCTTGTCCCTATATAAATTATTATTAATTATTCTGGGCAGTTTCTCACGCACCCACCTGCCTGCCGCATTATCCCAAATTTATTCGGCACAAGAGATGGTTCCACCGTATAGACCTAGATATAAACTATATAGGAATGGGATATATTGTATGGAAATTAATATTTGGATAGGCTTACTTTTACATCGAAAGGTTTTAATTGAGGAGCTGAGGAACCAATCACAATTTAAACTGGTTAAAGTGAGTTTAATTCGCGCGAAGGGTTCCGTATAATATTCAGGAATCGGTTTTGCTATGAAATATCTTCACATATATTGACTAAACTAAAGCTGTCGACTACAACAGGCGAATCCGTCACTTCAGGAAGTTTTAACGATATTGATCGTTCTGTCTCCAAATAGAGTGGTCAACTACAATGGGCGAACCCGTCACCTCAGGAAGTTTTAACGATTAGTCGTTCTATCTCCCGTGAAATGAACGCAGAAGATTTGGACAATACAGTCCACCGTCGAGGCCACCACATATCCGTAAGAGGCCAAGGCCTTAACCGCGAGATAACTAGGTGTGTTACCGAGCGGGCTTACACTCACGCCCTTACTTCCGATTGCGACCTCGATTGGTTACGAGTTCGAGGTCTCTTGCGCGGTCCTCTCCCCGAAGCCGTGAAACGGTGTATACCGAAGCTATCGCGGACGACGGCATCCTTTGCCCGGCTGTTGACCCAGGATCGGGTAGCCGATGTGAGGTGTCTCTGCGCTCACCTCACTGTCTCCAGTGAGGTGAGCGCAGAAGACATGGAACGAAAACAATCCACACTCTAGTTACGCCACCTGTTCGTCAAAGGCCAACGCCTTACGGCGAAGTACCGGGAAAGGTACCCACCGGGAGCCTCGCCCCCTGACTTACAGTTTGAAAGGACATCTCAGTCTGGAATTACCCTTCAGGATACCTCCTACCTCCTGACTGGTTACAGGTTCGACGTCGCTTACGCGGTCCTCTGCCTTATGAATGTATCGCTGATCACGGCATCCTTTGCCCGGCTTATTCACCCGAGATCGTGTGGCCGAATGGACTTATAGAGCTGTTGCCATAAGGTTAACAACCACCCCGGCTCTATAGGAAACGTTACTGTTGCCAGACTTCCCCGGCTGTTAGTTGGAGTGCACAATCGATTGGCTCACGACGCACGGTGCGCAAACCATCCAGGAGGGCCCGAAGGTTGACTCCTAGGGGAGACTGGCCCGCAGGCCAGCACCCTACCTTTCCTCTCCCTTCTGCGTGAAGGCCGCCGAATAAGTGTTGGCCCGTGAGTATAACCGACCCTAAACAAATAAGTCTTCGTGGCTAAACTCCAACAGGCCCATTAGCTCCCACATATATTGACTAGAAAGATATGGTTTATGGAGTCACTGTACCTACTTGGTTTGATAGAGTCGCAAAGGAGTTCAAAATACTGGACTGGACTTTCCCCGATGAAGCCAGGCCTTGTCTGGTGTTCGAGGACATCCTTGATTTCGGTTGGGAGTAGGTACTCCTGTTATCATCGCTAGTGACAAGGATGTTTTTTTTCAGGAGCAAAGCACTTTAATTAAATGGATTCTCAGGCCGTTGAAGTTCGTGCCACACAAAGGTGTTAAATTGCACTATCAATGGTTGTTGCCGAAAAAATATTTATCGCTGTTGCATATTTTCCACCATTTTTGAAGAGAATTTTCTCTATTTCCATGCGCTGTTGAAGCGATTATCGATTCATTTTCGCATAGTGTTTGCTTAACAACTGTCAAGATTCATGTTTAAGTTTGACGGTTAATTATTTAAAAATCCAATATTGCTTAAAAAACTATTTTAAAACTAAAATTAAAAATAAAATTACAGGATACATATAGAGCCCAGAAATATAAGAGTACATACCAAAAGGCCTTAATTTAAAATACAATGTCATTTTGTCTAGTATATATTTTGTTTTATTCATCGATGGGAAGACAACTCCTCGCTCCTCACTACTCAATTTAAAATATAATTATCAATATCGTAATTTCCAGGATCCGTGTAGTTAGTCGGCAAGTTCTGAAAGCTCAAAAATATTTTTAACCATATCCCTATCACCTAATTCTTGTTGTAAAACTGTCAACGATTACATTGTCAACAGTATAAACTCCACTAAATAGTATTGAAATGTTACAATGATATCAAATATTAATAAATTTATTAGAAAATATAAATAACTTAAACTAATGAAAAAAATAGTTAAGTGAAATCTGTAGCAACGGTCGTTTCGGCGATGTTACAACCGACGTTGTCCAGGGTAGACTGCGGTAAAGTGGTTGAAAAATCGCCGAAACGTCGGGTGCTACAAACTTCACGTATTTAATTCGTTTTTTAAACCTATTAATAATGTGAAACAACCGCGACAGTCTTCGATTTCAAAATACTTAACCTAATCGAACGGCATTTTATACCTACTCTTTTTCCAGAAAGGAGCAATTTGCCATGCATTCGAAGATACATTACGTCGTTATGACAAGCGTTTTTTTATGAGGAAATAATTTAGTAAGTATATAAAGTTATTAAAAATTATGATGACAACGATACACGTTTTATTTAACCGGGCATACGTTTAGATTAACCACGTCACATCCGTAAGTGACGGTGTAATGATTACGATGACGATACGATGCAGTGAGTTAAAAGCAAATGTCTTTTTAGGTCCGATCGTTGTCCGAAGCCACGGCTGCATTCTGAACATAAATATTCTTTCAGCTTCCTATGAACAACAACTAAATGCTTTTTAACCGACTGTTTCGAACAAAATGAGCGATCACACTCCCCACAAGTATACTTCTTTATTTTCTTATGGAATGCGTCAACGTGGATTGTCAAGTGTCCTTGCTGAGCAAACGTACGATCACATTGTTCACACGCATATTTCTTTATTTTCTTATGAATGCTATCCACGTGGCTGTTTAAGTTTCCTCGCGTAGTAAAAGCGCGGGCACATTCCACACAGGTATATTTCTTTAAATTCTTATGGATAATATCCACGTGGATTTTCAAGCTTCCTTGTCTAGTAAAAGCACGAGCACATTCCACACACGTATACTTTTTTATTTTCTTATGAATGGTATCAACATGCACTTTTAAGTGTCCTTGCGTAGTAAAAGCACGATTGCAATCTCCACATGAGTGTCTCTTCAGTTTCCTGTGAACTGTCTCTAGATGTACTTTCAAATGCCCTGTCCGTGTAAACGAACGATCGCATTCTACACACGCGTACTTAATTGATTTCTTATGAAATGCGTCTACATGTTCTTCCAAATACCTTAGCTGCGGAAAGGCATGATCGCATTCAGGGCACGAAAAATCCTTCCGTTTACTATGAACTAACTCCAAATGCAACGTTAAATTTCGTCGCCTCGCGAAAGCTCGGGCACATTCACCACATGCGAATTCCTTTAACTTCAAATGAACCGCGGAAATATGAGACTTTAAACTATCCTTTCGAGAAAACGCCATGTTGCACTCAGCGCAAACATGCGATGTCACATGTTCGACACTCGATCCACTTTCGCCAATATTACTGCTTCCAGATGGTCCATTTTTGATCGGTTCGGGCTTTATGACACGATTCACTCCCTCATAGAATTCGATCACATTCCATCGATCATCTGGTATGGTATCACTGAGAGGAATATTCGAACATGAATCGTCCATATCGTAGACCTCCGTTTTAATTGGAACATTTTCCTCACTCTTCACAATCATGTTGCTGTAGGCGTCCTCACTTTTCTCACTCATATTCACACGAATAAGTAACTGTTTCACTAAGAATTAGTTTCTATTCATTTGACAATATAATAAAGCTAAGCGATTATAACTGCAGTAGGATGAAGCTCGCGATGAAATACTACTTGACAGATGCCACCAGTGTAGCCAGGTTATTAAGTTGAATTCCCCAACCTCCACTGATGCGCTTGGGGGGGGGGGGGGGGGGTTGGATTGTTTCATATTAAATAAAAATTTGAAGATGGCGCATTTTTTTATCATGAGAGAACTGACATAATTTTTAAAACCTGGTTTTAAAGTTTAAATGTAAATAAAATCAAAAACTAATACTGTAATATGAAGGCCAATCATAAAAAAAAGAAAATAGTTATGCATTAACGAAGTAATTGAAATAGTGTAATAATAACAAAAATATCTCTAAATATTAATACCTATTTTAATACTATTTTACGGCAACTAGATAAACATTACGTTTTTTCCATACTAAAATGTAACAAATGACGACGGAGATATTGTTCTCGCATTTTAGTAGAATTTTGGAAAAACTACATTTTAAAGGCCTACTATGCCGTAAAGATATTTCACAATACAACATTACTACTTTTAATACACGTTTAATTTCTAATTAAAAATATAAATCATCTTTGATCTCGAAACCGTCGCTTTAATCTGTACAGTGTTTTTAAATGCACATGGACGCCTCTAGGATAAGTTGGTTCAGTCAAACTCGC
This sequence comes from Micropterix aruncella, assembly GCA_944548615.1. Taxonomy (NCBI): domain Eukaryota; kingdom Metazoa; phylum Arthropoda; class Insecta; order Lepidoptera; family Micropterigidae; genus Micropterix; species Micropterix aruncella. Next base: position 18,651,907 of record OX155968.1, on the reverse strand, counting down.
AAAGCTAAATGGACATTGGTTTACGCTATTGCTATTCCAATTATAAAAATACTTTCACCACCACCTGTCACCAGATTTGGTTCGCGGCAATGTGAATTGCCGCGAACCAAATCTGCACAACATTGCACACATTGCACAACAAATATAAGAAATAAATTACATCATATTGATATAACAGAGAATATACCAATTATACAATTTGTACCCTGAAGACTAGCTCAGATAGTCAGATAATAAAGAAATATTAATATAATAATAAAATAATACACTACTTACTAAACGAAAATGTAATATTTTTGTATATTAATCAGTTGAATATAATATGAATATTTTCGAACAATAATTATTATCGCATATATTTATAATATAACAGTCGTTAATACTCTTTAAATACTTTATATTTTGTTATTCACACTTTTGTCTTCCCAACGTTTGGAACTTCTAATCTAAATTATTCTTCTGAACTTCTAATCTAATATCTACCATAGGTGTAAATTATATTCGGCATACGTTAAGTACTTACTTGCTATGTACCTATTACTTAATATTAAAATGATGTATTTTACTTATCAATAAAAAAAACTATTTTCAATGGATTAACAAATTTTAATGAAATTTGAAAAGTAGGTACTGTTTGAATATCATCTAATTTGAATATTCTTAAAAATAACATAAAAATATAAGTTAAAACGACAATACATAAAGTAATAATTAGATACCAAATAAGTTTGTTATATTATAAATACATTTTATCTATTTTCTGATTTTGGCTCTTAGACATTTTATTACAGCGGATAAATGTTTTATTACGCGATAGAGCAACTTTCATTAGTTCTAGGCATCTTGACAATTATATCATATTTGTTCGTGCTCATAAATAGGTTGGAGACAAAAAAAGATCAACTGATTCAATCGCGTGACTATCTTTCACTTTTTTACAGTAATTATTTATTGTTTCCCATGTATTAATTACATCCGCGAACAATTAATTGTGCGAAGCGATCGCTACATTCCTGTAATTATCTTTAATTTATTAATTACTTCTTATCGTTGATACTACGACACAAGCCAGATATTTACCTGCCAAACAATGTTAAAATAGTTCACGGATATTTCGAGAACAAGTCGTTTGACCTTTGTCTTGCCGGCGGTGACGACCCGTACTGCATGTGTGATAATGTGTATATATGCCAAATTGCAAAGCACATTTTTGGTTGTGCTTGGTTCTATCCGGCTTGTTCCTGCCTAGTGGGAGCTAATGGGCCCTTGATTTGGGATGAAAACGGGCAGCGGAAAATATGATATCTATGGGTAGTACCTACGGGAATATCATGGCGATGGTGTGGACACGGATGAAAGAGGAGCCAAAAACGTATTGATCCGGGTCTAAATAACCTGTGGGTAGTACCTACAGAAGGTTAAATGACAATAAAAAGTATTTTACTTTACATGTTTAATTTGTAAAATAGTAATATGTATCTGAATAATGAGTGGTTCCAGAGTGGATTAGTTGGGATGGAAGCCATTATGCAACATTACACATACCTATCTACTGTATATTTTTTCGGATATTGCACACTAGGTAAACTACTATTATATACTCATCGATACTTACAGTAAGTAGGCAATAAAAGACATATTTGGTCCTTAACTGTGTAATTGCTGTTTTTCACACACGGCAACTTGGATAACTTGGGTTAAAGTTAAAATTTCAAATTCAAATAATTTTAATTTAAGGCCATGTTATTCTTTTTTAAAAATCAGCCGTTTATTTGTATTTCGGTCATATGTTTTTGCTCAAATATTTTCGTTTGTGTAACCATAGTAAAGTAAAAAATTTACCCTATTTTCAAATATGAGATCCTGTGTCGGTGTTTTCTATTACAGCTTCTTGCAGTCTGGCTATACAGTTACTGTAAATGCGTACTGTTAAGAACTGCAAACAACGATGGAGAAGCTGCTTCTGTATGACAACATAATATAACCACAGATTTCACTGCAAACAGACGCAAAGTCGCAGGAGTTGCGGCTGGAGACTCTTGATCCCCCACCGCACTTGCCAGACCTTGTTCCAATAGCATTACATTTTTTTCGGAATTTCAATAGTTTTTTACATATATTTTTTTTTACATAGAAATATAGTTTTTTACATAATTTAATTTAACAGTAGTTGCTTCGATGTAATTGGTAAATTACAAAAATAACGTAATGTTCATATAACCTTATATGAACATTACGTCATTTGTACTTTATAAATATTTTATTCTACCGCATTGCCTTAAATAAATGTTATAAAATTACCTTAGTCACTAAGAATACATAGAACATATTTTATTTCTCTGTATAGACGAAAATATTAGCGAGCACATAAGACAACTTCTGGATTTATGTACAATTGGAAAAGGCTTCTTATTTAATTTGAAGTAATGCATAATGGAGATTAGACTGCAACTCTGGTTGAAATTATGTGTGAATTCCGCTAGTCTTTCAGCTCTGCATTCAGTCTTAGAAATTCAAGTTTGGTTTAATCAAATGCTATTAATGTTTCACGCGACTACGGAACTACATTACCGACAAAGATGCAGGGCCTGATATAATACCGCTTAAATGTATACGTTATCTTTCCGATGAGTTGGCTGTTCCATTATTTATGATATTTAGTAAATCTCTTCAAGAGGCAACATTCTCTGATAAATGGATAACCGCCAACATAGTGCCTATTCACAATGCAGCGACTCCAGTCAAGTAAAGATCGACAGACCCATAGTCCCCAAAAGAAAAAAAACGATTGTATCACCCAAAGACTTTCCCGGAAAGTAGCCAAGGTCTGATATCATCTCAATATTATTACTTTTTATTTAATTTAAAATAAAGCATGCGGTTTACATATTACTGCAGCATTAGCAAAAAACAAAGCACACTGCAGTATCTTGATTACTATGTCTACGTCGCCTAACTAGACCTAGGCCTGTACCAAGGCCGGCGTAACCATTTTTTTTACATTTACATACGTTTAAAATTATTGACAAAACAACTCAACTTAGGACACAAGTATTTAGGAAATCTTAAAGTATCATTAAAAAAAAATATTAGGTAAAGATAGAATTAAAATAAGAGTAGGTACTAGTACTTTAAAACAGTCCAAAGTATCCATATAAAATAAATATCTCAAATATAATTCCACAATTATCTTAAAGTGTTAGTAATTTTTTTTAAATATAGTCCACATTAAAACTGAAATCATAGTTGAACAATATAAATTTAAATCTTAAAAGGAATTGTAAAATAAAATAAAATAATACACAAATATGTCTTAAAATAATAGAAATTTATTTCAAATTGTCATATACTAAATATATAAAAATCGAAATAATAATAAAGTGTCAGACTGCTTCCTACTTAAACAAATATAATACAATTCAAACTAGATATTAAATAATGTGTAGCTCTTTCGCGACCTCCATTTAATGATAGAACGTCCAGCGTCCTGCTAGCCGGACTTTACGTCCTACCGGTAGGACGCGCGTTTTCTGTTTATTTGAGGATTTCTAGGCATGCTAGCAGGACGCAATTTTATTTGGTAGATAGTGCATCTCATTCGCTCCTAGCGAGTTTTTAAATCACGTCGCTGTGACCAGTTTGGCCCAAATGGCTGCCTGTATAAGACGTGGGGTGCGCGTGCGCGCCAAAGCGACATTCTTCGATGAACAAAATGGCGAAAACACGTGGAGTCGTCAACATTTCGGGAACGACTACGACAGTAGTTATTGTTGGGGCACAGTAAGAAAAGTAGAAAATAACTTTGTAAGGGTGTTTTGGGACATAGATCGAAAAGTTTCAACCGTCCCTAAAGAAATTTTGATTGGAAATTTCGACGACGCAGCCGGCGACTACACCCGTGACAATATTAATGAAGAGAGTTGTAAGTACCTATAATTAAAATATAATATTTTATTTAATTTATTTATGAACTTACTACTTACTTATTTGAGGATACGATAAGTGTGTTTGAATCAATCTACATAATATTATAAAATGTAGGTATATCATAATCATAGGTCACAATCATATATCATAAACATTTGATATATGATTGACACGAGTGTAGTTGACAACAACGAAATACTAGCTTTTATGAGACTATGGTCTTAGCACTACCGAGCCGAAACCGAACCAAAGCGGGAATTAGCCTAGGAAAGTCCTGGCCTAAGTATGTATTACTTTTTAAAACTGTTTAGCTGACGTCATTGGTCAAGTATATATATGCTGGGATTTCGTGGTCTAATTTAATAAACCTAGGTTTGTTTAGTTAATAAAAAAAGGTAGGTATGAGTACAAATTGACTGATAGTTATTATTTTTTTAAATATAGTCTTTATATTTCAGCGTCATCCGAATCATCCACAAGCAGTGACGATACTATTAATGAAGAACAACTTGATGCCAACAACAGTATTTTGATACAACCTTCTTCTACGAATACAGCTGTTATAAAGGATGTAACTTGGACTTTCGGTGAGGAAGTAATTTTCGACCAACGGCATCAGGGCTCCTTCAACGCTACCTTGCTTGAGCCTTCCAATGCACTACAAAGTATCAAGGACGCATTCTTCTTAGTATTTCCCAGGCAGAAATTAAGTTACATAGTACAGTGCACCAACTCTAAATTTCCAGCCAAACAAAAACTATTGACAGAAGGAGAGTTATTGAAGTTTTTTGCTCTATTATATGCCATGACCCTTCAGGAACTGCCAGTTCGACGATCCTATTGGAATACTACCTCAGATGGGATATATCCCGCTACAAACTTTGGAAAAAGGTTTGGAATGAGTCGTCAAAGATTTGAAACTATTTTAATGGCGCTAAGCTTCTCCCCAGCTTCCATTAATAATGATGATTCTGACAAATGGCATAAAGTAAGGCCTTTGGTAAATATGATTAATGAAAAACTTGAAAGTGCTATCAGTCCTGGTTCAAAAATTACTGTGGACGAATCTATGTTTGCATGGTATGGAAGAGGTTCGTATTTTAAAGATGGGATGCCTGCAGTGATGAAGATTAAAAGAAAGCCCAAAGGAGTAGGATGTGAAGTAAAAACGGCTTGTGACAGTGCGACAAATATAATGATAAGAATGGAAATAAATGAGGGTAAAGAATCAATGAGTGTCAAAAAGTGGCAAAGAGAATTTGGCGCCGGTACTGCAACTACTTTGAGATTGACTGAACCATGGCATGGTTCTGGTAGAATAGTAATCGGAGACTCCTGGTTTGCCTCTGTTAAAACGTGTATACAATTGTTTAAAGCTGGTATGTTCTTTCTTGGAATGGTAAAAACAGCGCACAGTTTTTATCCTGTCTCTGAAATAACTGCCAGGTGTCCAGTACAAAAAGGCAAATTTGTGGTGGGCACAGCAAACAAAGACTCAGTTCCGTTAACTGCTATCGCATGGAGGGACAGGCGGGTTCACAAATTTATTGCTTCTTGTGGCACGACCTTGCCTGGTAGACCATCACGTAAAAAGCGATGGGATGAAGATGGTAATCCATATTACAAAGAAATCGAACGACCTCGTATAATCGAGCAATATTTCGATGGTGCTCCAGCTATTGATATACATATGCATATTCGACAAGACGGGTTAGCTCTGGAAAAAGCATGGGGCACACATAAATGGGAACACAGAGTATACGCCTCAATTCTAGGAATAATTGAAGCAAATGCCTATTTGGCATATAACTTTTTTGTTCGGTCGGAACATAATCAAATATCCCACCGCGATTTCACTACTCAGTTGGTACTTGCACTGGTGGACGATGACAAATCATGTGATAGGCAAGAACAACAAAATGATGCTCGTTCCAATCAAGGCTCCATACTCAGCGGCGAGCATGTCCTTGAACGTCTATCAAAAAATGATGAAAGACAAAGAGTTCAAAGAAAATGCATTGTTTGCTCCAGAATCCACAAGAGGCAACAAAAAGCAAGTTACTATTGCAAAGCGTGTGGTCCACGTTGTGTCTTGTGTTCACCACAAACGGGGCGGAACTGTTTCACGTATCACATTCAACACGGAATCCCAGCTTAATTTTTAATATTTTCTTCAAACTATTTTGTCTTTTTTATCATTATTTTTATTTTTATTACTACATCTTGTTGGTCTACGAATAAATAAATAACATAAAACATACAAGCAGTTCTTTGTTATTCACCTTATTTTATTTACCTATTTCTTCTGAAATATTCAATACACCCATATGTGATACGCTCACTTGTACAATACAATTCTCAACCCACAAATATATATAACTATACTTCGAGAATAATAACTAATTGTTAAAATTACAAGCATAACTGTTATGTCATATAAAAAAGGTTTTCGGCTTCTACCCGCATTCGTTTCGAACGGCACGTCGGGCCTGCCAGCAGGACCAGTGAGGGAAGTTCATACAAATTTAACGATAAAATGAGTACTGCTGGCAGGACTCAATACCGTCAGAACGTCCTTCTGGAAGGACCTTCCGGAAGGACAGACCACTGGACGTTCTATCATTAATATCCATCCAATAATTGAATTTGAAATTATTTCAAATTCAATTCAATATCCAATTTCATAAATAAAACCGATGATCGCCCTCTCTCGGCCGGTGTATTTACCAGTTTGGGTTCCGTTTCAAAACCGCCTCGAGCGGCGCGGTTCGTTTCTCGACTAGCTTAGGGCAGCTCGACCTTAATTTTTGATTAAAATTTATGACGGAATTTACTATTGGTGCAGCATGTATATGAGATATTCCAACCAAAATGTCACAACGTGATTTCGGCCCAACAAGACATCTTATTTACTAAACTCTAAGTCTTTAAGTGTAATATTTCTGGTGGACCGATTTCAACCACCATCTTTTTAACTAGTGCCATGAGCATATGATGCATGCATACCAAATTTCAGTTCAATCGGATTAAGCTTTAGGGCGCTATTGTGAAGGAATACATACACACTGACATACAGACAGACAGCCTGACACGCAGAGAGATTTCAAGCTGGAAATAGTCTTAGTCGTCTCAGGGGGTCTCAACATAAATATTTCCGTCTTCATCTCGAAAAGATTTTTTAACGCGTTCACAACACTTTTCCTCCTGCTCGGTTGGTGGGCCGCGAAAGTAATAATAATATAATAATAATAATAATAATGCTTTATTTAAGAGAAAGTAGTACAAAAATTATGTCTTAAAAACTACCCAACTAGGTTAATGCCCGTACTAGGGTAGATTCTTTTCTTTTAAATTAAGATGCGCACGTAATTTTATACTGCAATTATAGAACTATGGTGATATTTACATGTTTATATAATATTAAACATTATACATATATTATTCTCATTTATATATAAATATATACATTTACCTACTTGTATTATTTACATACTATTATTATTTACATACATTTGCATTTACATACACGTATTTATTAGTAATATATAATTGTAATATTAAATTAAATTGATAACGTCGTTTTAAACGAGGATATGTGTAATAATTTCAGCTACCTTTTCCCTGCCGGTCTCAAACAGCCACAAAGTAAGTTTTCCCTTTTTCATATGTAAGCTTTTGCATTGTTTTAACTTATCCTGAAAGTAATTGTGGAGTTTAGGAGCTACACAACTAAAGTGCCTTTGCGCACATTTAGTTTTGGTTTTTTTAATTAGATGTTTTTCTGACGCGCAACCTCTAGTTAGAATCTTGTGGTCAGTGATGTTGTGTGTGTGCGGATTGTTGAGATAATAAAGTAAGGTTACTTTTTCATAAATCTGTCTAACGTCCAAAAGTCTCAGCTCTTTTAGTAGTTCGTTTGTTTGATATCGATGTGGCTTTCTGGACATGACCCTCAGGAGAGCTTTTTGCGCGTTAACAAGCGGATCTAACGCCGAATCTGTAGAACCCCCCCACCCTAATATTCCATATGTAATCGAGCTGTGGGCTAGCGCGTAGTAGACTTTAATGAGGCTTCTTAACGGTAGAACATTTCTAAGGGCCTTAAAAGCAAAAATCAGCTTCCTGATTTTACCCGCAGTAATAAGTACGTGAGGATCCCACGTGAGGATAAAAACAGATCTGCCGTCGCCTACTTATCGTGTACTTAAATCCTCCTTCGTCGCTGTCGTTGTACCTCTCATACATAACTTAAAATGGTTGCGCCATGACACAAAGCAGCCCTCCGAAATGTTCCCGTCCTCCGGCGTGGCAGTGTGTATAGAGCGTGCCGGGGCAAGGATCGTAACCTTAATTGACGTATCCTGTTATCAGCGTGCGGCGGCAGCTTTTCAGCCCGGTTCAGGAGCTGAAGATGCGGCGGATAACGGCCTCTTATTTACGGGAACCGCTCCGCCGGAACGGCTCCAAGGTGTTTTGTGATCGCAAAAGGCAACGGAAGCGACTTCGATAGCCGGCCGACTCCTGCCACCGCAACAGAGGAAATAGTGGCAAATTTATATCGGGCAAGGGTTCTCCTACATAGTTTATAACAGTGAGAAAGCGAGCGATATCTTTTTATTTTATTTTCTTTTTGTTAAAAACATAAAGCATAAAAAAAATACATATTAGCATAACATATAACAGTAGTAAAGCCAATGATGTTTTAAATTATTTGCTCTATAAGGATTACAAAATATGCTAAACAACACAATACAAAGAAATCCAAAAAAAATAAAACTAACAGTTAAAATCGCTATGTGCGAGTGTATGGATATTGGTGTGTGTTTGTGTGATGGAGATCGTGTATGTGTGGGTGTGTGTGTGTGTGTTTGTATGTATTTGTGCGTGTATGTATGTGTGTGTGGGTGTGTTTATCTGTAGTGCGAATGTGCTTGTGAGTGCTTGTGCATGCTAATTCAATCCGATCTGATAATCAGCTTTTCACGTACCTCCTTAACAAAGGATCGACTATTCTGATGGTTAAAAATGTCAATATCGTTAAAGCATACATTGTATGCATCCATAACGCGCGGTAATAACGCAACTATATAACAATAATAACAATAATAATGTAATATATAACAATAATATTTCAACTATTTATATATTTTCAAAAAAATCGGTTCGAATATATCTATTTGCAGTATCCCAGGTCATGTCAAATAAGAAATAAGAAATAAGAAATAGGAAAAAAATATTTTCAAAAACCCGATCTGGGTATAGAAATTACATATAACAAAAAATAGTATTTCTACAAATGAAATTACATTTCAAATTATAAAAAAAGTGTATAAAAAACTAATATAAAAAAAACATAGAAATTAAAAAACAACAAAGACATAAAAACTAGAAAAATAAAAATAAACAGAAATAATGAAAAACATAGAGAATCAGCAATTGTCTGACTTCAAAGAAAAATATTGTCTGACTTCAAAGAAAAATATTACTACTAGTATAAATAGTAGCAAGAAGAGAAATGAGCGTAAGACATTGTAGGAATATAATGTTGCTAGTAGTTATCTGGCTACAGAGATTGTTTATCTAGATAGGGACTAATATAGGTCCGGGAACACTCACATAATTATGTTGAGTGTCGCGGTTAACGTTATAAAAAAAGCAAACTTTATTAATTTGATGTTTAATTATAAACGTCTACTCACTACTGAGGTTACAATAATAATGACAAAGTATTCTATTTCGATTTAACATTACACATTATTTATCTATTACGTTATCAATGCTTATTCTCTAGAAAGTTCTATGGTATCTGCTTCTCACGTCTCGTCTCTTCCTATCGGCTCCTGCGGTCAACCAGGTCGGTTGATAGTCCTTGTTTTTTATTGCTTTCTTGATAACTGCTTCCGTCTTGTTTCTGTTTTGGTGATAAGTATATTGAATGCTGATAAGTCTTGGGTAATCGTCGTTGGTTCCATACTAATGGGTATCCATTGCGCCTCCCCCCTTAAAATGAGTGATCATCTCGGTTAATGCAATTGGCTGAGATGATTGCTCCTCAATGCTCCTTGATGCTCTTGTGCTGATTTTCCTTCGATATATCCATATGCTAATCCCAATTATGATTAATATCAACAGTGTATAAGTGATAGTTGATGTCATTGCCAAATGGATTTTGTGTTCCATCGGTAATTCATAATTTATATGTTTTAAAGTCTTCATTTCCATTTCTAAGTTTAATTTTCCCTGTTTTAATGTAGCTTTTCCGGTCACTTTCATATCGTTATACAGTGGTATTTTCGGCAATTGAATTATGTTATCCATTACTTCTTTAGTTACTTTGTTTGATAAAATTTTTTCGTTGAATTTGATGTAACAGTCTTCTGGTATGTCTACTGCATATGTTCCTTGAATTCCACAATTTTGGCTATGTTTCGGCAATTTTCTTCTACTTGCGTTGGTTTATTTGCAGCTAATATCCATTTTGTCTCCTCGCTGATGTATTGTGAGTACGTATCTTCCATGTTGCTGAGCTCTGCATATGCGCATGAATTATTTCTTTCTCCCGTAATCAGTTCAGTGATGCAATTTTTATGTTTTCCAATCTTCGAATTTTCGCAAAAAAATTCCTTTTCGTGGATTTGTTGGCAACTTTTCTTTTCCATTGTCCATTCATGTCTCCTTATGTTAATGTATGAGTCGGGTAATGTGGAGGTTATCCATTTGTCTTTGGACCAGATAGGTATAGGTATTATATGATAGGATAGGAAATATTGTCCTTCAATTATTGGTATCTCAATTATAAATGTGAATCTATTTAAAAATCTAAATGCCTTTACTGTACATAAGTTTTCTAGTATAGCTATATCTTCACTAGGGAGATGTTCATCTTTTCTTAATATTATTTTTCTTATGCTTTCTTTAAAATTGCTCGCTGATAATATTAATTTACCTAGTTGCGCAAATGTTAATGCATTTCCTAGTCTTAATATAATTTTTTCCACTAAGTCTAAATTGAATAATATTTGTATGTAAGCATTTGCTAACTTTTCTCCTTTTCTAGATACTTCTATATCATTAATAGTATTCATAATTAAATCTTGTTTATTTTCTAATAGTTTAGATTGATTTTATATTTTATCTAATGCTATGTTAGTCACTATTAATTGCTTATTTTGATTATCTCTTATTTTACATATATTTTCTCTATTTTCATTTATTAATCTATTTATTTTTTCAGCATCTGCTTGATCCATATTTCCCGTTATTAATTTTATTAAACTTCCTAAAGGGTTTATAATTCCGCGTTTGTTTCTCTTGTTTGTTTCTAATATATTTTCAATGTCGTTTTTTATTATATTCAATAATACTTCTATCTGTTGTTGATAGGTAGTCAAATCCATTTCTATTACTGTTTGTTTTCTCAACATAAAATACGAATTTTCTATATTTTTTACTATGTCAGGTATATTGTCATAATTTAAAGTATGTATAACTGTCCAATGGGAGGTTTTAATTTGACTCTTTCCTTTTTCGATTGCTATAATTTCTGGTTGTTCGGTTAATGGTACGATGTTGATGGCTGCTGCGATAGCGCTCCATCTGAAACCAATTTTCGGTTTCTTTTAAGGTTTGCAATATGCGTTTTCTTTCCATTCGATAAAGTCGCGATATTGTTTACATTTATGTGCGTAATTGTTTTTGGTTTAAGATATTTATCTTTTGCTTTCTTATGATTTTCTTTTAAATTCTTTTCATACACTTTATCGCCTATTTTAAAAGGATTTTCTTCCCTATTTTTATTAGATTTTTCTGTGCGTTTTTCTTTCTCGTTAATTATACTTTTTTCAACTGTTTTGTAGAGTGTTTGTATTTTATTCCTATGTTCTTTTATAAATTCCTGTATCAGATGTGATCCATTAGATATTGAAAAAATATTTTTTGTAGTATAATATCCTGCGTGTACTTCTATAGGTGCTTTATTTATTACTGAGTGAATACTGTGGTTGTATGCTGTAATTGCATAATCCATAATATTTTTTATACTATCCTTTGGATAAAGCCTTTTTAATGTTGTTAAATGTTCTTTAAGTGTAGAATGTAATCTTTCTATAGGTGAGTTAGAATTTGGATTATATGGTGTTGTTATATGGCATTCTATTCCGTAATCTTTTAAAAGTTCTTGCGTTATTTTAGTATTAATTTCACCTCCATCTGTTATTATTTTTGTTGGTATTCCGAATCTACTAAAAAATTTTATCAACTTTCTTGATATTGTTTGCGCTGTTTTATTATTTAATTTTTCGGCTTGGGCATATTTTGAAAACGTATCTATTATCGTTAAAAATATTACGCTGTCATACTGATAGATGTCTAAATGTAGTACTGCCATAGGTTTTGAAGCTGTTGGTGTAACGTTAAATTTTATTTTTATATGGTTCCGATCATATTTCGATTGTTTACAGTGTTCGCATTTGTCTATAAAATTTTGAATACTTTCTTTCATGTTTTTCCAGTAATAAGTCTGTTTCAAATTTTTTAATGTTTCTACTATACCTGTGTGCGCTTGTAAATATTCGTATTTATTTTTAATTATTCTGATTTATTCCTCTGTTGTCTTTATTGTAATTACTTTTTTTGTGCATTTTATTAATTTCGGTCCGTTTCTATTAAATAGGGTACTATATGCGCGTGATGCTAAAACATATAAGTAGTTCATTTGTATCGAAATGACAATAATATTTCTTTTATCAAAATTTTGGTTGAAGTTTCTGCGCTGTGTAAATTTATTTCCCTGATGACCAAATACTGGTTTATACAAATGATTTTCGTTTACTCTCTCTAATGCTTGCTGAAGTGTTACTGGCTTATTCATACGTAATATAGTTTGAGTCGTTCTGTCGTGAATATTATTAATAAACGTATTTATTGCTGTCATTTTTATCAACGATTGTTCCCCTAATTTACTTTCTAACTTACTAGCAATATTCTGTATCCTTTCTTTAAATTCTGCATATGTCTCATTTCCATAAATTTTCATTCTTATTAATTGCTCATGCAATGCTGCTTCATTAAGCGAAATCGAAAAAACTTGTCGTAGGTTTAATTTTATCTTTTCCCATGTTAAATTCGGATCATTTAAATTTAATTTTGCACGACAATTTTCGTGAATTTTTGTTAATAACATTCTCAATGCTAAATTTTCAAAGAGACTTTGCTCCATATTTTTACATTCCATTTTTCCTACTAAATTTAGGAACATCTCTCCAGTTGAGATAAAATGCTCAAGGCTTTTCTCATTTCCACTGAACTGTGGCACAATTTCCAAGAATCCCTTTACTGGATCCATTTTATTTTCAATTTACTTTAATTGCTTTTCAATTTATTTAAATCTAATTTGCCAAAGCTATGACTATTAGATTGTTACCAAAGATATGGTTATTAAATTATTGCCAAAGTTAGGACGATAAAATAATTTGTCAAAGATATGACTTGGTGATTATTATTGTTTGTCAAAGATATGACTTCCTTGTAGCAAGAAGCGACAATATTCCTTTTCAGGATTAGGCAGACAATAGGACAGGTAGTAAGGATTTTGACTCACATTAACGTCCAGGTGACTGCCGTGTTCATTCCGCTTCAGAAGGATTGATTTTTGACCGCTGCTCTTCGTGTCTTCTTCTGCGATCGGCGGGATACCAGCTGATGTCCAAGAGGTTTGATTGAAGCTGCAGGTTTCCCCAAAATACGCCAAAGGTGACTTGATTGCGCAGGTGAAGCGGTCCAGTACCGACTGCGCCAATTATGTTGAGTGTCGCGGTTGAAGTTATAAAAAAAGCAAACTTTATTAATTTGATATTTAATTATAAACGTCTACTCACTACTGAGGTTACAATAATAATAACAAAGTATTCTATTTCGATTTAACATTACACATTATTTATCTATTACGTTATCAATGCTTATTCTCTAGAAAGTTCTATGGTATCTGCTTCTCACGTCTCGTCTCTTCCTATCGGCTCCTGCGGTCAACCAGGTCGGTTGATAGTCCTTGTTCTTTATTGCTTTCTTGATAACTGCTTCCGTCTTGTTTCTGTTTTGGTGATAAGTATATAGAATGCTGATAAGTCTTGGGTAATCGTCGTTGGTTCCATACCAATGGGTATCCATTGCGACATGAGGAACAACGAATGACAAGTATTCTCGCATACTATTCAAATCGTCTATGACAACTACTTTTTTTCTCTCAGTCAAATAGCTCGTAAACCAGGAAGGAGGAATGACATGCTCGAGTTCTACCACCGCCAATCTTCGAAGAAGTTTTTCGTGCGAAACCGTATCGAATAATGCCTTTGCAAGGTCCAAGAAGACCGCTATACACTTTCTAGCCTTACCAACATATAATTAATTAAAGTAGTAACTTTAATTATTGCATCCGTAGTGCTCATTTGCTCTCTAAATCATAAGTGACTTCTGAAAGAAAATTGTTAGCTGTCAGTTAATTGCCGTTTCTTTTTTTTAACGAGCTTTTCTATGATTTTAGATATGTAAGGTACTGAGTAAGGAGATAAACTTAAAATTATTAATGCCTTTTTTGTCACCATTTTAAATACTGTGATAACTTAAGCGCTTTCAATACACTAGTAAATATATCTGTTTTATAACTGCAATTAACTATGAAATGAAATGAAATGAAATGAATGAAATGAAATGAAATGAAAAATACCTTTATTGTACTAACAAAAAAAAAATACATGGGTAAAGAAAACTTAAATTCTATTTTAACTTAGTACAAACGGCGGGCTTATCGTTTCACGATTTCTTACAGCCAACCGTGTAATATTAAATAAAAGTATCAATACAGCTCACATACATAAACATATACACATAAATATACATATACATACATCCAAATATACATACAAAATAAAAAAAATATAATTTATAATATAATATATGTATATTATAATAATAAATACATAGAAACTACAGATAAATAATAATAAAAATAACTGCTTATATAAAATGATAGATATTACAAAGTTCTTATGCTTCTATCCAGTCAACAACCCAACGAAAGGGGGAAGGGGGGAGGGGATAGGGGGAGGGTTGGTTCTTAGTTGATATTTTGAGGGAGAAAATGTTTTTTCAGTAACGCCTTGAAACAGGGCAAGGATGTTGCATGACGAATAGCATGCGGAAGCTGGTTCCAAAGTCGAGCAGAATGGACGCTAAATGAGTTAGTGAAAAAAGAAGACTGATGTAGTGGAATTGCTATGGTGTTGTCCTGACTTGACCTGAGTGGAACACCATGACTTCCTAACGGGAGAAAGAGGTCTTTAAGGTAAGGAGGTGCTATGGGACTATTTAGGACTTTATAAAGGAGTGAGAGGGCATGCAGATTTCTGCGCTCACGAATTCGAAGCCAATGAAGTCCATCGCGATATTCGCTCACGTGATCAAATTTACGCAAGTCGAATATATATCGTATGCAGATATTTTGTAGCCGTTCAAATTTATCCAGTATCTTCTCTTTAATATCTATAGTACCGACATCAGCATAGTCTAGAATTGGAAGTAGCAGTGTTCTTACTATAGTTTGCTTAGTTGCTGCTGGAAGGAATCTCTGTAACCTTCGGAGGCTATGAAGGCCATTGAAAATACGACGACTAATTTGGTTGGCGTGTGCCTGCCACGAAAGAAATTCGTCTATGACTATTCCAAGATTCTTGACAGTTTTGGTATACTCAATAATATTATCGTTTATTTTGAGGGGTGACATTGACGTTTTATTAGTATTAGACTTGAGTTTCTGGCCACCAATCACAATCGCTTGTGATTTGGCTGGATTTATGATTATGCCATGTTTTTCGGCCCAACTTGATATGTGTTCTAAATTAGAGTTCATAGTCGACACGGCAGAAGGCAGGTCATCAGGTCTGGCATGGAGGTAAATTTGAAGGTCATCAGCATATAAATGATAGGATGTAGTTAAGCCCTTGGCAATCGGGTTAATGAAGATAGAGAAGAGCAGTGGGGATAGGACACACCCTTGCGGGACACCATCTGTGAGCTCGAGCAAGTCTGATTGGCCCTCAGACGATTTAACACACTGGTAGCGTCCGCGCAAGTAGGAGTCAAACCAACTCACCACTCCTCTAGAGATATTGAGCGATCGGAGTCGCTCAAGGAGAAGTTCAAAGTCGACAGAATTAAATGCGCTACTGAAATCAAGCAGCGTGAGAATAGTTAGTTTTCTATCATTCATAGCGCGTCTAATGTCGTCGGTAACTTTGACTAGTACAGTAGTGGTACTGTGACCAGGGCGGAAACCAGACTGAAGGGGATCTAACAATTTGTTGTTATCTAAGAAATTATTAAGCTGGGTGTAAACAACCCGCTCTAAAACTTTGGAGAATATTGGTAATATTGAAATAGGCCTGAAATCTTTAGCAGAATCTGGCGATTGGACTTTAGGGAGGGGTATGATAATAGCCTGTTTCCATAAATTTGGAACTACTGAATTAAAAATAGAAAAATTTATAATATGTGTGAGTGTAGGTAAAAATATTTCTAACTATGCGATTTATAGTGTTAATTTGCTACATTTTTGATGCCTTTAAAGTGCGTGAATTCAGATCGTGAATACCTGCAGATAAGCTGTCTTTCAGTGAATATACAATTTAGGAAATTTCCTATGACATTCTTGGTATAAAGAAAAGGCACTAAATATACATGCAAAATTAAATATTTACATGAATTGTTTATGAATGCGACCTGATATTCGTTTCACGGTCGTACGAACAGGATGGAAATCTGAGACCGTGCTAATTAGTAGTCATAATTAGTAGAATTTTGGCGACAGTACAATTAACTGAAATTTGGATAAGGGTAGTATGTTATGTAAATCATGAATTAAAAAGGAAGAGCTCTGATCGCAAATACAGTCTCTTTGAACGTGAAAATCTACAGTAACGCATCCGCAAGGCGTTTACTATAAATAGAATCAGATGCCATTAAGAGGAGAGCCTTTAGTTATAATAGTTTGCGGATGGAAAGGCATATAGGCGAGTGAAGGTCTGATAGGGAATTGCCCTTTTAAATTACATTAACGACTGCGTCGATTTAACAATTGAGCATCGGTAGGTGTAACCTTTCGGCGCGGCCGGACGCCCAATACTTCCAGCGGAGTTAAATAGGTTTCCGTAATTGAATCCGGGCGGCCTTTGTTAATTCCGCGGAGTGCGTTGCGGTTTTCATTTCCGAAGGGGAAGCGATCGGTAATCTCGTCTTGTCATAATCACTTTGACCTTCCTTCCTGCCTCCCAGTGGTATGTGACCTCGCCCCAATTACTCGGAACCAACATTGCAAATTTGTTTATTTATATAACTAAGTTTACAGTAAACTTGCAGATAGTAAATAGAGCATTTGTAAAACCTATTAACACAAAACTTAATATACCGCCCTATAAAAAGTTTGCAATGAACTAGGAACCGCTATAATAGAAATGAACGACTTATCATAGAAATAACATGAGCACGTTAATAATAGGTAAGTGGGGAAAATGACTCGACGAATGGTTGGCCGCGAAAGACAAGCAATATTTCTGCCATGGTTATTCATCTATTACCAGAAAGAGACTACATAATATTAAATATTTTAACTTTACATCACATTCGTGTTTAGTTTACTTAATGCCGCTTAGTCGGTTTTGCCTTTCAAGTGTCGATATGTATTCTCAGAATGTACTTAATCAGACCGTTAATTTGACACTATAAACGATATATTTATGATAATTAATTGTGAGATTTGTAGATTTGGAGATTTAGACAACTATTTATTTGTATATTTTAACAGTTAAGGTACCTTATGATACTCATGATAACATAAACATTGTCACAATACCACAAACTTCTAAATCGGTTCGAGCGTTTAGAATTCATACCGGAATAAATAAATTGAAAACATACATAGATGAACATATAATAAATAGTGATTTAAATTTGCTCGTCCTAAATTATACCCGATGAACCACGATGGAGGTTTTCACGCACGAAAATACGGTGGTGTAGCGACACTACCCACACCGATATTTAAAAACGTCCGCATTGCTAACCCTTCGACTTTCGAGATGACGATGAAAAAACCAATTGTTTTCCGATCTATGTATGTATAATGCCACTCAACCCGTGTCATGTACGGCTCTCGTTCAGGCCCATCTCCCCTCAGGTCAGCATCTTCCTCGCGCCGCGTTTAACCCGTAATTAATCAAACGGCCGGCCTTCCCCCTCCTCGCTGTGACAAAGCTGCTATGACTGGTCGAATATTTATTCACGAGCTGTAATATCCGGATCAGTCAGGGATTTGCACGATCATTTACGAAAATTGTGTACCCTTTATCAATTTTTACAGCGTTCGGCGCTTTCTACAGTGATAATACGGTGGAGGTTGATATATCGGTCTACAAACGGTGTGTAATTTTGTAGTGATTGAGTGTCATGTGGTATCACTTATTACAATAAATTTATTGTTAAATTAGGATATAAGTAATTATAAAAAATTTCATCATATTTTAAAATATTTTTTTTTATGACTAAGTATACAAATTTTCCCAAGGTTTATTATAATATTTTAATATAATATAAACAAACAATAATAAAATATCAAAATAATTTTGTTTTAATAAATTATAATATTTTTATAACTAATGTATTTTTTCCAGCCGAGGGAAAGTATTGTGAACGCACTTTGTGATTGTAGTGTGCGTAATGGAATTTGTAGTCGATTCTAGCCTTTGGAGTAAATGGGTATTTTCATGGATGCATCTGTCTCTTTTCAGGATTTTCAGCGACATCGACCTTAAAGTACTATAACTACGAAACTACTACACCAATCATAAAAAGAACAACTGCACAATGATTGCATTGAAATTTCGAATATAGAATATTGAAATATCATTTTGTAAAACAATTAGATAATTATGAATAAATATGAGAACGTCAAAGAAGTGAAAAAAACGCGGAACCAGATCTGGTCGTATCATACTCAACGGATAATTGTTTCAGAACCAGATTTGGTCGTATCATACTCAACGGGCTAGTGTGCTATTGTAAGGTGTAGTGGAAAGTATTGTAAATGTGAGTGGCTGTGTGTGTGTGTGTGTGTATTTCTTCACATTAGTGCCCAGACGCTTGATCCGATTGTGGTGAAATTCTGCATGCATCAATTAGTCATGGTAAAAGTTGAAAAGATTACGGTTGAAATTAGTCCTCTCAAATATATCAAAATCTCAAAATAATGGACTTAGAGACTTGAAATTCGGCACAAAAATGCGTCGTTGGGGCGAAACCTCATTGCGAAACCACATTTTGGTTGCAATAACTTGTATACAAGCGATACATGGAATTTTTAAACTCCACCATATTTAAAAAAGTACTACATCATTTTGGAAAAATACCAATTAATACCACGGAAAATACTACAAATATGGTACAAAAAGATTACTAAAATACTACGAATAAGTTACTAGGTGGGGGGGAGGGCAATTGACGCGCGGATAGAGGAGGTGGAAGGTTGGCGCGCGTGGAGGGTGGGGGTGTTCGCGGGGAGGGTGGAGGAGAGGGAAGGGGAGGAAAGGAGGGTAGCGAGGGCCCAGTCTACTTGCCGGAAAGTCTTGGGGTGACAAAACCGATTTTTCTCTAATACACTCCCTGTCATGGAAAACATCCTCCCTGTATTGTCTCTCTTCTAAACCAACGGACGATCAATGGCATGGCTCTGCTTCATCACATTATACATTAATATGTCGATAATTTAATATAATCAAGTAATAGTAATACAATTTAATGTGATTTAGTCCAATTAATTTAATATAATTTTGTCTAATTAATTTAATATAATTTAGTCTAATTAATGTCATATAATTTATAACGGAGGAATATAATGAAGACCCTTATAAGACTACGCGCAATCCTCTCACCTTCCGAGTACCCAGATCCAAACCAACTTCCATAAATCTTCGTGATGGTCTATCTCTATGTAATTGATTGCTAAGCACTATCTATTTCTGTCTCCCAAGTACTGGTCTACCTTTGGTCACTTTCTTATACGCCCTGATCACCTATGAAGTCTTTCTCAGCAGGCGCGAGTAATCTAGAGAATTTAGAAAGACATGAGTCCACCTCAATATTAAATACCAGCGATTGTAAAGATATACTAAGAACACATATTTGATTTAAAATTTTACATCTCAACATAAGAAGTGGCAATAAACATTTTGACAAACTAATTGTTGCTCTAACCTATATGGATGCTGATTTTGATGTAATCGCACTAACCGAGTGTTGGATAAAAGATACACCTCCCATGCAATATCTTGATAACTATGATACGTAATTTTCAAGAAATAATTACAAGCAAAATGACGGGGTAATCCTATTCGTTAAAAGTACTCTTAACGCCACCGTAGAAGAGGTTACAATATCGGAAGCAAATTGTTTAAAAGTAACTGTGGAAAGTACACTATTAATAACCGCTATATATAGGTCTCCTTACACACAAAACACCACCAGTTTCACTAATTCGCTATCGGATATCCTCGATATGGACAAGGCTAAGGACCAAATTCTGCTCGGAGACTTAAACATTGACATTTTAAATATAAAAAACATGCAAAACTATACAGATTACCTCTGTTTCCTGAGCGAGTGTGGTTTTACTTCTGCGATAAATAAGCCTACAAGAGGAAAGGCTTGTTTGGATCACATATTTGTAAAGACTAAACTTGAGGCTGTAGGTATTGTATGTGATATGGACATGACCGATCATTTCTCGACGATACTAATGCTAAAAAAACACAAACATGCAAAACACGGAATACGCCAGAATCAAATAAAATTTTTAGACTTTCCTATGAAAACACAAGATATTGAACGAGTAGACTGGGCGATATTATTAAACCAAACTGACACTAATACCGCTACGGATATTTCAATTAAGACTTTAAATGGCATCATTAAAACAAACACTCAACTTAAACGCGTGACACATAGGAAACGACATCTCAAACCGTGGATTACAGATGGAATCCTAAAAAGTATCAAAACAAGAGATAAACTCCATAAACAATTACGCCTTAATCCCCACGATTCCAGTGCTAAATCGAAATTTATCGGATACAGAAACTTATGTAACAATATAATTATTATAAGGAAGGATAATTATTATAAGCAAAAACTTGACGACGCATCAGCTAATCCCAAAGATACCTAGAAAATAACAAATGAATTGACATACAGAAAAAAGCGTGACTATAAAAATATTACTGACCTGAAAATAAACGGCTCAATAGTGAAAAACACCTCTTCGAACAGCCAATGGATTGCTGACTATGTAAATAACCACTATGCAAATGTAGGATCTCTACTAGCAGAAAAAACGATCCGGACTCTGCAAACCACTGAAACTGATTTAGCAAAATTAAAAGATACAAGAAGTTGCAATTCCGAATCACTGTTCTTTTCCCCCACAGATGTTGGCGAAATATGCAGGGTTTTAAGTGACCTAAAAGATACGAACACAACAGGTACTGATCAAATCTCGGTGAAAATTTTAAAACAAAATATGGTCCACCTAGCATCCCCTTTAGCACATATAACTAACCTTAGCATAAGCACTGGTGTATTTCCAAATCACCTTAAAAAGTCTGTCATTATGTCCCATCTACAAGGGTGGGGATAGAGAGGACGTCAGTTGTTATCGACCAATCAGCATTTTAAATTCTATCTCAAAAATAATTGAAACAATTGCAAAGAAACGTTTGGTTAGATTTTTGGAAACCAAAAAGTTACTAGCGGCGAGGCAATTTGGTTTCAGATCCGGACGAGGGGCTCAGGATGCATTCCTATCCCTAACTACTTCCATTGTTAATGCCTTAGATAGTGGAGAAAAATGCATTGCGGTATTCTTGGATCTGGCCAAGGCCTTTGACACCGTCTCACATCGTATACTATTGAGTAAACTCCGAAATATCGGAGTACGTGGCTTACCATTAAAATGGTTCCAAAATGCCTTTCGGAAAGAATACAAACAACAAAAGTTGGTGAGACGGTCAGCTCGGAAGCACATGATAGGTACGGTGTACCGCAAGGTAGTATATTAGGGCCAATCTTATTCCTCATCTACATTAATGACCTTACTAACATGACCTTTGAGGGAGGAGAAGCTATCTCCTCTGCAGACGACACGGTTATTGTATTCAGAGGCAAATCCTGGGACGATGTGTACAATTATACTGAAAACGGACTGTCTATAATCAAAGTATGGCTAAATTATAATCTACTGACTCTTAATGACTCTAAAACTAAATATATGACTTTTAAAATGAAGGAAACTTACGACAAACAAACCCATCGTAAACTAAAAATCCACACATGCAACACTGTCGTTGACGGCAAGCCTTGTACATGTGCGGAGGTGGAAAGAGTAGATACAATAAAGTACCTAGGATTAACTCTGGACTATACACTGAATTGGGAAGATCATATCAGGTGCACTGCAACAAAATTGAGAAAACTTGTACATATATTCAAGTTAATAAGAAATGCCGTATCCAAAGATTTAGTACGAACGATATATTTTCCATTGGACCATAACTTACTAGCATACGGAATCATAGCTTGGGGTGGAGCCTCGCTGCAAGCACTTGATCCTCTAATTAAAGCTCAAAGTCGCTATTAAGAGTAATACACAAAAAACCCTTCCGGTATCCTTCTGAGAGCTTGTGCAATGAATCTAAAGTCCTTGACGTTCGTCAAATATACGCTAAGGTAGTCCTACTCTACTACTAAAATCATGACAATTATCATCTATATTCGACACACCATAAAGGAACACGAGTAACAACAACCAGACAGCACTTAATCCAAAAAAAGAGAACAAGTTTTGCACAAAAACACTTTTCTTACATTGCTCCTCGACTGTTCAACAAAATGAATAGTGTTTTTTCTTGCAGGACTGAAATCTAGGAATAGTCACGGCGTAAAGAAAAACCTAACTAAGTCACTTTTGACTATGGGTCGACAAGAAACGGAGACATTAATAACATATATATTAAAATAGTGCACGATTTGTGAGATATATGTATATATATATACAGTATTATTTTATATTTATCTATAAAGTATATATTTAATTATATATAGGTATATGTATATATTTATATGTATATACCTAAATTTTATATTATTACGCTTTCTTATTCTATTTCTAACTTCTCAAATGTAACATAATAATATACAAAGATGTATTACAGCAAGTTACGACAACCACTATACCTTTTTTTTATATTAAGCCTACCTTAGTACAGGCGAGGCCTAGTTAGGATGGCTTTGAATTTTAAAAATACATGTAATATTATAGATAAATAAAGAATTTTGAATTTGAATTTGAATTTGAATCGATAAACTCAACTTCTGGAAATTTAGTTTCTCAGCTTCCAGTCGTAGAAGGAGCGCTTACAAGGGAAATTTTAATCGCTCAATCATTGGCAATATTGTATGACAACATCATGTATGTATGACACCATCAAGCTATTTTCTGCTATGCCAGCATGTCGTAATTTTTGCTAGAGATACCGCCACAACTGAGCGATATGAAGCATCTTTAATATTCTAGGCAATACATTTGTAATTGTACGTTAGCAATATAACTGAATATCCATTGGCCACGGACGAAAGTATTTTTGCAGTGACGGCTTCTATTATCGTGAATTTAGAAATAAAATATATAAGGAATAGACCCATTTGGATGCGAACGTATCAATCAAGAAGACCGTTATATTAATTATGAAATGAATTAGTTATTTTTTGAAAGGTATTTTTAGTTATTATTATTGAAAGTTTAGTTGTCAAAAAATGACAGTACTACTTCAAAACCAGAAGCAGTGTACAAAACCAGAAGCTTGCCCAGATACAGGCTGTTCGGTCTAGTTGGGCATTCGTCTAGAATGATCGTATAGGTTGCGTTAATGTCCTTATTACTTATATTACTAGTTTTAATTTATATCTGTACGATAACACTGATAATCTAAGAGGCCCATACTGAGTTGGCCATGAAGACTCATTCTGTTCAGGGTCGGTCACACTCACGGGTGGCCCATCCGGCGGCCTCCACGCATGAAGTGCGAGCCCGGGCAGGACTCTGGCCTTAGGGCTAGTTTCCCCTAGGAATCAACCTTCTGGCGCTCCTGGACGGTCTGCGCACCGTGCAGCGTGAGCCAATCGATTGTGCATTCTAACTAACGTACCGTAGTTTTTATCTATCTGCGTACCGGGCTGTCATCCAATCGCTTGCGTTATCCGGCGAATAATCGAGAGGGTTTGGAGACGTACGTTGCCTAAGAAGCGCGAGTAGCTGTTGACCTGGGTCACCTATCCTTAGAAATGATCCGTTGGCCACCCAGTCCCAAATTATCTTGACGGCAAACTCGATCTGAATGACTACTAACGTCAGGTAGAGACTGCGCAAGCGACTTCGAATCGGTGACCATACTGGTTGATGGAGAAATCCGTTCAAATCTGGAAGTAAGGGCGTGAGGAAGCCCGCTGGACTCTTACGTAGTTCGAATATGGATTGTGTTTGTCATCAAAGTCTCTGTGTTTACTCCATAGGAGACAGGATAGCTAGTGTCGTGATAACTCCCGGGAGTGGCAGGTTCGCCCGTAGAAATTGACACCCCTCAAAGTTTAAAATATCATAAATATGACCTATTATGCATATTTTTTTGCGATCACGATACCCTCCACTGGTTTTTCAAATCTTAAAAATCTGATTGGTCTGCTGCCGTTTGAAAATAAGTTTGTAACTGAAAAATGTAATTTCGGATACTTTAACCCATTTGCTTAAGTATAGGTAAATCTTAAATATATATTATATAGATAAATCTTAATCAGTATAAATAAATCGTATCTAAAACAGCATAAATAAATCTTAATCCATCACTATGAAAATCGGCCTATGTTACAATTATTTTTCTTAATGCAGCAGCGGTTGGATTTCTGTGCGTCAAAGTCCTATTGATTATGCGTGTATGTAAGTTTATCGTTTGCAGGCGCTTTCTGCCACGATGAAATAGGTGCCACTATAGGAAGTGAAGTAATTAAAGAGATTCCCGGTGACGCCCATTAATTATGTATCGCAGCCGAGCATGACAAGTGGGCGTGGCGTTACGGGCTCGAAGCGGCGCGTCGACGTCAGCACACATAATCACGTCCTCGTGTCAGATTCTGCGTGAAGTCTCCGCAAACTTTGCCGTAATCCTACATAATTGACAATAATTGACATACCTTAGAAAAAAAACAATGGATCTTATTCGAGGAGGTAGATGAGCCGTAATGAGCGTCAAATTGCGCATCGGATGGCATAAGGTATTAACCTATATATCATTGATTATATACGGTATTACATTGCCTAACGCCCTACTACGTTTTGGCAGCTAGGATTTTATTAGGAAACGCAGAGTAGATGGCTTTTACATTTTGAAACATTCTTTAAAATTCTCTTATGTTCAATATTTGAAAATTAAAAATTTGAAACCATTTTGTCAAGTTTATTTAAATCAAAGATTTATTATCTGGAATAATTAATATAATAATACAGAGGACCTCAACGGCTGCAAAGGCAGAAATGGAGTCCATTGGAACGGAGGAGCAGGCGAAAGGGGCACTTATACCCTCCCCCAACAGGAGCTAATCCCACATATTGGTATGTCTAGGTCATGTTGGAGCTGCACTGTCAGGTACGCGGTGCAATAGAGCCGGTGGCAGAAGAGACTCTAGGAGTTTAACGGCAGCGCTCATAGTCCTAAGATTGGATCAGTGTCTTGGCATCACCGTAGCCACTTTTTGTTCCTGGTCCATGAAATTACACAATATGAAAATGAGCACAAATACTACGGCGTCCCCCGTAAGCGACCGTCAAAGACCTGAGAGAAGCTCAACTCGACGCCGACACAGCACAAGATCGTGCTCAACCCAAACGACATAAACGACACAAGTCGATGTATAGTTATTTCTGAAATCGAAACGGCTATATAATTACTCGAAAACAATAATGTGTATACTCGTATACTGGAATTAAAGACCAAATATCAACTATCAAGTATATTGCTCACCAGTATAAGTACTGCCGATTTATTCCACATAATCATCAACAAAATTGCTCATGCGTTAAAGCCATGAGGTAATCGGTGCAATACAGAATTACTCGTGTAGTTTGTTCTAAGACCTGGTTGGTCAAATACATAGCTGGGTGGATCGAGTCACTTGCTACGGACCCCTTCGACCGACACCCTCGACCAGATACGGGCTGTCAGACAGCACGTCGATCCTCGAGAGACAACCTATGCAGGCGGTGCAACGTATCTTCGTAAGACTCAAATGCGATATGTCCACGACGAGCGATATGTCTGACGAATCGTCTCTGAATTGCGACTTCTGCACCTCGTATTGCGGCGACCAAATGGATTGAATGGAGGACGCTGCTAACATAGCTGTTGTATAACATCAATGGAGCCTTGACCCCAGAGAACTATTTGCTCATGAGAACAGCGGCACCTAATGGGCCCGTTTAGTTGGACCATTATGACCCATGTGGTACAGTCGGCCCAACTCACAGCACCCATCTGATAGCCTCCAAGCAGAAATGCGAGCCCGGGTAGGACTATGTGTCTGCCGGCCAGTTCCACTGGGAATCGTCCTTAGGGCGCTCCTGAACGCTTTGCTCACCATGTGTTGTTAGCCACGCTTCAACCACGCGTCAGCCACGCGTCGTTGCGCACCATGTGGCGTCAGCCACGCGTCAGCGACTCTGCATTCCGACTGATAACCGGGGGAGTCTGGAAACAGCTTTGTTTCTTATAGAGCGGAGGTGGTTGTTAACTTTACGGCAACCGCTCCCGAAACGACCAATCGGCTACCCGATACCGAGTGAACAGCCAGGCAAAGGACGCCGTGGTCCGAGGTAGTAGATATCGAATCACCGCTACCTAAGGGAGAGAGCCGTGTAAGCGACCTCGCACCCATAACCAGTCGGAAGGTCGGAGAAATCTGTTCAAAATTTCGATGGCGCTTGGTCTGCCCGCTAGGTTAACTACCCGGTGCCGGGCGGTAAGAGTTGGTCTCTCGCCGGCTAGTTGACGGAGGTAGATAGTGGATTGTCACTGTCTAAGTCCTCTACGCGCATCCTACGACTGAAATAAATATCACGTATCGTTGATATCGTTACTGCATGTGTGCATTAAAAATCGGCAAGACGCATCGTGGACAAAAAAAAGTTAATCGTCACTTTCTTGAAAACGATGCTGCCGACTGTAAAATATGTAAAGAAGTACCCACCGCATCCAGATGAACCAGCCGACAAAGTATATGCAGGGGGCATGCGTACATGCCTCCGTCTATTTCATATTATAATAATACAGTCAAATCGTAAACTACTTACATTTATTTTATATTTATCTACGCCAGCGGTAGGGAACGTTTTAGAATTAGTCATCCCAAAAGTAAAATGTTTTTTCTAAAACCACATTTCTTCTTTTAGGTTTCTTGTTTTAGTCTGATGTAGGTATAGAATCACCCCTTGAAACTAAGGATTTAGATTCCGAACATCTAGTATTATCCATGACATATAGAGTTGTCAACTACAACGGGCGAACCCGTCACCTCAGGAAGTTTTAACGATTAGTCGTTCTCACTCCCGTGAAATAAAACGCAGAAGACTTGGACAAAACAATCCACCGCCAAGCTCCGCCACATGCCCGCAAGAGTTCAACGCCTTAGCCGCGAGATAGCCAGGAGTGTTACCCAGCGGGCTTACACTCACGCCCTTGCTTCCAATTGCGACCACATTACTCTGGTCTCTCGATTGGTTACGAGTTCGAGAGTGAAACGGTGTATACCGAATCTATCGCGGCCCACGGCATCCTTTGCCCGGCTGTTCACCCAGGATCGGGTAGCCGATGGTCGTTTCAAGAGCAGTGGCCGTAAGGTGCGCAACCACCCCCGCTCTATAGGAAACAGTACTGCTCCCAGACTCTCCCGACTGTTAGTCAGAGTAATGGAGCTAATGGGCCCTTGCTGAGTTGGCCACGAAGACCCATTCTGTTTCAGGGTCGGTCACACTCACGGGTCAACACCCATCCGATGGCCTCCACGCATGGGGTGCGAGCCTGGGTAGGAAACTGGGTCAACCAGTCTCCCCTGGGAACAATCCTCTGGCGCTCCTGGACGGTCTGCGCACCGAGCGGCGCAAGCCAATCGATTGTGCTCTCCGACTAACAATCGGGGGAGTCTGGGAACTGTATTGTTTCCTATAGAGCGGGGGCAGTTGTCTACCTTACGGCGACTGCTTTTGAAATGACCATTGGCCATCCGATCCCGGTTCAGAGTCGGGCAAAGGACGCCTTGGTCCGCGACAGATTCGGTGCACTCCGTTTCACCGCTTCGTAAGGGAGAGGACCGCGCAAGCGACCTCGAACTCGGAACCAATCGAGAGACCGGAGAAATCTGGTCACAATTGGAAGTGAGGGCGCGAGTATCTCGAGCCCGCCGGGTTTATTCCTGGCTCACTCGCGGTAAGGCGTTGGACTCTCACGGGTTGTGACGTAGCTGGACGTAGAATGTACTGTCCAAAGTCTTCTACGTTCACTGCAGGGCGACAGAACGACTAATTGTTAAAACGTCCTGTGGTGACGGGCTCGCCCGTTGTAGTTGACACCACAAGATGTTAGTCAGAGTATAAGTTAGAGTATTCACCGCTTCGTAAGGGAGAGGACCGCGCAAGCGACCTCGAACTCGGAACCAATCGAGAGACCGGAGAAATCTGGTCACAATTGGAAGTGAGGGCGCGAGTATCTCGAGCCCGCCGGGTTTATTCCTGGCTAACTCGCGGTAAGGCGTTGGACTCTCACGGGTTGTGACGTAGCTGGACGTAGAATTGTACTGTCCAAAGTCTTCTACGTTCACTGCAGGGCGACAGAACGACTAATCGTTAAAACGTCCTGTGGTGACGGGCTCGCCCGTTGTAGTCGACACCGCAAGATGTTAGTCAGAGTGCACAATCGATTGGCTTACGCCGCACGATGCGCAGACCGTCCAGGAGCGCCAGAAGGTTGATTCCTAGGGGAAACTAGCCAAGGCCAGAGTCCTGTCCGGGCTCACACTTCATGCGTTGAGGCCGCCGGATGGGTGTTGACCCGTGAGTGTGACCAACCCTGAACAGAATGGGTCTTCGTGGCCAACTCAGCAAGGGCCCATTACCTCCAAAGTATACCCATGACACGATATTTTTGTATGTATGCAATGTTATAGGTGAATCTGCAATGGCAGAGCTATCAGGTATACACAAGACTGCTGTCGCGCCGCGCACCGGTTCGCTCGAGCACTGTTAAATTTAGTGTACGGGACATTCTAGAGCCGTCAGATAAGCCGATGACGGCATAGCCGAGTTGGGTTCAAACGAAAGCATTCGATCGTCCGGATCGGCCCTAATTCGCATCCGGCCAACCGGAAGATCGCCACGGGAGCGGTCTTTGTTTAGCTACTTAAATCCGATCACGAACAACGGCCCAGCTGATAAAACCCCCGGATGATCTTCGAAATGTGAGAGTCAATCTTTTGAACGCTATCGCGTCCTAACTTAATAAAAGGTTGATTTTGGCCCGAGTTTTATGTATTCCATCAATAGGTTAAAATGTGAGACCACTGCTCTTTCCGACATAAATCAAGACTGTGTAAGTATAAAGCACGAGATTAGAAATTCAATTAATATTAATATAAATAGATGTCCGATTTAAAATAGATTATTATTGTCTCTTTTTATATTTAATTGTTATTGTAATTATTTTTAAATGTGGAACATAGCCATTTGATTACATGAAAACATTCAAAGTTCTCCTGTCTTAGATGGACTACCCGCTTAAGCTTTTTCTTTTATATCTGGGATATGGTGTATAGTGAATATACTGATGATGTCCTCCTCATCGTGATCCGACGACGGGGACCTCTTGGTTGACAGGACTTCTTCGAAGATGCACGCGGAAGTGACTCGTGAATCCCAGTTTGTTTTTGAAGGTCCGATTACAACAACTACAGTAGAGTTCACCGCAGTTATTGTAAGTGTATGTGTAAGTGGGCTTCGGACGAGTTTTGCGCTGTTTTCGGTTTGAGTCGAGGTTTACAAGCCGGACTTCCTCAAGCTCTTTAATTTTTGTGGTCACCGTGGAGCGCCACTCGCTGCGTTTGTGAGCAGCCCTCTCCCAGCTCTCAGGTGGAATACTGCTGGCGGTTAGGTGCCTTTTTAATACATCTTTGTAGCGTAGGTGCTATCCGCCGACTTTGCGTGCGCCTTTTGAGAGTTGGTCATAAAACACGGCTTTCGGGAGGCGGTCGTCTTTCATACGCACTACATGCCCACACCACCTCAGCTGATCTTTCATGAGCATAGCTTCCATGCCCTGCATTTTCGTCCGTCGTAACACTTCTGTGTTTGACACACGGTCTTGCCATGTTATCCTCAGGATGTTTCGGAGGCACATCATGTGGAAGACGTCTAATTTTTAATGTCTTTCCTGTAGAGGCACCACGTTTCGGATGCATATAACAATATGGGTAGGACAATCGCTTTGTAGACGGCCAGCTTTGTTTGCGGGCGGAGTGTTACCCAGTGAATATAGCTGTACCTCTGAATGCGGGAGTATATTCTGTCTATCTGTCAATTTATCTTACATTATTTTTAATATTTTAGTATTTTTTGAATATTTGGTTTTTGTTTTTTTTTGACATTTTACCAACGATGTGTTGATGAGTTATACTATACGATACAACGATGTGTTATACTTTAAACTGCTGAACTTACCGCCCCTACACATTCATTTGCAACAGGTGGCGAAAGCCAGCATGTACAGGCTATCTGCCCGAGAGAAGGTAAACTGGATCTCACAAGCACTAAGATCAGTTCTTGACTCAGTCAGTGAAAATCCAACCCTCAACATGGTATCAGACACCATGCTCCCACTCCTACACTTTGGAAAACTTTTTACAGTGGAACTGCCGCCCAGAGACGACTGGCTAAAAAGCCAACTGCAATGGGAGGCCGGTAGCCTTAAATGGTATACTGATGGGTCCAAATCGGGACTTGACGTAGGCTGTGGTATATATGGAGAGCGACCAAACTTCGAAAGAAGTGTAAACTTGGGAAAATACGCCTCTATATTCCAAGCGGAGGTTTACACCATTATTGAATGTGCGGATATCAACCTCCAAAAGGACTACGCCAACCACCGTATCTATATCCACTCGGATAGCAAAGCAGCTCTTATGGCACTAGCCTCGAATACCATTAATTCAAAGCTAGTGCAAAACTGCATATCACTACTTGGTTAGATCCGATCAGACCTCTCGCTGAATGACCGGAACGACCATTATTTCATCTCCGCTCGTTGCGGAGAGGGCGTGAGACTCCTTTGATTAATAATTAGTGGACTGTACAATTACTCACGCCTTGTTCTTCTTCGATATCCTGAGTCGAAACTGCGATTTTCCCTTGTAGATGACGATGATGGAGATTAGGAGAGCAGGTGAATGACGAAACCTTGCACTGAACTTTAATGTCTTTATTTGATTCAAGGTACACGTACACATCAATCTCGATACACGACTGAACACATTTCCTGCATTATTGCCCAGAGTTAATATGAATGTCTATTTTATACGAGCTAAGACAGTTTTCCGATCGGCCACCTATTTGCGGCGCTCTCAAAATCTTACTGACTGACTGACGAGTTCAGCGTCAAAATACAGCTGACCAACTCGTCTATGCCCCCTAGTCCGGGATTGGCTATACTCGGCACCGGCTAGCAACAAAAAAATACATACCACGCCCCTTCGAAGACACGAGGGCTTGTGAAACTTAGGCTTAAATGTGTTTTCAGAAAATCTTAATATTTCAAATTCAAACATAATATGCTAGGTTCTATCAACTGTCTAAAATAACTATAAAGATAATATTAGCTACATCTAACGAGCGAGAAACATTTTAATTTAAATTGTACATGCAAGTTTTAATACATACTTATTCTAGTGTTAATTTTATTTATAAAATATGTTATATGAAGGGTCCGTCGCTTTCTCAAGTACTCGAGTGGGAGACACAATACTTTTATAGCGCTTCAATCGCATATTTTGGTTTTTGATTATGGCCCTTTTAAAGACCACCCCAGAGCACCTAACCCTCCGCCGTTGCCAATAATTTACGGCTCTTGTTTCTAGACGAACCCTTTTTTTTTCTTTTTCCAGGCGGACGAGACGGTTTACCAGCTGATGTATGGCTTCCTTGGTCTATTGTTATTATGCCACTGTTAGACCCTCGGCCGTCGTAATTTCTGCATCCTCATCCCTTTCTCAGAACCCCGGCCTTGCCCCATTCGAGTATGTAATATATTAACCATATTTTAATCTCGGGGTGGCCTCCACGCCGTTTGAAGTTTCTTTATTGGACGAATTATCTGGTATTTATTTAAAATCTGTAAAATTTATTTATAGCACGACTGGCTTCCGACAGGTTAACCTATTTTTAACTTTATTTTTAATATCTAACTAATCGAGGAGTTTACGTAAATCATCCATTTTCCCCCCTTTTGGCATCTTTGTTTGTCGATTCGATGCCAAAAGCTCCTTAAGATTATTTACATTACTATAAGTTGTTTTCCTTACTTATTCAATAATAACCTATTTTTACGTTCTTATGTCTGCACTTCCGTGGTCAGCCTAACTAACTTACCTATTGTTCTACGATAAATCTTGCCTCCTGCCCTGACATCTACTCTCCTTACGACTTTCTGCTTGTCTGGGTAAATCGCCTCAATTCGTCCCCGAGTCCATTTACCCCGCTCCATGGAGGGATCCAGCAATAGTACTAGGTCTCCGACCTCCAGAGATTTTTGCGGGACCTTCCACTTAGGTCGTTGCACCATCGTAGGTAATACCTCGCGCTTCCACCGGTGCCAAAATGAATCTGCCATCGCTTGTGTCTGTACCCATTGCCTCCTGCTGTTTACCTTATCGACCTCATATTCCCCCATGGCTGAAGTTCCCCCTGCATGTCCTAGTAGCAAGTGATTAGGAGTTAGGGGCGCCTCGTCTCGACTATCATCGGTGACGTGTGAGATCGGTCTCATATTCAGAATTAACTCCACCTCGGCTAGTAAAGTTCTCAGAACCTCCTCCGGTGGAGCTCTTTCCTTTAACACGGCTTCTAAAGCCCTCTTGGTCGATTTAATCATTGATTCCCAACCGCCTCCATGACTCGGTGAAACAGGCGGGATGAACTTCCACGTAATTTGTTCATTACTGAGGCGATCTCGAATTTCTTCGTTATTGATTTCGGAAACCGCTTTTTTCAATTCAACGCTCGCTTTCTTAAAACTCGCGCCATTGTCTGACATAATGATTTGCGGTTTACCGCGCCTAGCTATGAATCTACGTATTGCTTGCATAGCCGAGTTTGTGGACAGGTCGTGTGCCAATTCTATGTGAGACGCGCGGCTACTTAAACAAGAGAATAATAAACCATAGCGCTTTTCAGGCCTCCTGCGCACCGTGACATACATAGGACCCCAAAAATCAACGCCAACCGACGCGAAACACCTAGAATGTGCATTGATACGTTCAGCTGGTAGCTGACCCATTATCGCGGTCATTGGTTTAGATTTTCGCGTAGTGCAAGGTACGCATTGAAATATAAGTTTTTTTATCGTGGCTCGCGCGCTTATTAACCAGAATCTCTGACGTAGGACAGAAAGTACTAGCTCTATTCCGCCGTGCGCAGTCTCTTCGTGCGTTCTTTTAATCAATAATTGAGTATATAAATCTCGGCCGTCGAGTACCATAGGGTGTTTGGTATCGTACGATACCCCGGGAGCGTTATCAATTCTCCCGCTGATTCGAATTATACCCCGTTGGTCGACATGCAAATTGAGACCGTGCAGCCTGCTATCTTTCGACAAGATCCTTTCCTTTTTTATCATATCAATTTCCCTGTTAAAACACCTCACTTGAGATTCTTTTATGAGAGCGAGTTCAGCGCGGCCGATATCTAGCCCGTCCAAACCGCCCAGTTCCGCCTCTTTCTTATGTTTTTGACAAAATTTCATTACATAGGCCATCGTACGTACGATTCTACGATGTTGTGAGAATCTACCCACGTTTATAAGGCTAGTCGGTTCGGTTCTCAGCGCGAGGACGGCTATTGGTTTAAACTCTAACGCTTTCTTCTCACTTTCGTTTGGCTGTGGCGGTATTTCAGCTGGCCACTGGTCCCGCCGGCCGCGTAAAAAATTTGGCCCGTTCAGCCAACGGCTGTTCGAAGACATATCGATTGTTGTTACGACGCGAGTCGCGTCATCTGCCGCATTGCTTTTCCCATCGAGCCATCGCCATTCAGATGGTTGCGTTAAATCGTCCAGGGCCCCTAGTCGATTTGCCACAAACTGTTGATGGTTTTCACTCTGAGATCTTATCCACCACAAGACGTTAGTGGCATCTGTCCACAGGATCTTTTCATGAATACCTATAGCTTGTTCCTTTATAATTTTGTCTGCTAGCTGCGCCCCCAATAGCGCCGCAGTCAGCTCCATTCTAGGTATAGTCAGTCCCTTTAGCGGCCCTACTCGAGTTTTACTCGCAACGAATGACACGATTATTTCTCCGTTTCCTCGCTCAATTCGTAAATAAGCGACGCCACACATAGCTTGTTTTGACGCATCACAAAACACGTGTAATTCTCTTTTTTCGGTAGGATCGCGGGTTGTACCCAGATGCCTCGGGATCCGCACATTTTGAGCCATTTGCAGTGTTTTCAGCCAGTCTCTCCAGCTATGGAGTACTTCTGGTGGAACCGGTTGGTCCCAGGTCACGCCACTCGCCCATATTGACTGCATTATGACCTTTGCCCTCAAAGTTATGGGGCTCAGCAAACCTAAAGGGTCCCATAATGACATAATGAGCCTTAACGCCTCTCTCTTAGTGGGAACCCCGATTCCTGTCTTTAAATTATCGCCCAGTTTTTCCATACGAAGGTTAAAAGCCAGCTCATCGGTCGCCGGCATCCACACTAAACCAAGTAAACGCTGAGCACCAAGTTCGTTTTTCTCTAGCGCAATCGTCTTGTTGCCGCATTCTTCCCGCTGCAAAACATCCAGTACTTCGGGATCATTGCTCGCCCAGCCGGTCAATTTAAAGTTACCTTGCTCATTAATCCAATTAATCTCTTTGATTAATTTCCGTGCCTCTTTCGCCGTTTCTGCTCCATGAATAAGGTCGTCCATATAAAAATTATTAATTATAGCTGCTGCAGCCTCCGGATATTGATCTCGGTATCTCTCTGCGTTTTTAATACGCACAAATTGGGCTGAGGCGGGGGAGGAACGAGACCCGAATATTAGGGTTCTCATCCGAAAGGTTATGGGTTCGATGTCTTTACGGTTACCTCTCCAAAGAAATAGTTGTCGGTAGCTATCGTCTTCCTTTATCCGTATCCGTAAAAACATATCGGCGATGTCTGCGGTAAACCCGATCGCGTGTTCGCGAAACCTGCCTATTATTCCTACTATATTATTGAAATAATCCGGGCCGGGCAGTAGTTGTGTATTTAAGGACACCCCGTGCACTCGTGCAGCGGCGTCGTGAACAATTCGCACCTTCCCCGGCTTGGCGGCATGGCTCACCCCAAGGTGAGGGAGAAACCAAATATTTTCACGCCCCGTCAAACCGTCCGGAGGTACTTCTTCGGCGTAGCCCGCCTTTATATACTGACTCATTCTTAGGCAATATGCTTTTTCATATTCCGGGTCTTTTTCCATTTTCTTTTCCACTGAGTTCAACCTCGCGAGCGCGAGCGGTCTACTATCAGGTAGTCGTCTTCGGTCATCGTTCCATAATAAACCAGTTGTCCAAACACCGTCTTTTAGAGAAGTGGTTGCTTCCAGTAATTCTTCTGCCCTATTTACGGCCGCCGTTTTCCTTTGTTTAGCGGGCCACATTTGCTCTAGATTAATATTTTCTTCTAGCAAAGCGTTTAGTAACGAATCATCGCTGTTTCCATTAATGCAGAAATTATAAACCGTCTCTTTCGGGCTATTAAACGAACTTCCCCCGATCGGTACCCAACCTAACTTTGTTTGTGATAGGTGTAACTCGTTGTTTATGCGCGAAACATTACGCGAAACCATCAGGTCTCCGCAGTCCGCTCCTAGTAATAATTTAGGTTGCACGCCGATCAGCTGTTTTGCCTCGTACGCGGCAACGACCGCCCGCCGTGTTCCTTTGCCTGAAAAACACTTTAACGTCGGAAGGTCCAAATTTTTCACGCTATATCCTCTCACCTCAAAAGGCCGATTACTCAATGCGCCCTTAATTGTAAAGTTTACAGCCTCTGCATCTTGCGTAGTGACTCTCATCCCTTTCACTCCGGCAACTTCTATCGAGCTTCTCAAACCCCCGATTCCTAATTCTTTTGCTATTTCCTGATCTAATAGCGTGATCGTGGAGCCGCTATCAAGAAGGGCGTATATACTCTTTTCCCCGCAAGGTCCTATTATTTTAATAGGTAATACTTGTAAAAGTACTCCGTTATAAGCTACGGTATTTGCGACAATATCCCGTTGCCCGTCTGCATTTACCGTACTTCCGTTGTCGTTCGTCGCCTCTGCGCTGCCCGTCAACAGAAAGTGAAACTTGTTTTTTGGATATTTTTTATACAGCGGGCAATTATGGCGGCTATGAGCGGTCGCGAGACACTTAAAACATACCCTTGCTTTTTTTGCAGCGTCCCAGCGTTCGGTAAGTGAAAGTGCTTTCAGCCCTTCGCAACGGCTGATATAATGTTCGCCTTTACAATAAGCACATTTTGGGGAGTTTTTGTTATGAACGTGCATTACGTAATTTTTTCGAGGGGCCTCTTTGCCTCTCTTCTCTCGCGGTCTTTCCTCTCTCCTTCCCGAGTCCCCGGCGCTGATTCCGGCGTCTAGTGCCCTTACCGCCATCTCTTCTAGCCACCTCGCGAATTGAACTAATGCTGGGTCAGATAATCCTGATTTGTTTCTATCTCCTACCCAATGTATAACTAAGTTCCTTGGCAACTTTGATACTAATGTCGTAAGCAACTCCGGGTTACACAAATGCTCGGTTTTATCCAAAGAACGTACTGTCGCCACCAAGTTCTTTACCTGACATGCGAATCTTAAGAGTTCTTCAGCATCTAAACCTTCTTTAAGTTCTCTTATTTTCCTTATCTCGGCTAAAGTGCGTTGTAATATTACGTTCCCATTACCGAAAAGCAATTCTAATGACTTCATGATTTCTCCTACATTTTGGGGAGCCATCAATAATCCTGATACACTGTCGCGAGCCCTACCTTTAAGAGCGGTTTGTAATCTTAATAAATTCTGTTCATCACTTAATTTTAATATCTCTGTTGATTGAAAAAATATGGATTTAAACGCTATAAAGTGTAACGGGTCTCCCGAGAATGTTGGCAATTCTTTATTAAATTGCGGTTTTAATGAAGCGACTGAGATTAAGCGACTTACCCTTTCGATAAATTCTTCCCCGGTCTCCGTAGTTGCGCCAGCCTTTGAGCTGGCCGCCCCCCGTTGATCGCTCGACGTCTTCTCAGGTGCGATAAGTGCGGCGGCTCCCGCCGCCGGACTCACCGCCCTGTCTCGCCTTGCGCCTTCCGCTTGCTCCCGTTCGACCGCGCGCGCGGCGTCTCCCTCTGCCGCTCCTGCCGACGCGCGCGCTGCGGCTTCCGACGCTGCGTTTCCTCCCTCTGCCGTAGGCGTATGGTAGTCCGCCCACTGCGTCGTGCGTTCGGCTGCATCTCCGTCTTCGGCGAGGCTCCTCTCTCTTCCCCATGCGCTACCTCCCTCAGTGCTTCCAAATGCTTCAGATACCACTTCTAGCATTCGCAGCGCGTGCTGGCTATCGGCTTCTAGCATCTCCATTTCCGCATCGATGTCCGCTTGTCCGACGGCGTGTCGCGCCTCTCGTTTCCTCCTCTCCGCCGCCTCCTGTGACCTCTGCTTTTCCAATTCTGCGTTGAGGTCAGCCTCTTCCGCCGCGCGCTGAGCTTCCATCTTCTTCTTTTCCGCTGCAACCTTAGCCCGCTGCCGTGTCACTCTTCTCAATTCCTCTGAGGCATCTTTTATCTCCTGCATCCTATCGCTTCTTCGGCTGCTTCTCGATGCTGCATGAGATCCGTTTACAGAACTCATCTTGGATTTTTTGAGTAATTTATTTTTTCCGAAACAGGAACTATTGTAATATCTCTTCGTCACATTCGGCTGCGAATGACCACTTATGGTTAGATCCGATCAGACCTCTCGCTGAATGACCGGAACGACCATTATTTCATCTCCGCTCGTTGCGGAGAGGGCGTGAGACTCCTTTGATTAATAATTAGTGGACTGTACAATTACTCACGCCTTGTTCTTCTTCGATATCCTGAGTCGAAACTGCGATTTTCCCTTGTAGATGACGATGATGGAGATTAGGAGAGCAGGTGAATGACGAAACCTTGCACTGAACTTTAATGTCTTTATTTGATTCAAGGTACACGTACACATCAATCTCGATACACGACTGAACACATTTCCTGCATTATTGCCCAGAGTTAATATGAATGTCTATTTTATACGAGCTAAGACAGTTTTCCGATCGGCCACCTATTTGCGGCGCTCTCAAAATCTTACTGACTGACTGACGAGTTCAGCGTCAAAATACAGCTGACCAACTCGTCTATGCCCCCTAGTCCGGGATTGGCTATACTCGGCACCGGCTAGCAACAAAAAAATACATACCACGCCCCTTCGAAGACACGAGGGCGTGTGAAACTTAGGCTTAAATGTGTTTTCAGAAAATCTTAATATTTCAAATTCAAACATAATATGCTAGGTTCTATCAACTGTCTAAAATAACTATAAAGATAATATTAGCTACATCTAACGAGCGAGAAACATTTTAATTTAAATTGTACATGGAAGTTTTAATACATACTTATTCTAGTGTTAATTTTATTTATAAAATATGTTATATGAAGGGTCCGTCGCTTTCTCAAGTACTCGAGTGGGAGACACAATACTTTTATAGCGCTTCAATCGCATATTTTGGTTTTTGATTATGGCCCTTTTAAAGACCACCCCAGAGCACCTAACCCTCCGCCGTTGCCAATAATTTACGGCTCTTGTTTCTAGACGAACCTTTTTTTTTTCTTTTTCCAGGCGGACGAGACGGTTTACCAGCTGATGTATGGCTTCCTTGGTCTATTGTTATTATGCCACTGTTAGACCCTCGGCCGTCGTAATTTCTGCATCCTCATCCCTTTCTCAGAACCCCGGCCTTGCCCCATTCGAGTATGTAATATATTAACCATATTTTAATCTCGGGGTGGCCTCCACGCCGTTTGAAGTTTCTTTATTGGACGAATTATCTGGTATTTATTTAAAATCTGTAAAATTTATTTATAGCACGACTGGCTTCCGACAGGTTAACCTATTTTTAACTTTATTTTTAATATCTAACTAATCGAGGAGTTTACGTAAATCATCCACTACTGAATTCCCTGGGCGAAAAGAACAGGGTAATACTAAGATGGGTTCCCGGCCATGCAGGAATCGAGGGAAATGAAAAAACCGACGAACTTGCTAGGACGGGAGCAAAGGGAACGTTATACGGCCCTGAACCTTGCTGTGGCGTACCAAAAAGCCTTGCAAACCTAATGCTCAAACAAATATGTTTAGAACAATCCGTCAACCACTGGAACAACACGCCAGGGTTGAATCATTCCAAAGCGCTTATTAAACCTTACGACCGTAAGACGGCCCGTGAGGCCCTATCGCTAAATAGGAACAATCTACGCATACTGGTAAGGGCGCTCACGGGGCATGAACAAACACATGTTCAACCTCAAGCTCAAAGACACAAAAATGTGCAGGTTCTGCCAAGAGGCAGAGGAAACTCCCCAGCACCTCATGTGCAAGTATGGCCCGCTGATGCGTAAAAGATACAACCACCTGGGTGGTCACTACCTCCAACCTGAGGAAGTAAAACAATCTGGCGCCAAAAGCCTGCTGCGGTTCTTAAATGACACGAGGCTTAGCGCAGAACTATAGTAGGTGGCGAGCACAATAGATCAGCAATGGTCGCAGTGTTACGAGGCTCATAAAGACCTTAGAAAAGCCCCACTCAACAAATAAAAAAAAAATAATATACTTTAAACTACATTTTAATTTTTGCATAATTTTGATTCTTCAATAATACCTACTACGGTACTATAAACATAATTTATTTTTAAATTTCTACACCCTTGTGGCATCAAACTCGACGCTTTATGTTTAAGTAATGTTTTAAAATCCAGGTACATCATCATAATTAAAGTCCAAGTTGACAACACTGTTTGGATCGTCCGCTGCGCGAAGCGGCCGCCTGGCGGCGGCGCGCACCGGGCACCAGTGAGAAATCGATCCTCCGGCGGAGCGCACGTTGCTTTGCTGCCCGCTCCGTATCTTACGTAACCGCGCCGGCTGTTCAGAAATAAATCTTACGTCGCATACAAGGTGCCGTTGTTTCATTGTCCGACGTGGCCCATCGACCTATAAGTGGTGACCCCAAAAGAAAATGAGTGAAGATAAAGCCACACCCGGACAAAGCCAAAATGGCAGCGGCAAATCGGCTGACGCAACGGCCGACGTGTACCGCGTGGGCGTCCGAGTACCAGCTTTTTGGCCCGAAAAACCGGCAATTTGGTTCGCGCAAATCGAGAGCCAATTCGCAATCTCGAATATCACGACAGACGCGACGAAATTTTACTACGTGGTGGCGCAACTCGACTCGCAGTACGCAGCCGAAGTAGAAGACGTCATCGTCTCACCACCAGCCACCGACAAATATCAGAAGCTAAAAAGCGAGTTAATCAAGCGGCTTTCGGCAACTCGGCAGCAAAGAGTGAAACAGCTCCTAGATAGAGAAGAATTAGGCGACCGAAAACCCTCGCAATTCCTGAGGCACCTACAACAGTTGGCAGGCCCAAACGTACCTGGAGAGTTCCTGCTGGATATATGGACCAACCGCCTACCAATCAGCATCCAGTCGATCCTCGCATCGCAAACAACACATTCTCTGGAGGTGTTGGCCGACTTGGCCGATCGCGTCTACGATGTCGTACCCAAACACCAGGTAGCATCTACATCTGCGGCTGACTCACCATTAAATGACCTCATTCGTCAGGTAAGCGAATTAACTAGGGAGATGAGGACGCTCAAAAGCCAGCTAAACAATAGGCAGTCACGATCGCAGACACGACCTGACAGTAAGTCACGCAATCGTTCCAACTCAAAGAGATCCGACTCCAACTATAAAAAATACCCCAGGTGTTGGTACCACACAAAATTTGGCGAGAGGGCAAACAAGTGCGTGAAACCCTGCGACTTTCAAGCGGGAAACGACAAGGGCAGCCGATAATGGCGACCGCCGACTGCCGCAGCACTGGTCGCATATTCGTCACCGACCGCATAACGAAGACGCAGTTTCTCGTGGATACCGGTAGCGATCTCTGCGTATTTCCAAGGTCGGCACTTACAAACCGACGACAGAAAACAAAGTACCACTTATGCGCTGCAAACGGCTCTACTATCTTTACTTACGGCTACTTACACCTAAAGCTTAATTTAGGCTTGCGGCGTGATTTCAATTGGCAATTTGTTGTCGCGGACGTGACAAAGGCGATAATCGGCGTAGACTTTCTGTCATACTACAACCTCATAGTTGACTGCAGAAACCAACAGCTTCTCGATAATACGACTAGCCTCGTTACGGCGGCGTTGCCAGCTCGTCCAACTGAAGACATTTCATCGGTGAAAATTGTATCCGGTAAGTCGGTGTATCACCGCATACTAGCAGAGTACCCCGACATCACGCGTCCCTCCGGAGTGCATCGAGCTCCAAAGCATAACATCCTTCACCACATTCGCACCACGTCAGGACCCCCCGCGTCTTGTTCACCTCGACGGTTGGCTCCGGACAAACTGAAGATAGCGAAGGACGAATTTGCTGCCATGTTACAGAACGGTACCGCGAGACCTTCAGATTCACCATGGTCTTCACCACTACACCTAGCACCAAAAAAAAGATAACGGCTGGCGTCCTTGCGGCGATTACAGGATGCTAAATTCCAGAACGGTCCCGGATAAATATCCCATCAGACACATCCACGATTTCGCTCACAATATTTCTGGTTGTAAGGTATTCTCTACAATTGACTTGGAGAAGGCCTATAATCAGATCCCAGTCAACCCAGAAGATATTTCGAAGACCGCAATCACTACACCATTCGGAATGTACGAGTTTCCTTTCATGAATTATGGACTCCGCAACGCGGGACAAACCTTCCAGCGTTTCGTCGATGACATGATCAGGGGACTCGATTATTGCTTCGCGTATTTGGACGATTTTTTGGTCTACTCGAAAGACGAAGACTCACACAAGGAGCATCTGCGACAGATCTTCACCAGGCTAAACGACCACGGCATGGTGGTAAACACCTCTAAGTGTGTCTTCGGTGCCTCGGAGGTAACGTTTCTCGGATACAGCATATCAGAGGAAGGCACGAAGCCGCTCCCAGAAAAGGTTGACGCTATCAAAAACTTCCCAGCTCCCAAGAACGTGAAGGAGCTGCGCCGATTCCTGGGAATGATAAATTTCTATCGCAGATTTATCCCAGGCGCAGCACAATTCCAGGCTCCACTCAACACACTGTTGACCGGCTCAGTAAAAGGCTCACATCCGGTGAACTTCGGCGCCGAAGAATATGACGCTTTCGCGCGCTGCAAGGAGAGTTTATGGCAGGCTGCACTGCTAGCACATCCCAACAGTCAGGCCAAACTCGCCATAGTCACCGACGCTTCCGAAACGGCCATGGGCGCAGCGTTGCAGCAACAGACAAATGGAGATTGGCAGCCGCTCGCCTTTTTCTCAAGGAAATTGACTCCCGCTCAGAGCAAGTACTCACCATACGATCGTGAGCTCCTAGCAATATACGAAGCCATCAAATATTTCCGGCACATGGTCGACGCACGAGTCTTTACAATATACACCGACCACAAGCCAATATGTTTCGCATTCCACTCACGTAAAGACAATTGCTCACCGAGACAATTCCGGCACCTCGATTACATCTCGCAGTTTACAACGGACATCAGGCACATTTCAGGGAAAGATAACGTGGTGGCGGACACCTTGTCCCGGATTGAACACATTACACAGCCGGTGGACCTGAACAAGTTAGCACTGTCTCAAACCGAGGACACAGAGTTAAAGCAGCTACTACTCAGCGACACCTCCTTATGCCTGAAGAAGATCAAGTTACCGGGAACGCACTCCGAATTGTACGTCGACGAAAGCGGCAAGACGCCGCGACCGTACGTCTCAAAAGACTTGCGACGGCAGGTATTTGAAAGCCT
Source organism: Micropterix aruncella (assembly GCA_944548615.1). Lineage (NCBI taxonomy): Eukaryota > Metazoa > Arthropoda > Insecta > Lepidoptera > Micropterigidae > Micropterix > Micropterix aruncella. Next base: position 18,608,420 of record OX155968.1, on the reverse strand, counting down.
TCACTCCCTTAGTCACCCAGGTGCGAACGCCTCTACCAAGCTGCTGACAGATCGCTACGTATGGCCAAGTATGAAAAAGGACTGCCGAGAGTGGGCGCGAGCGTGTTTGGCATGCCAGCGTACTAAAATTACACGCCACGTCTCATCACCACTGGGCACGTACAGACTTCCCAGAGCAAGGTTTATGAATATTCATATAGACCTAATAGGTCCTATGCCAGCGTCTCAAGGATACAAATATTGCCTCACAGTCGTCGACCGATATACACGATGGCCTGAGGTAGTCCCACTGCAAGAAATCACGGCAGAAGCCGTAGCAAAAGGGTTACTCCACGGGTGGATAGCTCGCTTTGGCTGCCCTAACGATATTGTCACCGACCGCGGCAGACAATTCGAGAGCACTATGTTTAGACACCTGTCAGAATTAGTTGGGTTCCAGCACCGTCGTACAACCGCCTATCACCCGGCGTGCAACGGTCTCGTAGAGCGATTCCACCGGCAGTTAAAAGCAGCCATCACCTGCCACGCTAATAGCAGCTGGGTCGAATCCCTACCGTTGGTCCTGCTGGGGATACGTAGTGCCTACAAGGAAGATTTGAACGCTTCTACTGCCGAACTGGTATACGGGGAGCCGCTGAGACTGCCTGGAGAATTCATGGACGTTAAACCAGGAGCGGACGACACGGCGGACATGGCAGACTACATAACTCGACTCCGTAAGTTCGTACACAATTTGGCGCCAGTACCAGCCACTCGTCATACTAACAGGAGATCTGTCTTCGTATTCAAAGACCTCAGCACGACGAGTCACGTATTCCTGAGAGATGACACCTGTCATCCCCCACTACAACCAGCCTATACAGGTCCATACGAAGTAAGGCAAAGAGGAGATAAGGTTTTCAAACTCATAATAAACGGCAAAGACGTTACAGTATCTATCGACCGTGTAAAACCAGCCTACATACTGGACGACGCCGCAACCACTCCTGCTAATCACACCACGCCAAACGTAATCCCAATTCCGAAAACAGAGGACACTGCTAAAAGGACGCGCTCAGGACGTGAAGTTCGTATACCTAGCTATTATCGCCCTTGACGGTCTCAGGAGGGGAGTGATGTGGCATCAAACTCGACGCTTTATGTTTAAGTAATGTTTTAAAATCCAGGTACATCATCATAATTAAAGTCCAAGTTGACAACACTGTTTGGATCGTCCGCTGCGCGAAGCGGCCGCCTGGCGGCGGCGCGCACCGGGCACCAGTGAGAAATCGATCCTCCGGCGGAGCGCACGTTGCTTTGCTGCCCGCTCCGTATCTTACGTAACCGCGCCGGCTGTTCAGAAATAAATCTTACGTCGCATACAAGGTGCCGTTGTTTCATTGTCCGACGTGGCCCATCGACCTATACCCTAAAAGGTTTTTCTTAATAACTTGAAATTTCGTTTGGTAATGGCTGCAATATAATAGTTGCGTTATTTCATCGAAGAAATTTTCCTGACTTTATGAACTTTGTTATCAAATCTGGCAGGGATATTTTATTTATTACGTCACAGAGACCGCGAACAGAGTTGATAGGTTAATAGGAAAATTGATAAGTTATTAGGCTTGATAGTTAGATTTACTGGGGGGGAGGAGGGGGAGTAGTGGTAAACGGAGTGGGGGGCTTGTATCCAGCCCTTGATGTCACCTGGTTCTACAATATCTTCAGTAACTACCCACTTAGTGGCAACGTCAGTGGTCTGTAGTAGCCCGGTACTGCTTACCAGTCCATACATATAGAGTTGTCAACTACAACGGGCGAACCCCTCAACTCAGGAAGTTTTAACGATTAGTCGTTCTCTCTCCCGTGAAGTGAACGTAGAAGACTTGGACAAAACAACTCACCGCCAAGCTCCGCCACATGCCCGCAAGAGACCAACGCCTTAACCGCGAGATAGCCAGGAGTGTTACCCAGCGGGCTTATACTCACGCCCTTGCTTCCAATTGCGACCATATTACTCCAGTATCTGGATTGGTTACGAGTTCGAGGTCGCTTGCGCGGTCCTCTCCCTTACGAAGCGGTGAAACGGTGTATACCGAATCTACCGAGTCGTTTCAAGAGCAGTCGCCGTAAGGTCCGCAACCACCCCCGCTCTATAGGAAACAGTACTGCTTCCAGACTCCCCCGACTGTTAGTCAGAGTGCACAATCGATTGGCCTATGCCGCACGGTGCGCAGACCGCCCAGGAGCGCCAGATGGTTTATTCCTATGGGAGACTAGCCCTAAGGCCAGAGTCCTACCCAGGCTCGCACTTCATGCGTGGAGGCCGCCGGATGGGTGTTGACCCGTGAGTGTGACAACCCTGAACCAGCCCATACAGATCACTGACCTTCAAGTTGGGCAGATCGCTGGGTTCGATAAAGGCTCGTCCCAGTAAATTGATTTTGCGGCGAAGCCTAGGCAGCGGAAGGGAAGAGGGGTGGGGGAGGGAAATGAGATAAATTCCCAATCTACATAAAATACCTACTTTCAATAGGTATACTTTATTTTAAGGTCTGCAAATGTCATTCTTGTATGAACTTTAGCAGATAAGAACTAGAGATTTAGCAAATAAGAGCGTGCATTCACAAAGTTGGTGCCATGATTTCAATACAAGTGCAGTACCACAGCACGTTGTGAAGAAAAGTGGCGAGAAAACTCAGGGGGTTAACTCAGTAGTTACCGCAATATGAATAGCGTGCGCCATCAAACAATGGAAATTCCGATTTTCGCATAGTCACTGCGAAACTTCTTTGCGGCATTTATGGCAAACCTCCTTTATATATTTCTACTTTTCCTATAAACACTGGCGAGCAACTAAATCGACTCACTCCCTCAGTTCGGATAAAACCCCTTTTTTCCAAAATGGCTAACCTCATGTACATAAAATATATACTTTTATGATAGCCTAATTATTTAGCTTTTTAACAACAGCTCTTTTATAAAAAATCCGTTTAGAACTTGAAAAATAATATTATCTAAACGCAATGCATCACAAAATGTTTCCGCGTCGCAATCGCCCATAAACCCCCCGGAACCGGCGCGGGCGGGTTGAAATGATCTTCCTCAAAGACGGTGAACTGCCGCTGATATGGCTCTTGTCCATAACATAATCAACGGATGGACCAAAACCCCGTATTTGCTTGCTGATTTATAGTGCGAGCTCTTTTGTAAGACACCACTGTCGTCGTTGTTCCACCTGCCGCGGATAGTTATCAATTACAACAGCAATTCAATTATTGCTGTTACCAATTACAACAGAATTATTTCAATAACTGATACCTAAACAAGACTTTTACTCATTGCATATGAACGAAAACGGTTTTTTCTTAAGATTTCCGAAATGGCGACAAATTCAAAATCATTCTAAACCAGTAATCTTTAAGCTGTCCTTGGTGACGGCACACCTTTATTCGAGTGTGTCACTCCGGCCATTGGCGGGTTTTAAAAACCTAAAATAAACGGTCAATTTCTAATGGCATAAAATATTGGCAGGTTATATTGATTGTTCTGATCTTCTTGGAATGATATCTTTCCGTGTACCATCGCGACTCACTCGCCAAACGGAGTTATTCCACCTTCCGCAGGTTAGTACTAATTATGCACAAAACTGTTTCATGTATAGGGTATGTAAAATTTGTAATACGCAGCTCGGCGATATTGACGTATTCAATACGTCATCATTCGCTCTTAAGAAAGCAATTATTAATGATGGTATTGATTTATCATTGTAATCGCAATATATAATATATTATAAATAATATTTATTCAAGAATATCTTTAAATAATATGTATGTCTATATTATGGAACGTGTATTTACATAAAATTTTATTTACTTATTATGACTCCTTTCTTCCCAGTTACCACCTGTCCCTATGAGTGTTAGTTAATTCTTCAAAAAAAATATATTGTTGTGTTTAAATTATGAATGTTTAAGTGGAAACATGTAATTAGCTTTATTTTTTTTTAACTTAATAATTCTGTAACAAATTTATTGTAACAGCTGTATGTTTCCTTAAAAATAATAAAATAAAAAATAAAAAAATAAAAAAAATAAAATGGTCTCGACACCATAAAAGTCGTCTCGCCGAAAGCTAATTCATGGTACATTTTTGACGTGACAACGTCTTATAAATCGATGGAGCCTGCTGCACGCACGAAAAAACATGACTCATGCGGCGTTACCTTGCTCTGAGGCGTTCCATTTATTAAATTTATTATTCAATATAAATGCTGCCATCTACCGGTTGCGACAAGAATTATTTACTAACCTCAGTCTAAAATAGTACGAATGAAAATCACTAGATTGATTTAAATTCTTGACATAATTTTATATGTATTCTTGATATACGGAATGTTATTACTGAACGGACAATTTTCTTGTGGGTACAACAAAGTGCAACGAATTAAACAACTTTTATTAAAAAAAAAATAAAAAAGTATGAAAAGCTATCATTACGATGCGCTATCTAGCGGTTGGTAAAATGTCGCTGATATTGTTTATTTACGACGTATTACCTACCGCTGGATGGCGCAGCGTGTTCAAACGCTTCTCAAACCGTTATTTAACAGTTTCAGATTTCAAACTTTCAAATTAAAAAAAACAATAAACTTTAAACAATAAACAATTATACTGCTATACAATAATACATTTACATGTTGTAGTCAAATCGGTGAGTATAAAATCATATATTTTTGGGTGTTTGTAATAAACAATATCAGAATCTTAAATGAAACTGCTTCAAATGCAACCATTCCATCAGTATTTTCTTATGACGTTGTCACGTTCAACTATCGTCAGTAAACCGACTTTACAGACAACCGATTTTTTTATGTATGCAAATGGTATGTATAATTAATATATTCCAAACGTATGAGAAAACTGTAAGAATGAGTCGTTATGAACGGCCTTACATAATTTTCGAATATAGGTCTCACCTTTTTTAATGGGACATGGAAATGTTGCTAAACATTCGGTTGCTGTATACTTTATTTAATTAAATATGATGTTCAAACAAATCCGTCACGAAAGCCAACTTCCAGGTACCATGTTTCATTGCTAAGTCCACAAACGTGATAATTGAGTTTCCTTACCTGAAGCTGGCGCCACACCAGTAGGGTACTTACTACATACTATTGTACCGCGGCACACCGGTTAAAAACCAGTGTCCTAAGCCAAGCACCCTCATCTCACATCAATATACCGCACCGTCCTTATATTTCGCATGTATACTTTTACCAGTAATGATTATTTTACTTTTTATATAAATTTCATAGTTATTATTATTTTCCTGACAACTTAACCCTTCCTATGTGAGCTAACTATTTTTGGTTAGACGCTTTCCGCGCTGTGCTAACTGTAATATTTATTCATTATTATCTTAATTGTTTTACGAGATAATGTTGTAACGTTATAATATTTCAAATTTCAATGCGATCATTTTGCAGTTATTCTTTTTACGATCCGTATAGTAGTTTAAAAGTTATGCGCAAAACTATCCCGGGCAGAAATTTTTACCCCGCCATATCGCCATAGGAGGTCTCATGCATTGATAATTGTCACGTCAAAATGTTCTCAAATAAGTTAGTATTTTTAACTACATCATATCAAACAAATATCTAATTAACTTTGTAGTTTTAGGTATTTATTACCATTATTATATACATTGTGCAGAGGCTCTCGATTTTTTAGAATTATTTTTAACCTAAACGGATATCAATTAAAACATTATAACGTATTCAGGGATCACTGGTTTTGTTTTTAACTTTCTATTTATTTATGACTATATTAATTATTTACATATTTAAAAATCTATTAAGTTTTTTTTTAAACTATATTTATTTTAATATTATTTATTAAATATTTATTTAATATCTACTATTTTATACTTTGGAGTAGTACTTTATTAACTTAGCAATTAATTTAAAAAAAACAACAATTTCACTTAAAAACACAGGTGGTAGCGCGGGGATTTGGTTTTGGGATAAAAAAGGGCAGTGAACTGTATTTTGCGGTACTTTGGAATAGAAAAGTTTGGAAAAAATGGGATCTCGTTTACCTTATTAAATGTCCGTTTGCAGCTTCGTAAATCAGCTTCTCAAATCACTCTTCACAGCGCGGCGATAATTTAATTATCAAATATATATATTTCACGAGCACTAATTGTTTCGTTTGCGGGTTTTTAAAGCGGGTTACAGCGCGGGTGCGTGGCGGCGGACGTCTCGCGGGCAGTATCGAAGCGAACACTCGTTGATAGACAGATTCAGTTAACGAGAGGGAATAGGAAAAGGAGTTAGCACTATCGGAATGAGAATTTAAAGCCAATTCAGTAAATTCGCAGGCATTTTTATATCGATACACCAGCCGTTTTACTAAATGCGATATTTAAATCCGGCGTATCCAACAGGCTTATATTTTTTTAATATTTATGTTAATATATCTTTTCTTTTACATTGCATAGTGCACTATATCACCGTTTAATAGGTGGAAACATATACATATTGGGTATCTACATAAAGTTGCTGTTATATAAAGGAAATTTAAGGCCGAAAAGTTTGTGTGAAAAATATATTACTATATTTAATTAATTTATTGATTCCTATTATCTATGCTGATGTGTCATTTTATTGGGAGTTGCTTAATTCCTCTGCTGTAAAACTTTCGTGGACAGGAACGAATGAAAGCTTTGAAGTCGTTGTTCACCGACTCTTCAAAGTAGTGTTTTCCCTTGTAGAAAGTTATCGAAATTCTGAACAAAAAACTATTGGAGCAAGGTCTGGCAAGTACGGTGGGCGACCAAGAGTCTCCAACCGCAATTCCTACAACTTTTCGACTGTTTGCAGTGAAATATGTGGTCGTACGTTCTCATGCAGAAGCAGTGGCTATGAGCGATTGACCAAGTTCACTTATTTAATTACAAGCTTCTCCATCATTATTTGCAGTCCTTAACAGTGCACATTTAGGGTAACTATATAGCCAGACTGCAAGAAGCTGTAACAGAAAACACAGGCACAGGATCTCATATTTGAAAATAATGCAAATTTTTAACTTTATCATGGTTGCACAAATGAAAATATTTGAGCAAAAACAAACGACGGAAAAACAAATAAATAGCTGACACTACCTAGCGACCCCTCGACTTGCGAAGTAAGAACTTGCCCGTACCGTTTCGAACGTGAAACCGTCGAGCGTAAAATCGGCGTGAATAGACGGCCTTGAGAAAAACGACCATAAGTTATAAACCACTATACGGATCATAAAAAGAAGAAGAACTGTAAAATGATTGCATTGAAATTTGAAATATAAAATATTATAACCTTATCTCGTAAAACAACTAAGATAATAATGAATAAATATTAGAAAGTTGGCGAACTGAAAAAACTCGCTTATTCAATCATGTCGATGTTTTTATCACAAAATACGGAACTACATGCAGAAATTTTAAATACGGTTATGGTCTTTATTAAATGCTTTACCAAAACTATTATTTTGTTTTACTTATTAAGATACAAAAATATTTAGTTATTCAGTCATAATAACCAAGAAAAAATTGATGTATTCTCGTAAAAAAAAATTTTGGTAATTTTATATTTGTGACTACTTAGGGTCTTTATTTATATGACATTCTTTCATAATAACTTTACCACTACATCACACTTCTTAGAAAATCACACCAAAACTTTCAGCTTTTTCTGATATTACAGAAAAATCTAAACTTTTGAGAGTTGGCGACGGAAACTTGGTATTAATTTTGACGGCTCATAATACAAAAGTGGTTAAAGTTTGTCAAATAAGTTGTCTCATTATATGCTTATTATATGTCCAATAACTAATTATTTAACTCCAAAGAGTTATATTTTATAGAAAAACTATAGAAAATCACATTCAAAATATGGTAATTCTCCGATACTAATTACCTAAACAAATTGGTATGCGCGGGTCAAATTACGGAAAAACTTGTTACGATCAAAATACGGATAATTCTGTGATTATTAACGATGTAAATGAAATAACAACTATTTTATCAGCGAATTAAACCAATAATGCGTCATATTTCGTAATAATTCGGTCGTGTCATAAAAATTACGAAAAATAATTCGGCCATTTCTTCCGAAGCACATTCTTGGAGCAAACCTTTTTGCTCAAAAATACGTGAAAAAAAGCAAATAGGCTATCTCCAATGAAAAATGGTAATTTATAAACTCTTTTAGAAAGCAAATTACTCACCTTTCTGCAGGAAATCCAACTGAAAACACTTCAAAATCACCATTTTTGTCCAAAATCGCGAGCACCGACACGACGCGGGCTGTCACTGACAGTCAGTCATTTTACAACAGACGCAATAAATCGATATTAAGACTTCGCGGGCGGCAATCGATAATTTTAATAGCGAGGGGGATTTGGCTATATTCTGGCGTTATACGAAAGAATAGAGAAGCGTATTCCGATGTTTAAATGGAATTCGCGCAAACGGTGATCGGTGCGTCCCGCGCGGGACGTTAGACATTTCGCCGTAGGTAGGCGATCGTTCCGAACGGGTCGTTAGACATTAGAGGGGAAATAATACCATGGCCTCATATTGAAATTTATTTAAATTTGAAATTCCAACTCATACCCAGGTTATTTCAAAGTGTGAAAAAATTACATAGGTTAGGACCTAATAGTATATGTTTATTAAATTTTGATTTAGTAAATATGTTTTATGGTACTGTCTGTTTCCCGAATAAAATGAAATGACATACAAAAAGAATGAAAACCAAACCAAAATGGGTCCAATGAAAATATAAATAAATATAAACAGATAAACCATTCAGGACGATATTAGAGCATGTACAGATAGTAGCATTTGTTTCGTTGTTGGCTATGCGGCAACGGCGTTTACGCAGCCACGTTGTAATAAAGCCCTAACCATAATGCTTCCTGTAGCGCTTTAAAAATGTGAGGATTAATATTTGCAGCGAACTCGGTTGGCAAGTGAGCCAAGTTTTCATGGTAACGCAAACAGTAATCTTACATGGTGAACAAACACACAGACGAGGCGACTGCGACGCGGCGGCTGCTACTGGCTCGTTTCAAATTTTGCAGCATCGTCGTCTAATTTCGAGCCGCTGAATTTTGGCCGCGCACCGCAGAGACATGAATTGAGCAATAAATATCATTGTGTTGCGGAATTCGGATGATCCTGCACTCGATATTGGGGCAATTGTATATTTTATTTTTGTCTAACTATGCCCTTCAAGCCTTCAAGCCCTTTTGTTTAACAAGGCCCTTCAACAAGGCAATTCAGCTCTAACATGGCCCAGCAAACCAAGCCGAAAGTAAAAACGATTTTTTATTTCATTTTTCGTAATTCAGATAGCTTTAGATTAACTATAAATTTTAATTAATTTGACAAATCAAAATTGTAATTACATTGTAAACTGTAAGATTACATATCTGATTTTAAAAGTGTTTTTTTTATCCAGAAATATTTTGGTCCTAAAATTAAGCGTTGAGGACAAAAAACAATACAACCCAAAGCCACACACATTGTTACCCGCCATCCCAGGAAGTTATATAGATATCAGATAATTATTTCTCTCATGGTTAAAAGCAGACATTTGGGGACAACATAGTCCACTGCTACAATCGCGCGAGAGTCCAACGCCTTACCGGGTGATACTGGAAAGTTGACTACCGGACAGCCTGGCGCCCTCACTACCAGATTTGGCCGGTTTTTGCCGTCCTCCAGTCTGGTCACAGTTCCGAAGTCTACTTAATGATGGCTGTAATTCAGTTCGAATTTATCGCAGACCATGGCGTTCTTTGCTCGTCCATCACATCGGGATCGGTGGTCAACGAGTCATTTCAAGAGTAGCTGACATCAGGTCAATATGCACCCCCGCTGCTTAGAAAACGTATAAAATAACTTCCGAACCACCCCCCCCCCCCACCCCTTCCGTTATTTACCGGAGTGCACAACTAGAGCTTTCGACTACAACGGGCGAACCCGTCACCCCAGGAAGTTTTATCTATATTGATCGTTTTGTCTCCGGTGAGGTGAGCGCAGAAGACTTAGGACGAAACAGTCCACCGTCTAGTTACGCCACATACCCGTAAGAGACGAACGACTTACCGCGAGATAATTAGGTTAATAACCTAGCGGGCCGACACTCGCGCCCTAACTACCAGTTGCAACAAGATTACTCCGGTCTCCCGACTGGTTACCGGCTTGAGGTCGCTTGCGCGGTCCTCTCCCTTACGTAACGGTGAAACGGTGGCTACCGAATCTATCGCGGACCACGGCATCGTTTGCCCGGCTGTTCACCGGGTATCGGGTAGCCGATTGGTCGTTTCGATATCAGTCGCCGAAAGGTAAATAACTACTCCCGCTCTAGACAGTACTGTTTCGAGACTCCCCTGACTGTTAGTCAGAATGCACAATCGATTGGCTCACGCCGCACTGTGCGTAAAACGTCCAGGAGCGCCAGAAAATGGACTCCTAGGGGAAACTGGCCCGCAGACCAGAGTCCTACCCGGGCTCGCTATTTATACGCGGAGGCCCCGCCGGATGGGTGTTGACCCTTGAGTTTGATCGACCCTGAACTTATGGGTCTTAGTGGCCAACTGCAATAGTGCCCATTAACTCCCTGCTGGAGTGCACACACATTATGGTGTAATTCACCATAGTTCCACCAAGCACACCATTTGATAAATCTACATGATGTGCAAACCACACAAACCAGCAGCGACTGAAGATCTTCCCCTAAATGAACTGATCCACCTGCCACGACAGGGGCAGCAGAGATCTTTCCAGGTTCGACCCTCCATTAGGAGGCTACCGGATAGGGGCTGAACCGTGAGTTGAGTCGAGTCAATTTAACGAGCGGGTGTTAGTGGCTCAACTGCACATGCAACATTAACTGCCAAGTAATGGTATGATTGTTGATGTTTGAATTATTTATGATGGTGTATGATATTATTACAACTGTTAATTGCATCATACTCGTATCAAAATATTTGGCATACCATATACTCGATCTGCTCGATAAAATCCGACGATGATAAACGAGTTTACTGCGTTCGAAATCCGCGCCCTAATTTATTATCTTACCGGTCTCCGGTGCGTAAGGGTTCGTCCCGACCCACCCGGGTTGCTCCATTTCGCATCGGACTTTCACATAGAAAGACACGTCTTATTTTCTTAATGCTACAATTGAGCGACATTAGTTTGATAAGAATATAATATGGTATTTAAATTTTTATCATTTATTTTATTTCATTAAAAACATACAGCATAGCATAATAATAAAATGTCATTATGACGACAGTAGAGCTAACGATGTTTTAGGTTATTTGCAGTATTATAAAGGAATATATAGTATGCTACATAACAAAAAAAACCAGAAAAAATATATACAAATGCGCTATGTGTGTATGTGGGTGTTTGTGTATGTTTATATGGTAGTGTGTGTGTAAGTATGGTGTATGTACATGTAAGTGCATGTAGGAATTCTGGATTCTAACTAAATTCAATCTGATTTGATTTCCAGTCTTTTACCGACCTCATTAATAAGGACCTACTACTGTGGTTGTTTAATAAGTCTTTTTTGTTAAAATCTACATTGTGTGAATGCGCAGCACTTAGCAATAACGAATTGGCCTCATAATTTGTGTTACACATAGGGATGTGAAAGTAAATGAGTCGGGAAGGCGCACGTATTCTCTCCTCGATATGATATGATATGATATGCTAAACCGAAATACATGTGACCGTCAATAAGGAAGAATTAACTCAAGAATCCTCAACAAAGTTCTTGGGATTCGTAATCGATAATGAGTTACGATGGCACCAACATATTGATGATTTATGTCATAAATTGGGAAGAGCGTGCTATGCACTCTATCGCATCACTTCATTTCTCGATTTATCCGCGCTGCACATGTGTTACTTTGCATACGTTCATTCACTGCTAACGTACGGCGAGGAGCTATGGGGGCGAGCAGCCGACAGGCAGAGGGCTTTCGTTATGCAGAAGCGTGCAGTCCGCACAATAGCGCGTGTGGTGCTTGATACGCCAGCTAGGCCTCTGTTTAGAGATCTCTGCATCATGACGCTGCCGTCCATTTATATAATGGAAATAGCGCTGTTCGTTCGCAGAAATCTAGCCGATTTTGAAGTGAATGGTGTGCATCATCACTATCCAACAAGATTCCGTAGCATGCTACGTTCGGTAAGTCATACATTAACCAAATCGGAGAGGCTAGCCTATATCGCCGGCCCAGAGGTTTACAACAAACTCAGCGAGCACATTAGGCAGGCGCAATCTCTTAACGTGTTTAAGATACGCCTTAAGAGATACCTTACAGTTAATGCGTTTTACTCACTGGAGGAATATTACTTGAGTGAAGTCTAAAATGCTTTAGTGGCTAAAGTATTTAATGATCTCTTTGCATTTTGTCTTGTATTTCTTCTTTTTACGTTATTCTTGTGTTTTTTTCTTCGTTTTGTTTCGTTTATTTTATCTTTCCTTACGATAAAAAAAAATGTTTGTTCGCTAATATGTATGAATGTTTGCTAATCTGTATCTGACTTGTATACCAGTATACTAATAAAATGAATATGAATATGAATATGAATACGATACTCTGACGATATGGACTGCCTAACCCAGAATGAAGATAGCTTCTTCTTCACGTGGCCTATTTTATTGACTGGTTCCTCGTTCACCGACTCTGCAATAAAGATTATTGGCGTCCGCTCTTTTGCCCTTATCTTGCATTAGCGTTTGAGGATTTCACGAAATACAAGTGGCCAAATATGTCGGAGCGGCGGCGGGTCAAATCCACCATTCGTGTCTAATGAATACGTGTGCAAAAGGATTTGCTTTTATCTCAATTTGCAGTATTCTGTCAAAATATAGGACTAACCGCCTAGACAATTGCTCTCTCGACATAAATTATCTAACAATATTAGTACCACCTCAACACAGGTCAATTCCTAGTGAGGTGGTAAACCATTATATGTCATAGAGATGAACCTACTTTCTGAGCAGGGTATGAAATATGTAGACTTAAGAGTATTTTTGTACAAGGATATTTTTTTTGTATCTTGTATTTTGTATTTCGAATTATGTATATATAAATAAATAATTAAAACATTCATTAGCCTAGGAGCGGAGCATATTGAGCCTTACTCTAGCGACATCCTAAGATATATCGAACTAAACAGTCCATATTCACCTCCAGAGCTAAATATAAATTGTCTAGCCGTTTTCAGTGTATTGTTCTGCTTATTATGTCGTGGTAGTATTCTACTATCCCGAAGTAGAGTTGTCGCCACTAGATTTAACCTGTTATAAAAGGAGTGCAGGGTCTAGAAGCTGTTCTGGACCCTCAGTCTGAACTTTCTCCGCAGTTCAGGCATATATATTGAAGCATTATTATACATTCGAAAATTGAGGGGGGTCGATTTCTACGGGCAAACCAGTAAGTCCGGGAAGTTAAAACGACATCATGATATTCTGTCCCATGGAGTGAACGTGATGACTTATTGGACAACCTGACCAACAGCCAAACTACGCTATCAGCCTGTAAGAGTCCAACGCCTCACCGCGAGAAGTTGAGAATTGCACCTAGCGGAGCCAATCTCGCGCCTTTATGACCAGATTTGGACGAATTTCTCCGTCCTCCAGTCTGGTCAAGGATTTGAGGTCGCTTGCGCGGTCTATACCTGACGTAATCGGTAATTGTGATCAAATTTGTCGCGGATCCGTGGCGCTCTATTCCCGTTATGATCACTCGGGATCGGGCGGCCAACGGATAGTTTCAAAGATAGGTGACGTTAGGTTGACAACTATACCCCGATGCTTAGGAAAGGTACGCGTCTAGTCTCTCCCAGGTTAACAGATTGTTGCCCAAACCGCCCAATTCCGCCCGAGGAATTCCGCCGGAACCGCGCGTCTGATTCCAACTATCTCCGGGTGCAGACTGCACCCGCTGGCATAGTTCAAAACGGCCCTGCCAGGTTAAGTCCCTCTTCGAGGCGGTTACCCGATGGGAGCTGAACCGTGACTTGGGATCACCCAAGACCACAAGTAGGCTATCGATACCAAGCTTCAAGGAATCAGTAGGTACCATTTGAACAGTGTTCATAACTTGCGCAACACAGTTTCGCAGAGATCTCGTATTTTCACGTTGCCTATTTTAAAGATTACCATTTTCCTTTACAGCATTAATGCAAGAGACCTGAGTTTGCTCATTGGTGAATACTTATCTTTGAATCAAGTAAATGAGGTCAACTAGAGTTGTCAACTACAACGGGCCAATTCGTCACCTCAGAAAGTTTAACGAAATTTGAAAGTTCTATCTCCCGTGGTGAGCGTAGAAGACTTGGTACAAAACAGCCCACCGTCAAGCTCCGTTACATACACGTAAGAGGCCAACGCATAATTAGCGAGATTGCAAGAGAACGCATTACAAGCGGGCCGACACTCGCGCCCTTACTTCCAGTTGCAACCATATTACTCCGGTCTCCCGACTGGTTATAAGTTCGAGGTCGCTTGCGCAGTCCTCTTCCTTACGTAGCGGTAAAACGGTGTCAACCGAATCTATCGCGGACCACGGCATCCTTTGCCCGGCCGTTCACCCGGAATCGGGTAGACGATGGTCGTTTTAAGAGCAGTCGCCGTAAGGTCAACAATTACACCAGCTCTATAGGAGACATTACTGCTTCCATACTCCCCCGACTGTTAGTCAGAATGCACACTAAATTGGCTAACGCCGCACGGTATGCATACCTTCCAGGAGCGCCAGAGGATTGACTCCTGAGGGAAGCTAGCCTTTAGGCCAGCATCCTACCCGGGTTCGCACTTCATGCGTGGAGGCCGCCGGATGGGTGTTGAGCCGTGAGTGTGACTGACCCCGAACAAATGGGTCTTCGTGGCCAACTCAACAAGGCCCATTAGCTCTCTAATGGTGCGATGGTACTAAAAATTAATATACAAGTACTAGGCGATTGCTGTAGATGGGATTATGGGGATGATGGTGAGGGTCTGGTCGGTCTACTAAAAAGGCGGAGAAACCGTCGAGTGACAACGGATTGTGGTGAAAGTTCGCCATTATTCATAGAAAGGGTGACGGGCGTCGGGGCGCTTACCTGCCATTTGCATTTCTATTTGAATTTGCGACTGAGGTGTCTTTTTGTCGTCGGCCAGGGGTCTATTCTGTAACAAGGTTCGTTAATTGGGTGAAATGGGTTTCGAGTCCGATCGCTTTACCTAGTAATAGTATGCATAAGTAACTAGGCGAGATGAAGGGTGGTTTGGGATTACTTCGAAAGTTATACATAATATAAAGGTATCACGCTTACCGATTTACTCCATTTGGGTCGGTTGTATGCATAGTCATACCATAGGTACTTTTCCTATACTGCGTCATGTGCATGCGTCAGAATCAATGCGTCCACTACAATATCTGACGCAATGCTTCTGACGCAGTGCGACTGACCCAGTGTGACTGACGCAGTGCGACTGATGTGTACCTGTTTCCTCGAAAATTGCGTACGGTCGGTGTCGCACAATAAACGTTTGAGTTTATACATCGAGATAAAATACTTAACGGCTCAAAATAAACCCTACTATAAAATAGATCTATCTAAACCATTACGTCTGAAAATGTTGTCCTGAATGTCTAAAATCTGGTACACTGAGAAAAATATAACGTTGAAATACATGAAAATACCTACGTATGTTTCAAAAGGGATTACGTATATAACATGTACTGTGATACGTACCTAATATGTATCATAATGACGCTTTACGATGTAGTTACCATGTCACGGGAATGGTAAATACACCGCACATGCTTTACAGCGCGCAAAGAGATCTTGATTTTACCATGACAGTATGTTATTACATACATAAGGCTATAGTCAATTACAAGAATCATGTTTGAGCTACATTTTACCGTTATTTTCGTACTACCCGTACGTAGCATGGTGAAACATAATCGAGTAATGGAGATTTAACAAAATTCCTTGCAATTCAACAAAATTACGATTGAAACATCGCTATTCTGTATAAAACCATAAGAACAAAACGAAATTGTAGTTAGAAATCCAATATTTTTCTCAGTACAGCCCTACACACAACCGTCTCCAAGGTTATCCTTATATCCCATTCGATATTGTTTATATATGCTTTTAATTTCTGTCCCATTTTCATTATTGTATATTATGTAATTATACTTATTCTTTGCGGCCACTACCTTAGGAAAATTACATTAGTTATATATTAATTTGCCTCTCTAAATGCTTAGTCACAATAACCCTGGCGGTATGGTCGTAAGATATTTCTACTTGGCAATAGGCCCACCATGTTGTACTCTATTCTGTGTACAATAAAGATTTTTAAATAAACAAACTTCTCGTTCTGCTGAAACTCGGCGTGATATCTTTTCTTGGCGACAAGTGGACCTAGCCCATTATAAGTTTACGTTGATTCAAAATTTACTTTTTTTTCCTTTCTTAGAAAAACTTTCAGCTAGCTAAACATAATATATAGGTAAACATTGAGAAATAAGTACTGAAGGCCAATTAAAAATTTCACACATAATATAAAGATGCAAGAAGTGAATAAACAAAGAAATATTACTGTAGATAGATGCAAATGTTGCTAAGAAGAAAAGAACGTATCGTTTAGTTTGAGTTTCAATTTTCGAGAAAAGGTGTTAAATATGTTAACATCAACTTCTCGCGCCAATACATTAAAACACCTACTCGCTCGTATGTCATAAGAATTATTCTTATAATTCGTTTTTGCAGTGGGCACGTAAAGCAGGTTGGAATGCCTGAGACGCGCAGCAGGGGTACGTAAGCACGAACATCTAAGCAACTCGGGACAATCAACCTTACCATTTGCAATGTTTAGAAGATAGGACAGGTGCGCCATGCTCTTTCTTTTGGATAGTGGGAGAATATGGAATTTCTTACAACGTTACTTAGTTAGTTAACGTGTCGGGGCTAGGTTAGGACACGTCTATCCAAAAATATGCCGCCTGGTCTTGTTGTTCGTCTCTTGTAGATCCTGCTGTGTGATGAGGGTTGACAGCCGCTGGCAGGATAGGATGTGGTCTTCATCCTACAGTGTTCCACAGTCGTATGTTGTATTCGCTGTGTAGCCCGAGCGAACGAGATTGGCTTGGTTTCTAGTCACACTGTCCTTTGGTCCGGTGGTAGAAGGATTGGATGGTGAGTTTAGACTCATCGTTTCCAGGGACGCCCGATTGTTCATGATCGCAGACTAGACAGTCGAAAATGTGTCCCGTTTTATATTATAATACGATTTTATTGAGAAAAAATCAAAATTAATGCTGCTGTCGTTTGAAATTTCGAATTTTAAGAAAAAAAATAGACTTAGAATGTACTTAAATAAATATGTACAATACACTTTATGAAGTGCGATGGTACTAATAATGAATGTACAAGTACTAGGCGATCACTGTAGATGGGATGATGCGTATGATGGTGTGGGTTTGGTCGGGCTACAAAAAAGGCGGAGAAACCGCCGAGTGACAACGGATTGTGGGGAAAGTTCGCCATTATTCATAGAAAGGGCGACGGGCGTCGGGGCGCTTACCTGCCATTTGCATTTCTATTTGAATTTGCGACTGAGGTGTCTCTTTTGTCGTCGGCCAGGGGTCTATTCTGTAACAAGGTTCGTCAATTGGGTTAAATGGGTTCGAGTCCGATCGCTTTACGTATTTATAGTATACATAAGTAATTAAGTAAGATGGTTGGAAATAACTTTGAAAGTTATACATAATAAAAGGTATCAAGCTTACCGATTTACTCAATTTGGGTCGGTTGTATGCACAGTAACAATATAGGCACTTTTCATATTCTGCGTCATATGCCTGCGTTAGAATCATTGCATCTGACGCAGTACGACTCACCCAGTGTGACTGACGCAGTGCGACTGACGCGTACCTGTATAGACGCTCAAATTTATACATCGAGATAAAATCCTTAAAGGCACAAAACAAACCTTAATACAAAATAGATCTAAACCATAACGTTTGGCAAATTTTGCCCTGAGAGTCTGAAATCTGGTATGTGGTACAGAATGTTCATTCTAGTAATGATAATTTAAACAGTATCATAACTATTCTTGACAATTCTGGCATAAAGCTTAAATACTAATACTAATCAATAAACCAGGTAAATGAAAAGCGATTTAAACTAGAATTAGTTTATCAAAGCATTCCAAACAATTCTTGCAAATTACTAGAAATGGAACTTTATTGGAAAAGTTTAACATCGACATATTAATTACTCTCAATCGATGTTAAGTATCTAAACTAACAAATAAGCCTTATTAAAAAGTTACCTAAAAAGAAAATTAACCAAATTAAATCACAGCACATATTTTTACTTTACCTGCACTTGGAGGTGTCGACTACAATAGGCGAACCCAGCACCTCAGGAAGTTTTAACTATTTTGACAATTCTGTCTCCCGTGAGGTGATCGTAGAAGACTTCGGGACGAAAAAGTCCAAGGTCTAGTTACACCACTCGCCCGTAAAAAGCCAGCGCCTTACCGGGAGACACCGGGATGCCCCCGGGATGTGGTTAATTTTGCTTTCGAACTGGTTACTCTATAATCCTGTCTCGGCTTGCCTTTCTATGTATAATGCGAGTAGTTTGCTCAGTGCACGCTGAAACAATGTTTGCCAAATCAACCCTTTATTCGAAAATGCTCTCTTTTGACATTTTCCTCCTACTCTTCTCTGATCTGAATTCATAAAGCCCGAGTGTTTTATATTCCCGAGATAATACTCATAAAATATGTAAAATGCGTGATGTGCCATGGGAGGGTTCCAAATTTAATAGAGTTTGCTCCCGTTACATGGAATATTAGGTTAGGGAGATGGAAAACGAAGGGATGATGTATGACATTGTGTAGATTATATACGTCTAGTATACGAGGTGTGGTTATTTAAATACATGTATACATTTATTTATATTTTCTCTGGAGAAAACTGTTGATTTAATATATAAACGCATTCCAGGAATTGACGGATATTTTAGAGATTTTGAGACATTTTCGATAATGCCACCTCTGACTTGATAATTTTATAAATAATAGCTAAGTCCTATCTATTAGAGCTCTGCTTGTATTTAGGCTTATTTATATTGTGGTCGCAGTCAATTTACATAAGCCTGTTGTTTATATCAATGATGAAAATGCAATAACTTAAAAGAATAAAATTACGGTAAAAGAATAAATAGTGCTTACCTACTTAACATAATTGAAATATTAAATTACATTACATTACATTTACGTCATGTCCAATTGACGGCTAAAAACCGCCCTTGGACTTGTCAAAACATTTATCTTGGGTAGAAAGTCTCATTACTATAAATAGGATAGAAAACGAATTTACCGCGTGAAATTTGTAGCACCCGACGTTTCGGTGACGTTGCAGCCGCCGTTGTCTAGGGTAGACTCCGGCGGCGGCTGCAACGTCACCGAAACGTCGGGTGCTACAAATTTCACGCGGTAAATTCGTTTTCTATCCTATTTATAATGTCAAACAAACGCGATAGTCTTCGATTTTATAGTCTCATTACTATTCTAATCTTTACTTAACATGCAGAGGTTGACAAGAATTTAGTAATTGGATTAGAAAAAATGTATCTAAGAATGTTACTAAAAGTTAAACATCGTAAAATCTTATCACAAAACAAATTTAAGGCAATTTTAAACAAATTAAAAGAGTTAATAATTCTAATGGATTCTTACTAAAAGCCACTGAACACAATATAATTAAAATAGTCAGTAAAAAGTTGAATGATCATAGCAGAAGCTTAACAATTGAAATAGAAAATAATTCGTACTAAAAACTATACATAGCAAAATCAAAAGTAGTCAGTAAAGTGCTAAATAATCAAACAAACGCTAAATCGTTATTTAGAAACTAAATATACAAATATCATTATCATTTAAATTAGTTCAATATTTGGAAAGTCGTGGCCCTCGAATTTGGTCAGATTGTAGAAGGAATCAGCATCTCCTTAATATATATTTTTTTAATTTTATGACCTCCAGCTGTTTGAGAGTGGTAGGGATATTATAATAAACTAAGATTGGAATGGTACAAGTATAGTAAAACTTCACACATGAGTCAACTATACATGTATATATTTAGTTGACTAAATGTATGCATGCGATTCATATTAGGTCTACTTAAGTATGGTCATGTTTCCGAATATAGGACACAGTTAAAGTGGTTGCCAGTACGCCAAAGGAGCAATGTTCATATAATTGCTCTCCTCTATCGTGTATCTCCTAATCAACACCATCCTAACTCCACGAGCATTTTAACCACTAGGTTCCCACGGTCTCATACTTCGGTCAACCTCTGATAATTTACTAAAAAATCCGGGTCATAATACTGATTACTTTCCTACTCTTTTTGTGGCTTTGGTGTAAGACTCTGAAACGATATCCCGGCAAATATACGAAACTCGCCTTCTTTATCATCATTTAAGACTCGCCTCAAAGATTACTACCTTACTAAGAAGTAACCAGTTCTTACCTGTATCTCCTCGTCCTCTCTTAATATCGTCACCTCGAGCATTATTTGTTTTAAATACCTTTACTGGTCTGTGTTTTACGCAGACGAACTCAGTAATCTTTATTTCTACGATGCGCGCATGTACCACTGTGATTAGGTTAGTTGTAAAACTCGCTGTTTGTAAAACTAGTAGTTGTAAAACTCACCAAACTCGCTGTAAAACTTAATGTTTGTATGTATTATAATTAAGTGCAAATAAAGAGTATATTATTATTTTAAATATTATATAGCTCCTTTGGAGCTTCTAGGGTTTTGTGATACTGCAATCCAAACACCAATAGTAGTCAGGATATGCGCACATTTTTCAGTTTTATTATAAGAAGTCGCATTATAACGGATGCAGCTATTTGGAATACGTATAAAGATACCTTATATCCTCATGCTGGAAGAGGTACAGAAGTGTTTCTTGGGATTTTTGTACGTCGATCAGTATGGATATTATCCATTTTTGTATCCAACTGCATCCTATCACAGGTATGGTTGGATATAATTCTACGGTCTCAAAAATGATGAGCATATAATTTATATTTAACCTGATTCCAGGTAAAACTGAAAACCCTAGTATACTAGCTAAGGTAAATCTTGTCGTGTCTAATAATTATCTGAATTACCGATCCCACCATATTTTTTCAGATATATCACATGTTTAAATTAAAAAACTTAAAGGCAGTTAATTTGTATTCTTATAAGATAGCTAGTATTTTAAGTGACATTCTATTTGTATCGTTGCTAATTGATATCTTTATTAATTTTGCTATTCAATGCATTGGTTTTTCTGTATTGTTGATTAGTCATAAATGGTTAAATAAATAAATAATAAAATAGATAAATGAAAAATAATAATAAATTAGGATGATATTAAATTGGGGTCATAATGTGTTTAGTCATATAAAACCAGTTAAAAATAATAATTACATAGATAAAAGCATGAATATCTTAAAAATAATCGCAACAGCAACTTAAAAGTATTTTATTAAATAATACTAATTGTGATAAATATTCATTAGTTCGTTGGTAACCGCATATTAGGTTGAACTGCTGAAACGATTTGACTATTTATTTTTAATAATCGTAATAGTTCAAATGAGGTCCTAACGGAAAGGAAAATCGGAAAAAGTGTCTGGAAAATTTGTAAATTTCGGGAAAAACTAAGAGTGCTTTTTTCTACTCACGATTCGAACGATGGAAATCTGTAATTCTTTTTTTGAATATGAAGTATGATACATATTATGTTGATTTTTTTGTTTTTATCGCTATGCTCTCGGAATGGAAATATTTCAATCAAATGTATATAATTGAAAAAAAATCTGGAGGGGATTGAGAAAAATCCGGAAAAGCGCATTGCAGCCTAAATAAAAAAAAATACATTTTTCTACTTTTGTGTTGTATCGGGATCTGTCTGATTGCCGGGGAAGTCTTGAGGTGACACAACCGATTTTTTACTTTGTTTACATATTCCAATAGCTTTTACAAATTCACGATACGATCACAAACAAATTTATTGAAATTTGGACAGGACATCGTCTGTCGGATCAGCTAGTGATGAATAAGAAAAAAAATAAAACGAAAGGTATCTTAAAAAAAAAAAAGGTAATGAATCAGTGTTCTTTCTACTCATTTAAAACATAAAAATGTCAAAAATGAAAGTTTTGTAATCAGTCAGTGATATATCTAAGATAAAATAATATTTTTTAGTAATTCAAATTTAAAAATTTACTGACCAAAAATTTGAACATTTAATTTGGTTTAGTGAAAAAAATGTTTTGTGTTTAAACCAAATATAATTAGGTTACTAAAAAAATCCATATTTCTTAAATATACCACATAAAATAGTAATTTCATAATAAAAAATAAATTTGACATTGATCTATAAACTTAGTTTAATTTTGTTATGGCCGCAATCAATATTCCGCCAATTAGAAAACAACCCACGAATCGTGAAAAAGAAATACGAAAAAGATACAGAAAATCGGTGAAAATTCCGCCGAATGTTTACTTTGCCCCTAAAACGCAAGTTCGTGGGCAAAAGCGGTGGGCGAAATATTTGACGGACGTGATTACGCATAATTTAATTTCGATAAACAAAATGAAATCTTGCGTGAAATTTTAACGAGTGTCTACGGCCAGAAATCGATAAGGTAAACAATATCGTTTAACATTTTCTCCGCGAATTTCGAATGTTATTAAATAATAAATAAACAGGCTTGAATGCGAAAAAATCATGAATTTGTAAAAAAGAATGACGTAATCAAACAGCTAGAATATCCTTGATAATAATAATATCCCCAGGCCAGTTTCTCTCTTTGTTGTTTAGCTCTTAGTGAAAGTTTTCTGTATGCGTAGATTTTCGTTTATTTTAGTTTATTGAAAGAGACAATTACAACTATTAAGTCTATGTAACATATATGTATAATGCCGAAAGTCTATGTTAGTAGTAGTAGTAGTAGTAGATAGAGTGGGGGACTTGTTTCCAGCCCTTGATGTCACCTAGATCTGTAAGGTCTTTTGTAACTACCCACTGTGTGGTTAGGTCAGTGGTCAGCTAGTAGCCCGGTACTTCTTACCAGTCCAAGTAGGTACGATCGTACGATAGTACGTAGGTACGATAGTACCTTCAAGTTGGGCAGATCGCTGGGTTCGAGAAAGGCTCGTCCCAGTAAACTGTGTCTTTTGGCGGCGAGCCCTGGACAGCGACCAACAATGTGTCTTCAGGTTCCTCGCCACATATTCGGCAATCCTTGCTCTCAGTCAAGCCAAGGTTGAATAGATGAGCTCTAAGGGTCGTGTGTCCGGTGAGGAGACCGATAGTGGTTCTAAGGTTTTTCTTGCTCATGTCAAGTATGGCCTTGGTTTTCTTCTGTAGTGGTTGCTCCATCATGGCTTTTGCCTGGCGACATCCCTGACTCTGTTTCCAGGAAGCCCGATGTTCCTGCTCCAAGCAGTCCCTGATGATTTTCTTACCTGTAGCGATGGGGAAACCTACAACTGGCTTCACTGGGCATTCCAGTATGCCCAGTTTTGCCAGTCTGTCGGCCTCTTCGTTTCCGGGTATGCCTTGGTGACCCGGTATCCATATTAGGGTGATTTTGTTGGATTTTCCCAATTTGTTGAGCTCCTGCATGCAGTCCCAGACCACAGAAGATTCTGTGGTGGCTTTAGCCAGAGCGTCCAATGCTGCGTATGCTGTCTTCGTAACGATGTGCATGCTGTCCTCATGTTCTTCGCCACGTATTCAGCAGTCTTGCTCTCGGAAAGCCAAGGTTGAATAGATGTGTTCTAAGGGTCGTGTGTCCGGTGATGAGACCGATAGTGGTTCTAAGGTTCTTCTTGCTCATGTCAAGAGGGCCTTGGTTTTCTTCTGTAGTGGTTGCACCATCATGGCTTTTGCCTGGCGACATCCCTGACTCTGTTTCCAGGAAGCCCGATGTTCCTGCTCCAAGCAGTCCCTGATGATTTTCTTACCTGTAGCGATGGGGACCCCTACAACTGGCTTCACTGGGCATTCCAGTATGCCCAGTTTTGCCAGTCTGTCGGCCTCTTCGTTTCCGGGTATGCCTTGGTGACCCGGTATCCATATTAGGGTGATTTTGTTGGATTTTCCCAATTTGTTGAGCTCCTCCATGCAGTCCCAGACCACAGAGATTCTGTGGTGGCTTTAGCCAGAGCGTCCAGTGCTGCTCTGTTGTCAGAGCAGATGAGGATTTGTATGTTAGTCTAGGTTAAGTTCATGTTAAAAGTCTATGTTAAGTTTATGTTAAATATGTATTCTATAATTACATACTACACTAAAATGCTACGTAATAGAAATAATATGAGTTAGGAAGATAATACAAAAATACGCCGAATATTGTTTGTGATATTATGATGTTAATAGTATTGACGGTTTGCATGTGTAAGTCTGAGGGTGTGTGTGTGCATGTGTGTGTAGGAGAGAGTAAGAATCTTCGTGTGAGTCTGTATATGTATGTCAGGGTGCGGATGTATGCGCGTGTATGTGTATGCGCGCGTGATTATATTGTGTGTATACGGGGAAGAGAGTATTTTTCTCGTAATTAAAAAATATTATAACCTGGGCTGTAACTATTATAACCATCACGTACAAACTCATTTTAGAAAAGTGAAAGAATATCAAGGTTCTGGAACGTAGCATCACACGTAATCATGAGACGGTGGAGGGTTGAGTTTCCGGCCTGATTTGTATTAAGCCTAGAGGCAGTGAATGTCTTCGAAGTTGCGCGTAAAAGAACCTTACGACATCCCGGTCGTCGACGCCCCCAACGGCGCCCCCACCGTTTGGAGCTGGAAGTCGGGACGATTCCAGGATTTTGATTCACCGTCTCATCGCCCATCACAACCTCACTAGATAAATTGTTTAGATTTTTTTTTGATACAATGAACTGACTATTCGTTTTTAGCTATTTTTATTGATTATTATTATTATTCTTATATTTTATATACGCCATTACTAATATCATACACGCTCACACCCCACACTCACATGCTAAACTCACTCCCACAAACACATACACACACACCCTGTATACTAGACTCTTTTGTAGTTCTTAAATTGAAGGTACATTAGTTTTATTAGGTACCTAGTTAAAAAAAAACAAAACACGTAATTTATGTAATTTTATTGAAATCCGTAACCGGTTTAATTTGTTGTAAATCTGCATACATTTAAAAAAATATTATTACTGTAATACTGTGTGATTTCTCTATAAAGAATTGAATTGAATTGAATTCATTTATAATTAACACAATTTTTATCATCTTCTTCTAACTTGTAACTTTGTACATAACTCTAAGATTTTATGCTATTATTACTATTATTAGGTCAATGTAAGATATTTAACTTAGTTATACGTAGGTTGTAAATGAATATGTGAAACAATATTGTTTTTAAAATAATCGGTTTACGTGGCCGGAGGGGGTAGAAACTCGGAGAATCCTTGTGTCCATTAGTCCACCCCTCACGCACTACCCTTCTGGTATGTAGGAGGTTGTCGTTGCATGACATCCCGGGTAGATAAAACGACCCATGTCGTTAGAACTGCCCGGGTGGTGGGTGAGGTTTCCCCCTCGTCCGTCACCGCGTAAATATTAAACTGTCCATATTGTAGCGAACGATTTCGTGCAGCTTGGACCACAAGATCCATTGTGTACTTGAATCAGTTCAACTCACAATTCAACTTCTATTAGGTAGCCTCCTCGCGTGGAAGGCTACCCCGAGAAAGCCTCTCGCGTCTCAAGCCTCACGGCTAATAGATCGGCTTCTCATGGGGGATTGCCTTCTGACGCAACATTCACACAATCTTGATAAAAAAACTAACAAATTCGCCTCTCTAATGAAACTCGCTGTCGTCCTGAACTGACTCGAAAAGTTCTCTTCTTTAACGCTTTTCATAAGACATTGCGTCTAAGCAAACCTGGAAAGGGGAAACAAGAAAGCTAAAAAATACATTAAAGTCAAATAAAACAATTTCCCGAAATTGCTACGTCGCATGCCTCCCTGGGCATGTCATACCGCGGTACTTTTGGGGTCGCGTCTATTTACCTTAATAAGTATTCGGCAAGACTGATTGAGCATGCTGGTGGCGGACAGTGTTGGGTCAATCGATTAAATTTTTCAATCGACCAATCAATCGTGATTGAATTAGTCACGACTAATTTAGTCATGAATGAAGGTAATAGCAATTGAAGTAATCATTACTAAACCAATTAGTCGGTAATGGTCAATCATCAATCACGATTGACTTGCTATTTAGATGCCACCCGACAATTCTTTCTATTATATCTATTGGTTGACTATACTTGATTCTAACCGATTTCGCCGGCCGGTCGGCCGACCGACCGACCGACCGATCGGCCGACTCACTGGCCGACCGGCCGACTGACCGACCGACCGATCAACGCACCGACTGGCAGGCCGTCCGATTGACCGACCGACCGAAAGACAGGTCAACCGACCGACCGACCAGCCGCCCAAGCGACCGGCCGACCAACCGACTGAACGACCAAACTGTCGACCGTACGGCCGACCGATGGAACGACCGACCGACCGACCGACCGATCGACCGACTGAAAGACAGGCCGACCGACCGACCGACCAGCCGACCAAGCGACCGGCCGACCGACCGACTGACCGACCAACCGGCCGACTGAACGATCGATCGACGGACCTACCTACCGACCGACCGATCGGCCGACTAACTGGCCGACCGGCCGACTGACCAACCGATTGAGCGAGCGACCGGCCGACACACCGACCGACCAACTGACCGACCGACCGATCAACGGACCGACCGACAGGCTGTCCGATTGACCGACCGACCGACCGAACGACCGAAATACAGGCCAACCGACCGACCGACCAGCCGACCAAGCGACAGGCCGACCAACCGATTGAACGTCGAACCGGTCGACCCAACGGCCGACCGACGGAACGAAAGACCGACTGACCGACCAACCGACCAACCAGCTGACCCGCCAGCCGATTGGCCGACTGACCTACCGACAGAGCGAGCGACCAACCGACCGACTGATCGACCTACCGACCGACCGATCGACCGATTGACCGACAGGCCGACCGATTGACCGACCGACTGACCGAACGACAACTTCCGGTGTCAACTACAACGGGCGAGCCCGTCACCACAGGACGTTTTAACGATTTTTTCGTTCTAAGTTTTTTCGTTCTATCGCGGACCAAGGCGTCCTTTGCCCGACTCTGAACCGGGATCGGATGGCCAATGGTCATTTCAAGAGCAGTCGCCGTAAGGTAGGCAACCACCCCCGCTCTATAGGAAACAATACAGTTCCCAGACTCCCCCGACTGTTAGTCGGAGAGCACAGTCGATTGGCTTGCGCCGCTCGGTGCGCAGACCGTCCAGGAGCGCCAGAGGTTTGATTCCCAGGGGAGACTGGTTGACTCAGTGTCCTACCCAGGTTCGCACCCCATGCGTGGAGGCCATCGGATGGGTGTTGACCCGTGAGTGTGACCGACCCTGAACACATGGGTCTTCGTGGCCACCTCATCATGGGCCCGTTAGCTCCCAAAAACTAGAACGACAGGCCGACCGTCCGACCGACCAGCCGACCTAGCGACTGGCCAACCGACCGACTGAACGACCGAACGACAGACGGACTGAACGTCCGGCCGACAGACGAAAAACTGGCAAAAGTTGAAGTTGACCGCTGTAGAGTTGTAAATATAAATCGCGATTTTTACTTAAGATTTTTACTATTATTTAATCGTTAGTTACGACTGACGAGCAAACGAATCCATCATTAATCGTTGATAACGATAAACATATTCAATCGTTAGTTGACTAAATTTTTCCCCACACTGGTGGCGGATCGCCTCTACTAATCCAGCTACTGATAACACGAAGCAAAAAATGCCCACGGAGGCATGTGCCGGGTTAAACAAATTCTAATAAACAATTGCGAGACTAATATAAACATTTTTCAAAATAGGCACTGCCATTGACGAAATATTAAGTAATATAATATTATGGCAACAATAATTATTACATACCAACCCAACCTTATTGCCCAAATGGAACACAAGTTCAACTTGTCCTGCGTTTGGAGATAATAAATCGCAACGCCTGCGCCAGCGACCAAGCTGGACTTTCCGTCCCACTCTGAGGTGTAGCTAAAATTAAATATCCCTATGGGTCGTTCTCCAGAAATGTGGAAATCCGGCGTCCTTTCACTGATTTCAAAGAATGTAATTTTTTATTCTTATTTTTTTTTTATATTTTTTTTTTGTAGATATTGAAGAGCACTGTATAACAGTGTAAAAGTTTTTTAAATATCTGTCATAGAAAAAAAGATAAACGCCTTTTAAATACAAATTGGCGACGGTAATTTGAAATCGTGGCGAGGGTAATTAGGATAACGGTAATTATGATTTGATGGTTTTTATTTTTTTTAGGGCTACTTTTACTATAAAACTAAAAAGTAATGCTAGAAAAATGTTAAGGTCAACAAACTTAATAATAAGTAATATTCACCACAACTCCACCAAGTAACACGCACTTTAATTTCGCTGCGAAGGTAATTATGAAATAACCGCAAATTGCAACTTTTCTCCAAAATTAGACGTACCGTGCAATTTATCGACAAAAGTAGGCGCAGCCGATAGGTCCGCTCTAGATCAGTGCAAAGGGCACACTGGGGTAAACTTTATAGCAAACGCCTTCTAGTGATTGGCGTAATAATTAGTGATGTGCGACGTTTTGAAAACTGGCAACGGTAATTTGATAAATTGTGGTGACATCGGTTCGGAACGTTATAAACGGTATAAAATATGAAATATGATTTATTAAAACCATATAAAATAAAGCTTTTGGAATCGTAGTTTATGGATACATAAGTTAAACAGCTCTATTATTTACAAGTGTGGAATGCCATTCACTCGAAAGTCGAAAAATGGAGAAAGGGACAGGGACGGTAATTAGAGTTTCATGGTTTCACATTTTTTTTCAGGACCTTCAATTATGATTAAGCCACATGTTAAATATTCCAAAGTTAGAGGTACTTTAGTTCTACATGTAAAAAAATATTAGAATACTATGGGACATCGGGAACATAGTTATTCATGCCGGAACCTTGTTTTTCCCAATATTTGGAGAACCACCCCTATACATCGAGATATCTATGTTGGATATAGCTTTCTTCTTTTACTTCATTCTACAGTAATCATTCTGACATAACGGCGATGGTGCAATCGTCCTATTTATATATTTCCATCCAAAATTTCCCGTTCAAAATGTCTCGTGAAATCCGCCCACCGGCCGTGTCGTTAGGTGTCGTATAAAATATTTATTATGGGCAAGTTTGAAATCGACCTGTGTCGTTATCCCCTACCTTTTCGCCAGGGGAAACTGCTTAAGCCATAGATCAAATAGGGAGCTGTGCTCGCAATATAATAGATGCGACACCAATGGGGATTATTCTTGATAGGCGCGAGACTATGAGCTCTGATTGGCACAAAATGCTCATAGATGATGCGAAGCTAAAAAGCCGGTTGATGACGATGATTTTAGGTTTGAATCTCTATTAGAATCTCGTAAAGCAAAGAATCGAATTTGATTAGATTAGTTTTTCTCATAAATGACCGAGTTCTCTGTCCCAGTTCTCTGTCCCAGACTACAAGGATGAAATTCGGTTTAATAGTTTTGTAGTTATAACGATAAAATTAAAATATACCTAATACATAAACTGTTAAATTAAAATAAATAAACACATCATTCTTCGACATCCTTATCGAAATACATTTTTAGTGGAAATGTAACAAAATAAATATATTTTTAATGAATTCGAAGCACAGTACAATAATTCGTTTTTTAATAAAACTCTCTATTCCAAGAAGTGACTTGCGCAATTAGAGGAGCACCCGCTCTCCAACCACAGCTGCACGCAGGTTTGACGAACGATAAACTATTGTTCGCACCACGATTCTGTACGGATCTGGGCTTATTCATACACCTTTCTTCCCCTTCTCGCGTACGCTTCGAGCCGTCGTTCACCGATTTTAACCCATGCCCTCCCCAAAATATTCCTGCATAACAAATTTCATCTCAACTGGATTAAGCGTTTGGGCGCTATTGTGGAGGAATACACACATGCAGACACAGGCAGACCGACTGACAGACAGACACACAGACAGACTTCCATCTGGCAATGGTTTTAATAATAATAAAATTAAAAAAAATAAAAAAATATATTCTGAGTGGGACCCGTTTTCATCTCGAAAAAAATATTTACGCCTTCACAATAATTTCGCTTTTTAAAGAGTAAAGCGCTTTTTAAAGCGTGTCACATCTGGAGTATTAAAACACACCTCTCACTCTAAACTGTGCTGATGCGATGCGAGCTGACGGTCGCGACGGCCCGGCCCGGTCGGGCAGGTAATTCACCGAGGGTCGCCGATGCTGGGGCACTCCTTTAAATATCGATGGTCCATTTCCACAGGGAAACAACTCAAAAACTGTTAATTTCGGTAAATCGCATTTGAAGTTTTAGTCTTGTTTCACTGACCTGTTATAATGTAAATATAAATTCTACTTAAATCATTTTTATGCACTTATCTTGGAAATTTATTAAAGAACTCAGATCATCTAAAGCAACATTAAATTATTATATTTGAAGTATTTAATATATATTTTTTTAAAAATTGGGGGAAATTTTTGGAATTGGTGATTTTTTTTAAAAAAGTACTATGCGATGGCTCAGTTCCATAGGGAAACAACTCAAAAACTGTTAATTTCGGTCAATCGTATTTGAAGTTTTACTATCGTTTCACTTACCTGTTATAATGTAAATATAAATTCTACTTAAATTATTTTTTTGCACTTATATTGTAAATTTATTAAAGAACTCAGATCATCAAAGCAAAATTTAATTATTATATTTGTAGTATTTAATTTATGTAAAAATAATTTTTGGGGGGAATTTTCAGAGTTGGTGAAATTTTTATAAAAAGTACTATGGGCAATAGGTGAAATAAAACAATTTCAATCATCTAAATACTTATATTAAAAAACAAAATTATTATTTAATAGAACCCTCAAAACCATTACTCTCCAATACAGCATGGCTTACTAATTTAATCTTCTAGTTCGCTTTCACTGGCAGCATTTCTAACTTATATAGTATTCGTGCGGCAAGGCAGATTTTTGTAGAAATTCCAATATTGGCTTGGGATAGCATTTGAAGTGCACAACGACAACAGATCTTTCTTTTTTTCTGATGAAATCGAAAGCTGAGTTGTGTAAGCATGTTGTAATTCAATATTTGGCGCTGGACCTCGCATCCTATATCGCAAATCTATTTCTTTAAAATCTTCTTGTAGGAAGGAAGTCTTGTATAAGATTTTTGTAGGGCGGGTTTTCATAACTTTTAACACACAAATGTTATTCCATATTACTTTTTCATCTTCTGTGTTGATTGTGAAGTTCTTTCCAGTATCAGCTTGTAGTTTTTTTAAATCAAAGAAATCTATGAAATCCATCTCATTGCAGGTATAGCTTTTACCTGTTTTCTTAGCAAGTCTGATTATTGGTATGAGCTGTTCAGGTGTATAAATAGGTCCACTTTTCAAGCACCTTCTTTTCTCCTTTTCTATCAAAGCATGCATTTCGTCGCCCTCATTTTGGGTGTGCCCGACAACCAAAAACTTATGGCTAATTTCTTCAATGCTAGCAATGGATTTGACAGCATGAAGTAATAATGATGCCACAAACTTGTTTTTCTGCTGTCCAGCACAGTTATCTGAATAAAAAGTTATAGATTTGCTCGGATATCTTTTCAAATACTCATATATGCAGCTTCCAATTTCATTGGCTCCTCGTTTACCTAGGCCTTCATGCCATGTGAAGCAGTGACCTTGTTTTTGTGTCATGTTGTAAATAGTAAAGTTGTAAGTGCCGAGACGTCGTTTGTAAAAAAACCCACTTACGTCTCCACAAGGCACCGAAAGCACAGCTTGAAGATCAAAGCAAGCTACTTGCATAGAGGGATCCAATGAGCATGTGCCACATCCTTATCTTTTTCAGAACGACATAATTGTTTCTCTGCAATATGTTTTTTAAATTGCTGTTCTTGAATTAACTTCTCTTCAACACTCGCATTTTTGTAAGATTCACATGTCATGCACTGGTCCTTCTTGGGGTTGAAAAATGCTATATTGAATTCTCCGTTAAAAATGGAGTCATAGATGTGCTTCTTGGCAAAAGGTTTTCCCAGTTCAACGCAGTTCTCTTTGTACAGTTTGTACATTGCTGTTATTGTGAGGCTTCCGTCTATGTAGGATTTTTTAGTTTGTGCTCTGCAGTAGTGAGATGGCATGGTGGGAAATGACTTGATGTGACGACGGATATCTTCTTTTCTTTCTTCGTCTACTTTTATTCCACCTTTTCCGTGCTTTCCCCGCATGTCTGGTTGCAAAACACCACTTTCATCTTTTTTGTTAATCATAGTATAAATAGTTTTGCTGGATATATCCAACGTATTAAGATAAAAAGTTTTGCACACTCTAACTTTGGTCTCGTTTAATTCGAAATGATAAGAGTAATTGTTACTTCTGTTGCTTCCTGATTTTTTCATACGGTATTTTGGCTGTATAGGCTTCATGCACTGTAAAAAGTAGTCACGTTGTCGGTCGATATTCCCTATCTTCCAAAAGCTCTTATGAATTTGCTCCCGATCTTCATAATTAAATGTTTCTCTGCATTTCAATCTGCATTTATCTGAACATGGTGGCCGGACTTTTTTGGCAGACTTCGTTTCTTTTGTATTTCTAGTTGTGTACTTTTGTCCTGTATTTTTTTTCTGTTTAGAAACAGACTTTGCCCATTTCTCTGGTCTTCTTTTTCGTTTCCGGGTTATTTGTACCGTGTCTTCAGGCGTAAGTGCAACAATGGAAGAATTTGAACTTGAGGAATTCGTCTCCGATATGTATACGTGCTCGATATCTGAATCTTCGATGTAACTGAGACTGGTGTCGGCGAAAATATCTGCTTCTGACACTCTTCCTTCATTTGGGCCTTCAGATGCATCTAAATCAGTCGTCGTAATCTGGAATAAATTACATAAGCTCTGTAAAATAAAAAAATATAAAAATAAAGCTCTTACATAAAAATAAAGTGTAATGACAAATATTCATAATAAATTCCATATCCACAATAAATATCTAATTGAGTGGAGATGAGAGCACACCTACTTGACGTTATAAATGATTTATAAATATAGCTGTCAGGTTAAAAAACAAATAGGTACTTAGTAGGTATGTAATTATTTTTATTTACCTCACTAAAAATAACATCATTTTGGATGGCCTGTTCAAGCAGGTTCGCGCTTATAGGGAGCCCCTGTCCCGCACATGATGCCTCTGTAAAGCGATTACCGATGCAACTTGTCTCAGGAAATCCATCTGCTGCTGACTCTTTTCCTTCATATTGTGATATCGTGTCAATGTAACTGAGACTGGTGTCAATGAAAATATCTGCTGCTGACACTCTTCCTTCATTTGAGCCTTGAAATGCATCTAAATCAGTCGTCCTAATCTGAAAGGAAATTACATAAGCTCTGTAAAATAAAATGTAATAACTATTATTCTTGATAAATTCCATATCTTCTAATGTAAAAATCAATTGCCGTGCGTTAGTCAGAGCGGGACGTCTCAGAAAGAGAAATATCTAATTGAATGGAGGTGAGAACACACATACTTGACGCAATAAATGATTTATAAATATAGCTGTCAGGTTAAAAAAATGTAGGTACTTAGTATGTAATTATTTTTATTTACCTCACTAAAAATAACATCATTTTGGATAGCCTGTTCAAGTAGGTTCGAATTTGTACTAGGGTGCCCCTGTCCCGCACTTGATGCCTCTGTAAAAAAGCGATCCCTGCTGTGACTAGTCTGACTGTGTCTAGACTGTGTCTCAGGGAAGCTGTCTGCGACTGACTCTTTTCCATCATGTTGCGAAATCGTATCAAAAGGCTAAAATATCACAAACATGTTTAGCTATACTGTTGGAAGGATTCATAAATTCGAGTATGCATGTTAGGTTAGATTTTGTGTTTCTTACCTCACTCAAGAAATCGTCTTCGGTGGCTAGTCGAAGTATGTATGCAGTTCGGCTTCCGGCCGGCCACGGCTCGGGGCCTCTTGAACGTGATGCACTCATTAATTACGGTTTAATGAAAGTATTATAATAGTGAACACAAAATTTATAACCTCAAATATGACGTACTGTCCTGCCTGACATTCGAACGCTGACAGTTTTAAAGTTGCCAGTTCCATATGGAAACAAATAGATGGTGTTGCCCTATGGAACTGAATTTATTGCTAAGACCGATTTCCATACAGCAACATTTCACTACGTTTCACTGTGGAACTGGAAAATTGTCGAAATATTTATGATTCCATAAGGAATTTTGCCGTATAGCAAATAAACCGATGCACTTTTTTAGATAATTCTGTGTGGAAAT
This sequence comes from Micropterix aruncella, assembly GCA_944548615.1. Taxonomy (NCBI): domain Eukaryota; kingdom Metazoa; phylum Arthropoda; class Insecta; order Lepidoptera; family Micropterigidae; genus Micropterix; species Micropterix aruncella. The sequence goes on along the minus strand of OX155968.1, from coordinate 18,573,777 downwards.
CATAGAGTATGGGTTCCCTAACAAAATGGCATTATTAACTCAAAAGTGATGATTTCTGACTTGTTTCGCTGTGGAACTGAGCCATCGATATGATTGGTCGCCGATAAGCGCGTGAGTGGCGCGCAATTTATTAAGGGACGACTAAATGAAATTCACAAGGTCGACGACACGGTCGCATGGACGGATTTACTTCAATCAATCTTAATTTGCAATACACGCCAGGATTAGGCATCCTGATCCTGACTTGTAAACCAAAATAACCGCGGAGTTAGGTTGCTTTAATTAATCATGGGAGCCTCGTAGGGGCTGCAACCATAAACAATGTTAAATAAAATATAATCGATATGTGTCACACCAAGACTTTCACGGCAGGTATGCAAGGACTGATTTCATTTAAATGTTAATCCCGCTTTATCTAGAGCAGAACTTCCCAACCGGTGGGGCATGCCCTCCGGGGGGGCGCAGAGAGATCTTAGGGGGGGCATGAAGTGTTCGGATACTTTAAAAGGTAGATGATTGTAAAACAATGCAAGCGAATTATGTTTTAAAAATCTTTCCAAAATGAACGCTCCTGAAAACGCTTGACAAAAAGCCGTAAATTGCGGCCACTTGACGAACGAAAGAACACAACACGAAGAGCCGAAATGAAAAATTCAGAGTTTGGATTCTGTGAATCTTGATCGAAAAATAACTCGCTAAGTGGTATCTGTCTCTGTTTATTGAACGAGCAAAAGAGAGATGCCATTTTTAACATTACAGAAATCACAGAGTAAAACTATACTTTTCTTGCATTGAATGTCTCAATACCTATGGTTAAAATGTCAATTAGACAAATTGCAATGGGCATGAAATTAATAGCGGCCGAAAAAGCTAAAACGAACCTGATATCGACCAACTGGTTCAAAAAATGCAGGCGCAAACATCCCATTAATAAATAATAAATCATGTGATATAAATATCGTAAAAATAATTTGTGTTTTTTCGAAGCAATGAAAAAAATATAGGGGGCATGATTTTTTTTTTATAATCCGGGGGGGCACCATGCAAAAAAGGTTGGGAAACCCTGATCTAGAGTGCCTAAACAGTTATCCAAGTACTATGGAGATATAAAGTTTCGGACGTAAACACATTCGCTATCGGGAAGGGGCAGTGGGAGGTGAGTGGTTGTAATATTATTCGGTTGAAAGAGTCTTTGGCTACTTGCCGGGAAATTCATGGGTTGATATAACCGATTTTTTTTTAATAACCAAGTTATCTGGTTTGTAAATACAACAATTTCTTAATTGGAATATAAATTTAGTTTAAAAAACAACTTTTTGAATTTAGGCTTTGTTATCGAGCAAAAGCACTTTCTATGGCGAACTTTCGAATATTCTGCATTTTATTTTTCCTCACCAACCGGCGAGAAGGGGTGTTATTGTGTTTTTATTTTGAGATGAAGACGGATATATCCATTTTGAGCCTCTCTGAGAAGATTCCAGATTATTTCCAGATGTAAGTCTGTCTGTGTTTCTGTCTGTCTGTATATCTGTGTGTCTGTGTGTATCTCCACGATAGCGCCCAAACGATTAATTCCATTAAGCTGAAATTTGGCATGTAGGCATTATTTCGCCATGGAATGAGATCAAATGGTTGTAGTTAAAATCAATCCACCAGGTGTCGCACTAGTCATATTTGTTGAATGTTGAAATATTGGTCTTAAAGACATAAAATATGGTACGCAGATGCCTTGTTGAGCCTAAATCACATTGTGAAATTTTGGTTGTAATATATCACATATAACTACAATAATAATATTTAATTTCCCCTATATACTTTAATAAAATATTAACGCTATTAGGTTGACACTTGGCCCTACCCCGCCTTTAGCTGAGAATAAACCGCGCCGCCCAAGGCAGTTGCAACGGAACCCAACCGGGTTCGTTCGCCGGCCGATAGAGGGCGTTCATTGATTTTATTGATTAAATTATTATACGGATGAAATCAGGCCTTGGCTACTTGCCCGCAAAGTCTTGGGTGACACAACCGTCACGTGAGAGAAAACAAGAGAGAACAGTCAACAGGTCACGGGAGAGAGAACGACTAATCGTTAAAACTTCCTGAGGTGACGAGTTCGCCCGTTGTAGTTGACAACTCTAGTTTCGACACAACCCATTTTTTTTTCAGTAACCAAATATCAAATTTTAAATGATTTTCAATTAGTTATTATTATTTATTTCGTAGCCGACGATTGGGGAGGGGGTCGCCCTCGCAGCCAATATGCTGCTGTCGGTGCCGCTGGATCTCGTAATCCGTTCACGATTCACTTCTATTCTAGACGATTTTTAGCGACGTCTCGAGCATCGATAGCCGATAATCGTTGATTCTTAAGGTCGTCTTTGATGTCCTTGGCCGGGTTTTCTTCGGTGCCAAACGCTGAACTCTCCATTCTGTCGGACGGTCTCGCCAAAGAACTTTACGTCGCAAGCGATTATCGTTCATTAATTTTTAGATATCCTTATATTAGATAATTTTTAGATATCCTTTGGTAAAATAGGTTATAAATAGGTTAAATAGGTTATAATTTTTAGATATCCTTTGGACACGAGAGTCTATTAATATCATGTCATTCCGTAGGCATGAGTATAGTCCCCAAAAATCATGTCATTCCGTAGGCAGTAGTATAGTGCAATGACTGCTTGCTTTATGGTCAAACCGTTTCACTGCCATAGTTAGCCCGAAAGTAGGCGAAAAAGTAAATTTGGTTTTGTTTTTCGCTTCGCTTCTGCATTTTTATGGGTCAGTTTTTCGTTTTATCATGGTGTTATGAGTTTTTTAACCTTAATATAAATGTCGCTAGGTTTTTACCCTTTTTGCTTTCCCGGGCAGAGGGAAAGTATTGTCAACGCGCAAAAAACTCGAGATGAAGACGGGTTTATACATGTTGACCTCTCCCGAGACGATTGAAACCATATCTAAACTGTCTGTCTGTGAGTCTGTGTGTGTGTGTGTGTGTGTGTTTATTCTTCGACGATAGCGCCCAAACGCTTCATACGATTGAGCTGAAATTTGGCATGCAGGCATCATTCCACCATGACAAGATTTGAAAATATTGCAGTAAAAATCGGTTGACAAGAGGGAAAAATATCATTTTAATACCACGGAAATATTACAAGATGCTAATAAATATTAATTTTGTTATCATAGTCACTTGACAAAATCACTATAGGGCGGGGAGAGGGTTGGCCGGGGGGGAGGGGGATTATCTGCTTGCCGGGAAGTCCTGGGGTTACAAAACCGATTTTTTCAAATCATACTGGGCATCGTGTTGCACCTTCGTTCATAATATCTTACATTTGCACGTTACACAATATCTTCACTTGTAATCTAGGTTAGATTTGTAATCTAGTTGTGTAATAACTATAACACCTTAAACTTGTAAAATATATTTTTTTAAAATACGAGTATTACATTTTTTACTTTTTTTAATAACCTTCATACAGAAAACCTTCGGCCGATCTATTCATCGCCGACATGAAATAATCAATGAACGGTCGCAGCAGAATTTGGCATTGTGCATTCGTTGTTGTTTCTTTAATCTTAGAAAAAACAAGCATATTATTGTAATGCATATCAATATATAAAAAATAAGCAGGTACCTACTCCGTTGGAATTTATAAAATCGCATCTTTATTTATTAGTAATAATCTTCACAAGTTTCTAAGATTAACTCAAAACCCAGTGGTGTCCATTCAGGCAATAAGTCATAGTCATTTTTTTCTATTTTAAAATATATGTCAAAATAGCAAAAAAAATAAAATCGACACATTTAATATATTGATCAATACAACGATAAATTAAATACGAATTGCAAAATATGGCATTCGATTGAATCTTCTAAATTATTAAACGCATTTTGTATCAGAAAAGTATTCAACTTGTTTCTCAACACATTTGTAGGATTAATACATTAGATACATCACTAAAACCAGGTCTGGTTTGACTGTGATATAAAAGAAAGCCTCTACATTTAGAATGAGTATCGAGTTTACAGTCAATCAAATTACCACCAAATTCATTAAATTACTTAGATAATAATATTTTACTTGTACCCGCAATTTACACAGTTATTTTAAGCTGCGTTGAGTAGCGAATTACTTTTCGGCCGCACCTGATATTATCGTGTCTAGCCAAAACACGTACATACAGGTTGCTCCTTATTTACGTCTTTCGTTTCTATTTTGTTTTATTTGTTTTAAATTTATAATTTTGATATTTATTTTTTTATTTCGATTTTATGTTTTTTTTTCATTAAATGACTGTTTAATTTCGATAGACGTGTTATTTTTTAGTTCAGGAATCACATATTCTGTTCTGCGTCTGCTATAGGTATTCATGGTTTTAATTACAAGTAATTTTCATTTGTTACACTTCGAGATTTCGGTCACTTTTTCCGAGTTATTTATAGAAAGATATTATCTTTATTGTCTTTATTGTCTTTATTATAGATATTATCTTTATTTGTCTTGTCTTGATTATTTAAACTGTAAATATACATATTATATTCTTGGTCATTTATTAGTTTCATTATTTTAATGTTGTCTCCTATTTTCCTAAATATGAAGGTCATACCAACTTTATTAGTTTTCTAATATCATGAAAAATTATTCGAAGACTATCGCGGTTGTTTGACATTATAAATAGGATAGAAAACGAATTTACCGCGTGAAATTTGTAGGACCCGACGTTTGTAGGATACGGACGAAACTCAAAAACCGAGCAGATCAAGAGCATTCTTACCATACGTCAAGGGCGTGACTGATCGAATAAGTAAGATGCTAAACAGATTCGATATAAAAACGATCTTCAAACCGACCCAAAATATAGCTCGATTTTTGAGGCCTGTAAAGGATGTAATACCACTGCAAACCCCGGGTGTGTATAAAGTCGAATGCTGCTGCGGTCTAGCCTACGTTGGACAAACGAAACGGCCCATAGCCACGCGACTGACAGAACACATCAAAGCTGTTAAAAACGTTCAGCGAGAAAAATCGGCGATCTGCGAACATATATTGGATAGCGGAAGTAACCACTGGATGCAGTTTCAAAATCCCATTGTTCTATCCAAGGAACACTACTTTCCTCGCATGATCCGGGAAGCCATTGAAATAAGAAGAACTCCGAACTTCAATAGAGATGACGGCTACAAACTCTCTTCTACGTGGAACCCTCTTCTTAAAATGTTCCCGCCGCCGAACGCCGAACGCAAAGACGTAAAACAGGATACAGTGAGTGTTGTGTGCAAGACGGATTTTAAAAATTCCCGCGCTCCGAGCCCGGCCCCCCACCACCGTTATAACCTACGCAGTGGCGGCAGCGGTTTGCGGCCTACCCGCAAAACAACGGACTGACAGCTCTTCAGTCTACCCTAGACAACGGCGGCTGCAACGTCACCGAAACGTCGGGTCCTACGGATTTCACGCGGTAAATTCGTTTTCTATCCTATTTATAATGAAAAATTATTATTTTATAATTGGAAAAAATACGAATTAAACATAATTGTATGGTGTCTTATCATTATTTTAGTAAATTAATAATTTAATCTTTATTATGATCAATTTTATTTAGATATTAATAAAATAATTATGATTAATCTTATGTTTATGCTAAAACCCGCTTGAATCTATATAGGCCATCATTGGCAGCGGTTCGATTAGCTTGTGAGTCTAGCCATTATTATTATCAAGTGTCGACAATTGCTGTCTGATTGGGCGAAGGATGAAATAACTCAAATATCCGCACGAATAATCCAGCGCGAAGTGATGGAAATGTGGTGTCAGAGCTCGGAGGACGTCAAACCCCCGAGCTCTACCCCTCTTCCAGACCACTATTCGTTCGGTCCCGCTGCGAGATAAGTGCATCGTTAAGCGGTTACAAATTGGCGATCCGCCGCCTCTTGAGTGATGGCCGGTGGCGACGACTGACTTTGACTTATTGACTTGACTGAAATTCACTCCGCATGGGTACAGCTCAGGTATTGGATTACGGGACCACTTTAACGGTATATAAATTGGGTATGTTAGAAGTAAGAGAAATAAGCCCCTTCGAACATTTTGACCGCATCTTTAAAAGGTGTTTGGAATTATTATATTGTGGCGTATACCACAAATTATATGTAAACATGTATTGTTCATAACCTCAATGTAAAATTTCATTTTCATTTGTTTTCTATAATATTAAATCACTGCTAAAAATGTATATATAAAAAAGGTATAATAACGGAGATATGTACTATATACATTATAGATAGATAGTGCGCGACAGCAAATATATGCATGTTCACTAGTCACATAAAAAGAGTACGACAAATATAGGAATAAAAACCCACATCGATTCCTGCATTCATAACATCAGTCCCTCGTGTTCGTGCCCACAATCGGAAAAGTGTAAACGTTAAAACATACCAAGGCCTAACAAACGATGAACAATTCCACTGAGGTCCACATATAAAAGTTTTTCTGGAAAGTTGAATGCTTACTCAGCAATGTTACTATACTAAAAAATAACATCGCCGTTTCAATTTTAAAATAAATAAAATCGCTAGTAGAGCCAATTATATCATATGGTATATTTTTTTAAGGCCTGATCTATTTATTAGACACATATAATTATTCGATTGCTGAAATATACAATAATTGTATATTTCAGCAATGGAATTATTTGTATATGTGTCTAATAGATCAGGCCTTAAAAAAATATACTATATGATATAATTGGTTCAACTAGTGATTTTATTTATTTTAAAATTGAAACGGCGATGTTATGTTTTAGAATTAATCAAAAGCAATTATATCAAAAATTCATATGATGTAAATCAATAGATGGCCTTCAATGCCAGAATGATTGGACAACAATTGGGGACTTTTGCATTCCGCCTCCAATGCACTGGAAGGTAATGCTCTATGACTGGACGCCAGAGATGCTGAAATTTTATTTGAATGCCTTTCAGCATACACTTCCAGACCCCAGTAACCTCGCTCGTTGGAGCTTTGCCGAGGATAGTTCTTGTCCCCTCTGTAGCAATACCCCTTGCACAGCTAGACACATTCTAGCTGGCTGCAAGGTGGCCTTAGATCAAGGACGGTACACTTACCGCCATGACAAAGTTCTCGCTGTTATTCGCGAGGTAATTAGTCTCTCAGTGGCTCGTGCCAACAAGGGTTTGACAGTATCCTCCAAACCCCCAATACAGTTTGTGCGGGATGGCTCTAAATGCAAAAAACATTTAACTACAAAACCTTTCTCAATAATCGAGAAAGCTACAGATTGGATTCTGGAGGTTGATTCGGTCTCTAAGCAGTATAAATTCCCTGAAAGTCTCGGATGCACAGCCCTCCGTCTAGATATAACTCTTTACTCTCTATCTCGGAAGGTGGCTCTTATTGTAGAATTAACTGTTCCATGGGAATCAAATATCCCAAAAGACCACGAGTTCAAATTAAATAAATACCATGATCTTGCAAATGCCGTAACCCGGAACGGCTTCACTGTTCACCTTCACGCGGTGGAAGTTGGCGCTCGTGGCCTGCCAGCTAAATCTCTATTTCACCTCTTTAAAGATCTTGGCCTTTCCAGAAAAATAATCAACTCTTTCTTAGAAAAATTATCTAAAACTGCGATTTGCGCATCTCAAATTCTATGGCTTCGAAGGGGGAGTGAATGGGTGGCAAGGTGAACGCTCACATGTGGCAAGACAGCTGTCCTAAACCTACCACAGCCGGTTCGTAAGTCCGGAATCCACTGCTCACCCCCCAGAAGTGTAAAAAATAGTATTATGATGGGCCCGACTCCGGTCGGTGAATTCCATGGCAGCTCCGTTTGTATTTATTTTATTATTGTCATATATGTTATTATAACAAATATCTCCCAATAGAGACAAAACTCACTGGTAATCGCGATAGATCACTTTTAAAACCTTCAGATTAAGGAGAAGAAAAAGAAGAGAATTGAAATGAGACTAACGACAAAAAGACATTATATAATTTTGTAACTCAATATTTGAAAAATCGTCTGTGTCAGCCCAAGACTATCTTAGCAAGGACTTATGTAAGGATTTTGAGCTTATTATCCATTAAGAATGGTGATTGATTAAAGTAACAAGTTGAAAAATTGTCGGCAAGCAATAGTCCAGAGTCGTATATCTAATCTAGATTTCATCGAATGAAATTTTGCCTTGAAAAGTTTTACTCGATAATTACGCATTTACTATCCAGTATAATTTCCCTGAACCTCCTGGCGGAGTATGAGATAATTGCGTAAGCCGATCGAGGGTGTTGTTGCTATACATATTTATATGCATGTTGAATACATAATTAAAAATTAGCGCAAGCAAATCTAATTCCTGCTATTTTCATGTATGAATGCGACTTGACAAATTACGTTAATTTAATAATTATTATTATTGGAATAAAACAAAATATTATAGAATTTTATAAATCAGTGTATTAATTTCATAAACAAAATCGATGAGCAGGCTTGACAGGCTTGACAACTAGAGTTGTCAACTACAACAAGCGAACCCGTCACCTCAGGAAGTTTTAACGATTAGTCGTTCTATCTCCCTGGAGTGAGAGCAGAAGACTTGGACAAAACAGTCCACCGTCAAGCTCCGCCACATGCCCGTAAGAGGCCAACGCCTTAACCGCGAGATAGCCAGGAGTGTTACCCAGCGGGCTTACACACACGCCTTACTTCCAATTGTGACTAGATTACTCCAGTCTCTCGATTGGTTACGGGTTCGCGGTCCTCTCCCTTATGAAGCGGTGAAATGGTGTATACCGAATCTATCGCGGACTACGGCATGCTTTGTCCGGCTGTTCACCCAGGATCGGGTAGCCGATGGTCGTTTCAAGAGCAGTCGCCGTAAGGTCCGCAACCACCCCCGCTCTGTAGGAAACAGTACTGCTTCCAGACTCCGCCGACTGTAAGTCAGAGTGCACAATCGATTGGCCTACGCCGCACGGTGCGCAGACCGCCCAGGAGCTTTAGAAGGTTGATTCCTGGGGGAAACGAGCCCTAAGGCCAGAATCCTACCCGGGCTCGTACTTCACGCGTGGAAACCGCCGGATGAGTATTACCCGTGAGTGTGACCAACCCTGAACAGAATGGGTCTTCGTGGCCAACTCAGCAAGGGCCCATTAACTCCTGACAGGCTTGACAGGCGGACCGACTCGGTTGAGTTCCGTTGCAATTGCCCCGGGTGACGCGGTTGATTTCTCAGCAAACAGCAGGGGTATGCCAAGCGCCGACAGACTGCGTTAATATTCAATTAAAATGTATGCATATCAAAAAAGAAAAAAAAACGGCGGTATGTAATTATTGTCACTGTAGCTTGAATATTAGATACTCCAACCGAAATTTCACAATGTGATTTCGGCCATGGCATCTGTGTACCAAATGTATGTCTTATTTCAAGATTTTCAATATGACTAGTGCGCCACCTGGTAGATTTAACCAAAACCTTTTGAAATCCTGCCATGACCAAATGCACGCAATATTTTAGCTCAATCGAGCGCTATAGTGTACAAATACACAGCCAGTCAGATAGACAGACACACAGGCAGACTTCAATACATTGATTTTTAACCACCCATTGTAAAAAAATCATTTCAGAAACTTCAGTGTGGACCTCGTATTTGTAACGTTTAAATAATAATAACATATATGTAATACAACGTCACGCAACGAGCCGTGGAGAGCGCTATGCTTGGAGGTTCACTGCGTGATCGTATCCGAAACGAGGAAATCTGCATAAGAACCAAGGTCGCGACCGTGACCTGGCAGACGCAGTGCAGGACGGTCCCCCACAAAATGTACCGATGACGTTGCCGCGGTCGCAGGAAGTAGGTGGATTCATATATTCGTCATGGCATTCAAGGGATGAGCCCTATGTCCAAAATGAATGACTACCGGCTGATGATGATAATGTCTATATATGTAAATTTGCGAACTACCCTACATTAAAACCGGCAAGGGATGCGTAGGCAATTAAATATAAGTATATTACGTATTTTTATATTAATAATAAAAAAAATATCAAAAAACCGACTTGTTTTTTTATACGTGCAGCAGCTATTTCATGATAAAACTTAAAACGAACTATCATAATTTAATGTGTATACGAAATTTCGTGTCTGTGCTATTGACCGTTGAGGAGTTCCCTCGTTGGAAGCCACCTCTGGGTGCCGCAGTCCTGTCTTGATGAAACTTAGAACGGGCTATCATAACTAAATGCGTATACAAAATTTCGTGTCTGTGCTGTTGACCGTCGAGAAGTCCCCTGGGTACAGCAGCCGTGTCATGGTAAAACTTAGAACAGGCTATCATAACTGAATGCGTATACAAAATTTCGTGTCTGTGCTGTTGACCGTTGAGGAGTCTCCTCGTCGGGAGTCAACACTGGATGAAGAATCAGGTCATGCTTACCATAAAAAATGCATTGTCATCGGAACTAAACCAACCTGTACATTTTCAACTTCAAATGATAATATTTGAGGAGTTCCCTCGGTTCCTCGTGGGTCTCATCATCAGAACAGGATTTTGATAAAAATGGAAGCAATCTAAAAGCGTATCCTTTCAAATAAAAAAAGAAGTTTCTAAATCGGTTAATACATAACGGAGTGCTGAGGTAATCAACATTAAAAAAAAGATATAACCGAATTCATAACCTCATTCTGTTTTTGAATTCGGTTAACCCTTCCTATTTGAGTTAACCATTTTTGGTTAGACGCTTACAAATGCTAAAATTGTATCTAACCAATAGTGGTTAGGGCGCTCCGCGCTGCGTAAAATGCCAACTTTTTAAATATTTATTCATTATTATCTTAATTGTTTGACGAGATAAGGTTATATATTATAAATTTCAAATTTTAATGCGATCATTTTACAGTTATTCTTTTAACGATCCGTATAGTAGTTTAAAAGTGATGGTCGTTTTTCTCAAGGCCATCGACTTCACGCGCAAAAGTGTCCCGGGCAGAAGTGACGACTAAATTTTTTCCCCGCGATAGGAGGGGTTAAAATAAAATTAAGAAAATGTCCTCTCATAATATGGCAACTTGTGATGGCCTATTGTATAAACAAAGCTCATGTAAATTAGTGCATAAATTATTCTTGTATTTTTAATATTTTTTAAATTCCATCATGTCGATGTTATAAATCCGTAAATACTTTTTGCCCCATCCAGTAGATTATCGAAAATATTACAGCTTCTATATAACTGTAATTAGTAGAAAACTTCCTATTACAAATTGCAGTAAATACAACCAACTTACGCTATCGCGGGATTCAATCACAAAGCCGATATCGTCAGTATTAACCAACTTTTTCCTCCTTTTCCCGAGTTTCGCATGTTTGAGGGGTTGAAGGAAATAAGGAAGCCTTGTGTTTGTTTCCCTAAGTGGGGCACTTTTCCTTTCTTTTTGATCTTTTGACTCTTTTATTCTTGCTCAAGTAGCGGCAAAAGTTTGCCTATTTATTTTTCAATAATATCAGATATCAATTTAATTCTTAAAATTGTTTATCGGATCAATTACGTAATTCTCGTTTATATCGATGTTGAAGTTTAATTTAAATCGAGTTGAAAGGGCCACCGCAATCAAGACCATTCGGAATATAGAGAATCCAATAATTTTCTTTGAATAATTGTAGTAATATTTGCATAATATTACCACGGTAGAATAAAATACCTCACTAATCGGCAACGACGTCTACTGAATCCAATCGTTCGGCACTATTGCAAAAATTGACGGTTTAATTTTAAAATCGCCGCGGGTTGCGAGATTTCAAAGGCTGAAAATTCACCAGAGAATTGAGAGCTCCTCTTTTTTTTCCTCGCCGAACGGCAGCCGCTGCTTCAATTCAGTTCACTCACTTCAACGCCTCATCTTTTACGTAGTTAAAAACGAATTCTGCCCATTTCGATAGCTCTGCTCGGTTCTATTAATAATGAACCATGGAAGAACAATTTTTCAGCAATACTGTTACTACTCAATTGAGCTAGAAGCAGTCCTTTCGTAATAATATATTTATACCTAAAACCTCCCCTCACAAGAACTGTTATATTGTAATTTAGAGTTGTCAACTTCAACGGGCGAACCCACCACCCCAGGAATTTATAAAGGTAATACATCATTCTATCCATTGGATAGACCATGGGATTAACGCAGAGACACAGTCAACCGACTAACTATGCCACCATACCTGTGAGAGTCTTACTACTAACCGCGAGGCTCGGGAAGTGAAACCATCGGGCCAACCTGACACCCTCACTACAAGGATTGGCTGGCTTTCTCCGACCTTCAGTCTGGTATTTCAGATCGAATTTATCGCGGACCAAGGCGCACTTTACCCGTTAATATCACACGGGATCGGGTGGTCAACGTATCGTTTCACGAGTGGCTGACATTACGTCAACAACAACTCTGTTTAGGAAACGTATCGGACAAGTTCTACTCCCTCCCCCCTGTTATTCGTCGGAGTGCACAGTCGATTAGCAAACGAAGAATTCAGGCATTTAAAGGTAAATATTATTTTATCTATTGTGCAGAAAAGTATAAATACATGTTTATAACATTATTGCAGGGACAAAAGTCGAATAAATCATAGTTTTAATGAGATTAATCTAAGGGTATAAACGACAAACGAAGAGCGAAGAAAAGCGAAAATATAAGCGAAGAAAATTGGTAAATTGGGCAAGTCTTCTGCGTCTTCTGATCAGCAAGATGATGGCAATGATAATGTCATTTTCAGTCAAATGACGTCGTTAACGATACCTACCGTATCTCACCCACCCTCCACTTCTTTGTCTTCATCTTCGTTCAACCCACCTGTGCTGCTACCACAGGTTTCCAGTGACTTTGAACGAATTGTCGCATATATGGATATGAAGTTAGACGAGCTGAAGGTGGATCTTCAAGCTAAATTTGCAGCTGATTTGAACACTCAAATAAATCAGCATATCGCTACCGGGCTAAAAACCATTAGATGCGAACTCTCGTCTATTGAACATCTGCAACAGGCCTTCAATAATCTCTCAGCGAAGCACGACACATTACTTCAGAGTCTACATCAGAGTTCGGTTACAGTTCATGCTCTTCAAGAGGAAAATACAGCTCTAAAAACCGAAATTACTGCAATTAATACTAAAAGTATTGTGAATGCTACAATTTTCCTTTCATCTCGAAAGGAAAATTGTAGCAGTCACAATACTTCCCTCCTGGTAGGTTGGTGGGCCTGAAGAGTAAACTTGTATAATTAGATTTAAAATTAAAGGCTGGTAGAAACTTTAAAACACATTTCAAAAATTGGTCGATTTATTTGTTTATTCATTATGCAAATTATGTATTTACTTCTTTATAAGTTGCATATTAGTCAGTTAATTAGTTATCCATCATTAAATAATCTCATTTAGTTTTTAAGAACGAATGAGTGATCTGAATAAATGAAAGAAAAATAAATAATTCAAGAAATAAGGAATAGGAAATTTATTGAACAGACATACATTCTAGTGGGTGATTAAATCCACACGAATCTCATCTAATCTAATCTGCCTTGTAATTTTCCCAATCCCATGTGCTATCAGCAAAACAATTATTCATTAAGCAAGCGCTTCTTGAATTCTACAAATCTAGAGATGACCATGCTCGAACTCAAAACAATCTGAACACAAGAATGTCCGCAAGTATCAATTATATAATTCCGTCAGTCAGCACAACATTTGCTCAGAGACATATATTCTACATAGCCCCAAAATTATATAATTCCCTAAGTGAAGACATGAAAAATTATTCTAACATAAAAATATTTAGAGCAAACCTTGATAGAAGGGATATGTAAAATCTGATCAACTTCTTCGCAAAGTACGACAATTTATTTAGTATCACTTATCTATTATTCTTAATTAAATTTTATTAAATTTGAATTATAAATGTATTTATTTATTACGTAACTATATATTTTATAACATTGGTATATTTATATGCATATACAGGTGGTGGGTCCAAATAGTTTATTTTAAAAAAAACATTTAATTTCTTAAAATTGCATAAAAATATGCACATCTAGAGACGGGCTAAATTATCGCCTAGTTAGCTGGGCTATTGGCAGGACAGGTCATGTAAGATGTGGTAAACCTCTTTATATTCATTATTAAATAATACATATAATTATTATAAGAAGCAACTGTTACATGATCAATGAACTGTATACCTAATCATAAGTATCTCAATAAATAAATAAAATTTTAAAAATCTGCTTATCAAAAATTATTGTAAAAATATTATTACTAATTTTCTTTTTTTGTTAAAATCTGAAATTATTGTTTAATAAATTTATAAAATAACTTAAATAAGTAAAATACATTACTACGGCCTTCGTCATTCTAAGACTAACTGCCCGTCGCTTCCGTACCAGCTGCCTTGACCCACCGCTAACAGTCGAGTCCGTGATGCACCCATTTTGAAGACGTTCTCGCATCAAAACATTCATAAAACAAAATGGAGCAATTGCGAGTGCAATTGAGTCGGAAAAGCTCTCGTAATGTGGTTGGATGCTTTAGCCGAGCGACTTACTATTCAGGTGATTAGGGATGTAAAACTATCGCCGTATCCGTCGCGCAAGAAACGCAAACTTTCAAATCGATTCAATCACTTCGGTTCGCTCGGGTGCCGGACAATGGCCTCGGCAAATAAAGTGTAAAAGTGGTGACTGCCACTGGCTGGCTTCCATTCGCCGAGCGCGAGAGGGTATTAAACTATCAGTGACAGATCGGAAGCATTTGCTAACTGTCCGCGGAGTCTGTGCTGCCGCCGCCGCTCGCCCCGCTACTACGGCAAAAAAATGACTGAAAATGAAAGAGGGAAAAAGAGAAGTGCACGGCACTCGCGATTGGCATCTTGCCGAGGAGGTTACACATCGGAATTCAGCAAACTTTATGTAGTTGAATGAATTCTTTCGCCAGTGATATTGAAACGTCATAATTTATAAATAAATCGACTAAAATGTCTTCATATTTAGAATGAAGATCTGATCGCATCTGCGATAATCTCTTTGGAGCAACTGCTCCAAAGAGTTTTGGAGCATATGCTTCAAAACTTTAGGGCTACGCTTTGAACATAATTTTAGATTTGAAGAACACTTCAGCAAAAGAGTTAGCTGGAGCTCCGCTTGTCTCAAGGCCCTATACGGAGTACGGGAGTAACTCAACGACAAATTCAGAATCCTTATTGTTGTCCTTATATTACGAAATACGGTGACTCTGTATACGGATCATTCCTATAAAGTAGGAGTGGTGGTTACAGATAATTCAAAATGCTTCTACTAGGTTCTGTTTCAATTTTTCTCCTCGTCTTCGAGTGTATATATTCCTCTCCATGGCATCCAAGCTTAAAATGAGTTAAATAAAACAACATCAAATGAAACGAATTGGAATATTTACTTGTAATTTAAAACGCAAAGAAAAAAAGAGCAGTATTTTTCGTTTATCGACCTCCAAATCCAAATTATAGTGTTTTCTTTCAAAAAATAGAAAAAAATCCTTATTGTCATTGCCGAAAGTTTTCCGACGTAGGCTAAACCACAGATAAATTCGACTTTATACACATCCGAGGTTTGCAGTGGTATTGTATCCCTTACAGGTCTCAAAAATCAAGGTATATTTTGGGTCGGTTTGAAAATCGTTTTTATATCGAATTTGTTTAGCATCCTACTTATTCGATCTGTCACGCCTTTGACGTATGGTAAGAATGATCTTGATCTGCTCGATTTCTGAGTTTCGTCTGTATTGGATCGAGTGGGTGTCTCGTGATATTTTCCTTATCCATTTCTCCTAAGGACATCATTGGTTTGTTCCATCTCCTGCGGAAAATGCTCAGCGTCGCATAGATCTCATGCTCGATTCATGAGCGACATTTGCACTGAACGTACATGAAAGGGACGATGGTGTGAGCTTGCATGCAAATATCTGTCCGCATGTGTGAGCTTCCGATATACTGTATATCCGAGAGTATTGTCACTTCTCTTCGTCACTTTAACATCCAAAAATGGTAGTGAGCCGTCCTTTTCTACTTCATAGGAGAATTAGATTTTTGTTTGTATGAAGTTTAGATGAGCAAGGAATTCTTTCAATGATTGTATGTTGCCCTTCAGGATGCAGAATGTATCGTCCACTTAGCAAAGCCAGATAATATATAAATCTCCAAAATAGGCCTTATTTTGGAGATTTTTATAGCTAATTCCTCAAAATATTTCATGACAATGTATAAGTCGCTCAAGTATATGTATATTTCGGAGTCTCAAGGCGACCTGCGATTGCAGTTTGATTTTTAAATGTGAATAAGATGACGCGCGTTCGAAATTAATTAATTTAATGCGGTGCATCGCATACTAATACGAACTTTCGCCAACGGCTGATCGACCTTATTTATTGAATAATTATGCATATGCAATAATTCCCTGGCTACTTGCCGGGAAAATCTTGGGGTGACATAACCGATTTTTTACAAGGTTTTATTTACCTTGCAAAGTTTGTTAGTTAGTTTGTTTTGGTCAAATCTGGCAAGCTGAATTAGAACTACTTCCTGTTATCCTACGAGGGTTGAAATTTTACATGTTAGTTCAGTTCCGATGGCGATGCATTTTTATGGTGAGCATAACCTGATTCTACACCCAGGATCGGCTCTCGATAAATGTTACACTACCATGGTCAACAGCACAGACACACAATTGTGTAAACGCATTCAATTGCGATAGCCCGTTCTAAATTTTAGCATGACATGTCTGCTGCACCCAGGGTTGGCTTCCAACGAGGGGACTCCTCAACGGTCAACAGCACAGAAAGGAAATTTTGTATACGCATTCCTGTTCCCATACCCGTTCTAAAATTCACCGGTATAGGGCTGCTTCACCTAGGGTTGGTTTCCAACGTGGGTACTACTCAACGGTCAACCGCACAGACACGAATTTTTGGATACGTATTCAATTATGATAGCACGTTCGGAGTGTCACCATGACATGGCTGCTGCACCCAGGGTTGACTTGGGATAAAGCATTTTAATAAAAGCTTGTTTTTTCAAATGTGTTTTTTCTATTAACCTATTTTTATTTCGGGTCGTTTGACATTTTTTCAATGTATTAGAATAACATGAATCTCGACCGTTCCGTGACCGGGAAGTACAAACACGACGCGATCTTTTGAAGTTATACATATTTCCGGAGTATTGCTCTGCTTACCCCAACTCCCCCCGCGCGTCCGCCTCGCCTCCGCCGATTGCCGTTTCAGGCCGCGCCCCCCTCAACTCCCGGGCCGACTCCGCGACGCACATGAAAATATATCAGCGTGCTCGGGTCATAAATACGAGCGATAAAATATCTTTTACGCCCGCTTTATCTATCCAGTGGTCGCCCTACCCCACGGGATGTGCCGGCGAAAGTTTCTCTTAAGGATTTCCCGGGGCAAAGGTCGATTTCTTTCGCAATCTAATATCTCCGGAACTGCGTACTGTACGTTCCCTCGCTCGCGACGTCCCACAGCCTCCGAGCTCGGATAAATAAATACGCTAGCGTAAATAAAATATTTCTGATCATACATGCGAAATATAATTAAAATCATATTTACTTGAAATATATATATATATATATATATATACATATATATATATATATATATATATATATATATATATATATATATATATATATATATATATATATATATATATATATATATATATATATATATATATATATATATATATATATATATATATATATATATATATATATATATATATATATATATATATATATATATATATATATATATATATATATATATATATATATATATATAATATATATATATATATATATATATATATATATATATATATATATATATATATATATATATATATATATATATATATATATATATATATATATATATATATATATATATATATATATATATATATATATATATATATATATATATATATATATATATATATATATATATATATATATATATATATACACCTATATATATATATATATATATATATATATATATATATATATATATATATATATATATATATATATATATATATATATATATATATATATATATATATAATTATTTAATCTGTTGTCCAAGAAATAATTATATAAATTAATTAAATAATATTTATAAGAATATAACACAAAATGGGTAAAATTCTATTTTTTTTGCAATTCTCTCATTGCACTGGAAGCCAACCGTTGACTTTTACCGTATCCGGCTTCCGGCAGGTACATTACCGTTTAGTTATTACGGTTTTATCTATACTAATATTATAAAGAGGTAAGGTTTGTGATGTTGTAGGAAGTAATTTCTGGATCTACTAAACCGATTTTGAAAATTCTTTTACCAATAGAAAGCCACGTTATTTGTGAGTGCCATAGGCTATATATTAATCCAAAAAATGCAAAGACTATTTCGTGGTAGTCGGATTTCCAAAGCAAATCGGAAAAAAGGTCGCTCGATAAGGTTTCTAACGAACGCTGCCTTAACGATGAGAGATATATGATTAAGTTCTAGAGAAAAGTTGTAAATCTTGATAATGCCCACAAAAAAGTCAGCGACAGCACATGTCTAACTTTTATATTTAAGTGTCACACCATAGTATTTTATATTAAAAAATAATTTAAATCGTTAGGTCATGTTTATTGGTCATATTATCAACAATTATAATTATTATCAAAATAAGTAAATTTATCGTCCCAAGTGTTTATTACAAAAGACTTTTCCCTTTTACTGCATAAATAGTTAGAGATAATACGACATAGGTATGGAACCGCGACCGTGTCGTCTATCTATACTATATATACTATTATACTATATATATTATTATACTATATATACTATAATATTATAACGAGGTAAAGTTTGTGATGTTGTAGGAAGTAATCTCTGAATCTACTGAACCGATTTTGAAAATTCTTTTGCCAATAGAAAGCCACTTTATTTGTGAGTATCATAGGCTATATATTAATTCGAAAAATGAAAAGACTTTTCGTGGTAGTTAGATTTGCAAAGTAACTCGAAGAAAAAACGGACGAACGAAAACGTTTCTAACTAACGCTGCTTCAACTATGAGAGATATATGATTAAGTTCTAGACAAGTGCGTGATAGAGCTTGATAATGCCTACAAAAAAGTCAGCGACAGCATATGTCTAAATTTTATATTTAAGTCACAAAAAGTAGTTTTTTATATTAAAAAGATAATTTAAATCGTTAGGTCATGCTTATTGGTCATATTATCAACAATTATGAAATATTATCAAAATAAGTAAATTTATCGTCTCAAGTGTTAAAAAGCAAAAGACTTTTCCCCTTTACTGCATATAATTTCACTTTTACTGCATAAATGGTTAAAGAGATAAGACACTCACAAATAAGACACTCACAAGAAGACACTCACAAATAACGGTAATATAGTCAAATTGGCATGCAAAGCAAATACATACATACATCTGCAGTAAAAATATAACCCTTCCTTTGGCAGTCAGGAAATAAATCATAGCACTCAGTACTAACCAAACCACTCTCATAATTTCATCACAAGTAAAAAGTTTTACCGCCCAACGAAGTGGGCACGGGTCAGCTAGTACAAAATAATAGTGTTCCAATTATAATTATGTTGAATTACAAGAAATTTTGTTTAAACTCCAATTCTCGATTATATGTTTCAACATGCTTCTTACGGGTAATACGAAAATAACAGTGTAATGTAGCTTCAACATGATTTATGTAACTAACTATAATTGTACGTATGTAATGACATACTGTAATGGTAAAATCAAGATCTCGTTGTGCGCCGTAATCAATGTGCGGCGTAGTTACCATGTCACTGACATGGTAAGTAGTACTCAGTTACGCGTCATGCTGATTCATATGTACGGACCGTAATAAATATTATATACGTAATACCTTTTGGAACATGCGTATTTCCTTGTATTACAGCGTTATATTTTTCTCAGTTAGCACCGCGAAGTGGAACAACGTAACACAGATACCGAAGCGCCAGGTCTAGGACACGAACAGCTAGTTTGGCAGTTAATAGTTCATGTGCAGTTGGTCCACTAAGACCTGCTCTTTTTCATGTATCGGATCAACTCACGATTCAACTCCTATCCGGTAGCCTCCTCAAAAATGGTCACACCTGAAATGGATTCCGTTTTCCACTGGCAGGTCTTCCACGGCAGGTGGTTAGTTTCCTCTAAAATATGTCTTTTGGATGCTGCTGGACGATTTGCACATTGTGCGGCGTTATAGAATCGGCTGTGCGCTTCGGCGAATAAACGGGGTGTGGGGAGGGGGGGGGGGGGTCTGGAAGAAGCTCTTATACGTTTCCTAAACAACGAGGTTGCATGTTGACCTGATGTCACAATTGATTCCTTGTGCAGACGGGCAAAAAAGGCATGGTCCGCGATAAATTCGAACTAAAGTACCGCTAATGTAGGGTAGAGGCTTAACAAGAGACCTTCGAACCAGTGCCGAGCCTGGAGGACGGTCCACATCTGGTTGTAAGGGCGCGAGGTTTGTCAATTGGTGCCACTTCTTCAGTGTCTCGCGCAGTGTCTTAGACTCTTGGGGTTTGTTGGCGTAATTTGACTGTAAATTGTGCTGTCCGCTGAGTATTTACGAGCATTCCAATGTTATCACTCCCTGATGTGACAGGTTCACTCGATGTAATTGACAACCCTCAATAAGCAATAATAGGGACTGCAATTCTGCAATACTAAGTATTCATATTTTCTTCAAGCAATATCTTTTATTGTATAAGTGAATCTACATCGGCGTACATCATCTAATTTCCATATTACACGATGAAGAATCGTTACGACTGTTTGTAAGGGTTCACCTCACACGCCATTAATTTCTGTTACTGTCTTCAAGACTGTCATAACTTTTGGGAAATTGCTCGAAACGGCGACGACCGGCGCGGGCGGCATTGACCTTCGAGGGCGACACTAAAGGATGTGGCAAAGGATGAGAAAACATCCACTTTAGCAATTCCACTTTATTTCGTTGCTCATTCCTAAAGAAATACGTATTCCGAGACTAAGATAAAAACGGTGAAAATAAAAATAAAATATATAATATATTTTCTTATTAGATAAAATGGAGCCATTTTCATATAATAAATTTAAGTAAGCCTGTGTGATAAATCAACCATGAATCTAGCCAATCTTCACTATTTGATAA
Organism: Micropterix aruncella; assembly: GCA_944548615.1. NCBI lineage: Eukaryota > Metazoa > Arthropoda > Insecta > Lepidoptera > Micropterigidae > Micropterix > Micropterix aruncella. The sequence goes on along the minus strand of OX155968.1, from coordinate 18,552,487 downwards.
TCAAACTGTCTATTGGTATATACTCTCGATTACGCATCGGTTGCATTCATCGACGCATGCTTTTGGACAGTTTTAATTTTTTAAATTATTTTGTTTATTTAAAGTAAAGCTCGAGATACATATTACTACAGAATCACAAACTATTCGTCCATGAAACAGTAAAAAAAGAAAAATAATTTTTAGAAATAGGCTTTTATTAAAAAAATCAACTAAAAAGTAAAAAATAAATTAACGTTACATTTTTCATATATGTGTAGGTATATAGAAGGTATATTCTAGGTTTAGAATAACCCACCTGTTGGTAAGACATCATCATAATATAGGCGTTCATAGATATATATATATATATATATATATATATATATATATATATATATATATATATATATATATATATATATATATATATATATATATATATATATATATATATATATATATATATATATATATATATATATATATATATATATATATATATATATATATATATATATATATATATATATATATATATATATATATATATATATATATATATATATATATATATATATATATATATATATATATATATATATATATATATATATATATATATATATATACATATATATATATATATATATATCCCACTGCATTACTGAATTATCCCATTACGGGATTATCCCACTGCATTACTGAATAAACAGATAATTCCGAGCCACAGACGCTTCCAGCAGAATGCCCCCAAAAGTTCTTCAACGATGGAATCCCTGCGCTTATGTACTACGTATTTCCCGGGGGTGGAAAAATTGAGACCCATTCTTAAAGATTTATTCCCCATTATTTCTTCCAGCCCGCTTACTAAAAGCCTTTTATCGGCACCACCCAACATCGTGTACCGGAGACCTCCCAACCTCCGTGATATTCTGTCCCGCACTGCCACTAGCGCCAGCATCAGCACCCCATCACCGCCAGGCTCCTTCCCTTGTAATAAGAGCCGATGTAAAACGTGTCCTATTCATTTTCCCGCCACCGAGTTCACTAGCCCTAACACTACTGAAGTCTACAAAATCAGCACACATGCGGACTGCGCTTCGCAAAACTGCATTTACCACCTACAATGCAGATTTTGTGATGCATTTTATGTAGGTGAAACTACCAATAGACTCAATCTTCGCATGAATAATCATCGTTGCTCAGCCAAAGGAGGCGTATCAAATCTTCCAATCCCCACCCACGCGCGATCGCATGGCAAAAGCTTCGATGAGTGTTTCACTGTGAAAGTTATTAGGGCATTCCCGGAAAATACACCGGAAATAAAACTTAAAACGTGGGAACTTGGACATATATGGGTACTAGGAGCTTGCCAGGGGTGCGGACTAAACGTCCAACACTGAGTGTTCCATTATTAACACACATCAAAACGAAATTAACATATTCATCGCATACACACACCCACACAATCCAACACACATACTCACACACACTCACCTCCCCACACATATGTAGTTCAAACACTTTTAACACACATGCGCTACAACTATTTTAAATATATTTTGTTAATAAAATTTTAAAAAAATATGTATTTTTTCTAAATTCAAAATTAAACCATTTTAATTTAAATTCACATTATCATCCCGCCAAATCACCATTCTCCCAGTACCACAGAAGAAAAGCGGGTAGCCGTTGGTGACAGCAGCGGATGCCAGTATTCTTCTCGCCGCTGAGGAAGGAGCCACGGGCTCCGAAACGTTCGGCTAAGGTACTCAACTCTATCCCTTTTACTAACCAAAAACCCTAAAGTGTATAAAAATACAAAATTTTCAATAAAAAAGTCTATATATATATATATATATATATATATATATATATATATATATATATATATATATATATATATATATATATATATATATATATATGTATATATATATATATATATATATATATATATATATATATATATATATATATATATATATATATATATATATATATATATATATATATATATATATATATATATATATATATTTAAGAGACGATTGATTGTGATTTTTTTCATTGTTTTTGCTTAAATTTGTCTTTAATAAAGACATTTTATTTTGGTTTGCAAAAGGATACGCTTTGTTTTTGAGATGTGGATGAAGGGCGATCGTTCGCTAGCGATAAAGGGATCCCATTAAACCTACAGTGTACCGTAGAAAGTGGTACTCATCCAAAAATACATCTCGTTTAAACAATAAGCATTTCCCAGTCCAGTCCGGGAAAACCTTCCAGCTATGTAAGTGGCTTTTATTATTTAAAATTTTTTAATCAAAGTGTCATCCTTTAAACGAATTCTTTAAAAATGTTTTACAAAAAACCCAATCAAATATTAACAATATTATACAATTTTATCTTATGTTTTGAACTCTTGTAAATATCATATAGCCTTAAGTATAAACTTCTCGACCAGAAATTACGATTTATATCTTTTTTCATGGGAACGAGCAAATGAAGTATTTTATTTTTATTTTCATTTAATAGCTGGCTGATAGCGAGCCCTGCAATCGTATATCGTCCTTTAGAAGAGTGGATATATTCGAATTTCAAATCGAATTTTCGAAATGTCATTCCGCATTTAAGAGACGATTGATTGTGATTTTTTTCATTGTTTTTGCTTAAATTTGTCTTTAATAAAGACATTTTATTTTGGTTTGCAAAAGGATACGCTTTGTTTTTGAGATGTGGATGAAGGGCGATCGTTCGCTAGCGATAAAGGGATCCCATTAAACCTACAGTGTACCGTCGAAAGTGGTACTCATCCAAAAATACATCTCGTTTAAACAATAAGCATTTCCCAGTCCAGTCCGGGAAAACCTTCCAGCTATGTAAGTGGCTTTTATTATTTTAATTTTTTCATCAAAGTGTCATCCTTTAAACGAATTCTTTAAAAAAGATTTTACAAAAAACCCAATCAAATATTAACAATATTATACAATTTTATCTTATGTTTTGAACTCTTGTAAATATCATATAGCCTTAAGTATAAACTTCTCGACCAGAAATTACGATTTATATCTTTTTTCATGGGAACGAGCAAATGAAGTATTTTATTTTTATTTTCATTTAATAGCTGGCTGATAGCGAGCCCTGCAATCGTATATCGTCCTTTTAAAGAGTGGATATATTCGAATTTCAAATCGAATTTTCGAAATGTCATTCCGCATTTAAGAGACGATTGATTGTGATTTTTTTCATTGTTTTTGCTTAAATTTGTCTTTAATAAAGACATTTTATTTTGGTTTGCAAAAGGATACGCTTTGTTTTTGAGATGTGGATGAAGGGCGATCGTTCGCTGGCGATAAAGGGATCCCATTAAACCTACAGTGTACCGTCGAAAGTGGTACTCATCCAAAAATACATCTCGTTTAAACAATAAGCATTTCCCAGTCCAGTCCGGGAAAACCTTCCAGCTATGTAAGTGGCTTTTATTATTTTAATTTTTTCATGAAAGTGTCATCCTTTAAACGAATTCTTTAAAAAAGATTTTACAAAAAACCCAATCAAATATTAACAATATTATACAATTTTATCTTATGTTTTGAACTCTTGTAAATATCATAATATAGCCTTAAGTATAAACTTCTCGACCAGAAATTACGATTTATATCTTTTTTCATGGGAACGAGCAAATGAAGTATTTTATTTTTATTTTCATTTAATAGCTGGCTGATAGCGAGCCCTGCAATCGTATATCGTCCTTTTAAAGAGTGGATATATTCGAATTTCAAATCGAATTTTCGAAATGTCATTCCGCATTTAAGAGACGATTGATTGTGATTTTTTTCATTGTTTTTGCTTAAATTTGTCTTTAATAAAGACATTTTATTTTGGTTTGCAAAAGGATACGCTTTGTTTTTGAGATGTGGATGAAGGGCGATCGTTCGCTAGCGATAAAGGGATCCCATTAAACCTACAGTGTACCGTCGAAAGTGGTACTCATCCAAAAATACATCTCGTTTAAACAATAAGCATTTCCCAGTCCAGTCCGGGAAAACCTTCCAGCTATGTAAGTGGCTTTTATTATTTTAATTTTTTCATTAAAGTGTCATCCTTTAAACGAATTCTTTAAAAAAGATTTTACAAAAAACCCAATCAAATATTAACAATATTATACAATTTTATCTTATGTTTTGAACTCTTGTAAATATCATATAGCCTTAAGTATAAACTTCTCGACCAGAAATTACGATTTATATCTTTTTTCATGGGAACGAGCAAATGAAGTATTTTATTTTTATTTTCATTTAATAGCTGCCTGATAGCGAGCCCTGCAATCGTATATCGTCCTTTTAAAGAGTGGATATATTCGAATTTCAAATCGAATTTTCGAAATGTCATTCCGCATTTAAGAGACGATTGATTGTGATTTTTTTCATTGTTTTTGCTTAAATTTGTCTTTAATAAAGACATTTTATTTTGGTTTGCAAAAGGATACGCTTTGTTTTTGAGATATGGATGAAGGGCGATCGTTCGCTAGCGATAAAGGGATCCCATTAAACCTACAGTGTACCGTCGAAAGTGGTACTCATCCAAAAATACATCTCGTTTAAACAATAAGCATTTCCCAGTCCAGTCCGGGAAAACCTTCCAGCTATGTAAGTGGCTTTTATTATTTTAATTTTTTCATCAAAGTGTCATCCTTTAAACGAATTCTTTAAAAAAGATTTTACAAAAAACCCAATCAAATATTAACAATATTATACAATTTTATCTTATGTTTTGAACTCTTGTAAATATCATATAGCCTTAAGTATAAACTTCTCGACCAGAAATTACGATTTATATCTTTTTTCATGGGAACGAGCAAATGAAGTATTTTATTTTTATTTTCATTTAATAGCTGGCTGATAGCGAGCCCTGCAATCGTATATCGTCCTTTTAAAGAGTGGATATATTCGAATTTCAAATCGAATTTTCGAAATGTCATTCCGCATTTAAGAGACGATTGATTGTGATTTTTGTCATTGTTTTTGCTTAAATTTGTCTTTAATAAAGACATTTTATTTTGGTTTGCAAAAGGATACGCTTTGTTTTTGAGATGTGGATGAAGGGCGATCGTTCGCTAGCGATAAAGGGATCCCATTAAACCTACAGTGTACCGTCGAAAGTGGTACTCATCCAAAAATACATCTCGTTTAAACAATAAGCATTTCCCAGTCCAGTCCGGGAAAACCTTCCAGCTATGTAAGTGGCTTTTATTATTTTAATTTTTTCATCAAAGTGTCATCCTTTAAACGAATTCTTTAAAAAAGATTTTACAAAAAACCCAATCAAATATTAACAATATTATACAATTTTATCTTATGTTTTGAACTCTTGTAAATATCATATAGCCTTAAGTATAAACTTCTCGACCAGAAATTACGATTTATATCTTTTTTCATGGGAACGAGCAAATGAAGTATTTTATTTTTATTTTCATTTAATAGCTGCCTGATAGCGAGCCCTGCAATCGTATATCGTCCTTTTAAAGAGTGGATATATTCGAATTTCAAATCGAATTTTCGAAATGTCATTCCGCATTTAAGAGACGATTGATTGTGATTTTTTTCATTGTTTTTGCTTAAATTTGTCTTTAATAAAGACATTTTATTTTGGTTTGCAAAAGGATACGCTTTGTTTTTGAGATGTGGATGAAGGGCGATCGTTCGCTAGCGATAAAGGGATCCCATTAAACCTACAGTGTACCGTCGAAAGTGGTACTCATCCAAAAATACATCTCGTTTAAACAATAAGCATTTCCCAGTCCAGTCCGGGAAAACCTTCCAGCTATGTAAGTGGCTTTTATTATTTTAATTTTTTCATCAAAGTGTCATCCTTTAAACGAATTCTTTAAAAAAGATTTTACAAAAAACCCAATCAAATATTAACAATATTATACAATTTTATCTTATGTTTTGAACTCTTGTAAATATCATATAGCCTTAAGTATAAACTTCTCGACCAGAAATTACGATTTATATCTTTTTTCATGGGAACGAGCTAATGAAGTATTTTATTTTTATTTTCATTTAATAGCTGGCTGATAGCGAGCCCTGCAATCGTATATCGTCCTTTTAAAGAGTGGATATATTCGAATTTCAAATCGAATTTTCGAAATGTCATTCCGCATTTAAGAGACGATTGATTGTGATTTTTTTCATTGTTTTTGCTTAAATTTGTCTTTAATAAAGACATTTTATTTTGGTTTGCAAAAGGATACGCTTTGTTTTTGAGATGTGGATGAAGGGCGATCGTTCGCTGGCGATAAAGGGATCCCATTAAACCTACAGTGTACCGTCGAAAGTGGTACTCATCCAAAAATACATCTCGTTTAAACAATAAGCATTTCCCAGTCCAGTCCGGGAAAACCTTCCAGCTATGTAAGTGGCTTTTATTATTTTAATTTTTTCATGAAAGTGTCATCCTTTAAACGAATTCTTTAAAAAAGATTTTACAAAAAACCCAATCAAATATTAACAATATTATACAATTTTATCTTATGTTTTGAACTCTTGTAAATATCATAATATAGCCTTAAGTATAAACTTCTCGACCAGAAATTACGATTTATATCTTTTTTCATGGGAACGAGCAAATGAAGTATTTTATTTTTATTTTCATTTAATAGCTGGCTGATAGCGAGCCCTGCAATCGTATATCGTCCTATTAAAGAGTGGATATATTCGAATTTCAAATCGAATTTTCGAAATGTCATTCCGCATTTAAGAGACGATTGATTGTGATTTTTTTCATTGTTTTTGCTTAAATTTGTCTTTAATAAAGACATTTTATTTTGGTTTGCAAAAGGATACGCTTTGTTTTTGAGATATGGATGAAGGGCGATCGTTCGCTAGCGATAAAGGGATCCCATTAAACCTACAGTGTACCGTCGAAAGTGGTACTCATCCAAAAATACATCTCGTTTAAACAATAAGCATTTCCCAGTCCAGTCCGGGAAAACCTTCCAGCTATGTAAGTGGCTTTTATTATTTTAATTTTTTCATCAAAGTGTCATCCTTTAAACGAATTCTTTAAAAAAGATTTTACAAAAAACCCAATCAAATATTAACAATATTATACAATTTTATCTTATGTTTTGAACTCTTGTAAATATCATATAGCCTTAAGTATAAACTTCTCGACCAGAAATTACGATTTATATCTTTTTTCATGGGAACGAGCAAATGAAGTATTTTATTTTTATTTTCATTTAATAGCTGGCTGATAGCGAGCCCTGCAATCGTATATCGTCCTTTTAAAGAGTGGATATATTCGAATTTCAAATCGAATTTTCGAAATGTCATTCCGCATTTAAGAGACGATTGATTGTGATTTTTTTCATTGTTTTTGCTTAAATTTGTCTTTAATAAAGACATTTTATTTTGGTTTGCAAAAGGATACGCTTTGTTTTTGAGATGTGGATGAAGGGCGATCGTTCGCTAGCGATAAAGGGATCCCATTAAACCTACAGTGTACCGTCGAAAGTGGTACTCATCCAAAAATACATCTCGTTTAAACAATAAGCATTTCCCAGTCCAGTCCGGGAAAACCTTCCAGCTATGTAAGTGGCTTTTATTATTTTAATTTTTTCATTAAAGTGTCATCCTTTAAACGAATTCTTTAAAAAAGATTTTACAAAAAACCCAATCAAATATTAACAATATTATACAATTTTATCTTATGTTTTGAACTCTTGTAAATATCATATAGCCTTAAGTATAAACTTCTCGACCAGAAATTACGATTTATATCTTTTTTCATGGGAACGAGCAAATGAAGTATTTTATTTTTATTTTCATTTAATAGCTGCCTGATAGCGAGCCCTGCAATCGTATATCGTCCTTTTAAAGAGTGGATATATTCGAATTTCAAATCGAATTTTCGAAATGTCATTCCGCATTTAAGAGACGATTGATTGTGATTTTTTTCATTGTTTTTGCTTAAATTTGTCTTTAATAAAGACATTTTATTTTGGTTTGCAAAAGGATACGCTTTGTTTTTGAGATGTGGATGAAGGGCGATCGTTCGCTAGCGATAAAGGGATCCCATTAAACCTACAGTGTACCGTCGAAAGTGGTACTCATCCAAAAATACATCTCGTTTAAACAATAAGCATTTCCCAGTCCAGTCCGGGAAAACCTTCCAGCTATGTAAGTGGCTTTTATTATTTTAATTTTTTCATCAAAGTGTCATCCTTTAAACGAATTCTTTAAAAAAGATTTTACAAAAAACCCAATCAAATATTAACAATATTATACAATTTTATCTTATGTTTTGAACTCTTGTAAATATCATATAGCCTTAAGTATAAACTTCTCGACCAGAAATTACGATTTATATCTTTTTTCATGGGAACGAGCAAATGAAGTATTTTATTTTTATTTTCATTTAATAGCTGGCTGATAGCGAGCCCTGCAATCGTATATCGTCCTTTTAAAGAGTGGATATATTCGAATTTCAAATCGAATTTTCGAAATGTCATTCCGCATTTAAGAGACGATTGATTGTGATTTTTTTCATTGTTTTTGCTTAAATTTGTCTTTAATAAAGACATTTTATTTTGGTTTGCAAAAGGATACGCTTTGTTTTTGAGATGTGGATGAAGGGCGATCGTTCGCTAGCGATAAAGGGATCCCATTAAACCTACAGTGTACCGTCGAAAGTGGTACTCATCCAAAAATACATCTCGTTTAAACAATAAGCATTTCCCAGTCCAGTCCGGGAAAACCTTCCAGCTATGTAAGTGGCTTTTATTATTTTAATTTTTTCATCAAAGTGTCATCCTTTAAACGAATTCTTTAAAAAAGATTTTACAAAAAACCCAATCAAATATTAACAATATTATACAATTTTATCTTATGTTTTGAACTCTTGTAAATATCATATAGCCTTAAGTATAAACTTCTCGACCAGAAATTACGATTTATATCTTTTTTCATGGGAACGAGCAAATGAAGTATTTTATTTTTATTTTCATTTAATAGCTGGCTGATAGCGAGCCCTGCAATCGTATATCGTCCTTTTAAAGAGTGGATATATTCGAATTTCAAATCGAATTTTCGAAATGTCATTCCGCATTTAAGAGACGATTGATTGTGATTTTTTTCATTGTTTTTGCTTAAATTTGTCTTTAATAAAGACATTTTATTTTGGTTTGCAAAAGGATACGCTTTGTTTTTGAGATGTGGATGAAGGGCGATCGTTCGCTAGCGATAAAGGGATCCCATTAAACCTACAGTGTACCGTCGAAAGTGGTACTCATCCAAAAATACATCTCGTTTAAACAATAAGCATTTCCCAGTCCAGTCCGGGAAAACCTTCCAGCTATGTAAGTGGCTTTTATTATTTTAATTTTTTCATCAAAGTGTCATCCTTTAAACGAATTCTTTAAAAAAGATTTTACAAAAAACCCAATCAAATATTAACAATATTATACAATTTTATCTTATGTTTTGAACTCTTGTAAATATCATATAGCCTTAAGTATAAACTTCTCGACCAGAAATTACGATTTATATCTTTTTTCATGGGAACGAGCAAATGAAGTATTTTATTTTTATTTTCATTTAATAGCTGGCTGATAGCGAGCCCTGCAATCGTATATCGTCCTTTTAAAGAGTGGATATATTCGAATTTCAAATCGAATTTTCGAAATGTCATTCCGCATTTAAGAGACGATTGATTGTGATTTTTTTCATTGTTTTTGCTTAAATTTGTCTTTAATAAAGACATTTTATTTTGGTTTGCAAAAGGATACGCTTTGTTTTTGAGATGTGGATGAAGGGCGATCGTTCGCTAGCGATAAAGGGATCCCATTAAACCTACAGTGTACCGTCGAAAGTGGTACTCATCCAAAAATACATCTCGTTTAAACAATAAGCATTTCCCAGTCCAGTCCGGGAAAACCTTCCAGCTATGTAAGTGGCTTTTATTATTTTAATTTTTTCATTAAAGTGTCATCCTTTAAACGAATTCTTTAAAAAAGATTTTACAAAAAACCCAATCAAATATTAACAATATTATACAATTTTATCTTATGTTTTGAACTCTTGTAAATATCATATAGCCTTAAGTATAAACTTCTCGACCAGAAATTACGATTTATATCTTTTTTCATGGGAACGAGCAAATGAAGTATTTTATTTTTATTTTCATTTAATAGCTGCCTGATAGCGAGCCCTGCAATCGTATATCGTCCTTTTAAAGAGTGGATATATTCGAATTTCAAATCGAATTTTCGAAATGTCATTCCGCATTTAAGAGACGATTGATTGTGATTTTTTTCATTGTTTTTGCTTAAATTTATCTTTAATAAAGACATTTTATTTTGGTTTGCAAAAGGATACGCTTTGTTTTTGAGATATGGATGAAGGGCGATCGTTCGCTAGCGATAAAGGGATCCCATTAAACCTACAGTGTACCGTCGAAAGTGGTACTCATCCAAAAATGCATCTCGTTTAAACAATAAGCATTTCCCAGTCCAGTCCGGGAAAACCTTCCAGCTATGTAAGTGGCTTTTATTATTTTAATTTTTTCATCAAAGTGTCATCCTTTAAACGAATTCTTTAAAAAAGATTTTACAAAAAACCCAATCAAATATTAACAATATTATACAATTTTATCTTATGTTTTGAACTCTTGTAAATATCATATAGCCTTAAGTATAAACTTCTCGACCAGAAATTACGATTTATATCTTTTTTCATGGGAACGAGCAAATGAAGTATTTTATTTTTATTTTCATTTAATAGCTGGCTGATAGCGAGCCCTGCAATCGTATATCGTCCTTTTAAAGAGTGGATATATTCGAATTTCAAATCGAATTTTCGAAATGTCATTCCGCATTTAAGAGACGATTGATTGTGATTTTTGTCATTGTTTTTGCTTAAATTTGTCTTTAATAAAGACATTTTATTTTGGTTTGCAAAAGGATACGCTTTGTTTTTGAGATGTGGATGAAGGGCGATCGTTCGCTAGCGATAAAGGGATCCCATTAAACCTACAGTGTACCGTCGAAAGTGGTACTCATCCAAAAATACATCTCGTTTAAACAATAAGCATTTCCCAGTCCAGTCCGGGAAAACCTTCCAGCTATGTAAGTGGCTTTTATTATTTTAATTTTTTCATCAAAGTGTCATCCTTTAAACGAATTCTTTAAAAAAGATTTTACAAAAAACCCAATCAAATATTAACAATATTATACAATTTTATCTTATGTTTTGAACTCTTGTAAATATCATATAGCCTTAAGTATAAACTTCTCGACCAGAAATTACGATTTATATCTTTTTTCATGGGAACGAGCAAATGAAGTATTTTATTTTTATTTTCATTTAATAGCTGGCTGATAGCGAGCCCTGCAATCGTATATCGTCCTTTTAAAGAGTGGATATATTCGAATTTCAAATCGAATTTTCGAAATGTCATTCCGCATTTAAGAGACGATTGATTGTGATTTTTTTCATTGTTTTTGCTTAAATTTGTCTTTAATAAAGACATTTTATTTTGGTTTGCAAAAGGATACGCTTTGTTTTTGAGATGTGGATGAAGGGCGATCGTTCGCTAGCGATAAAGGGATCCCATTAAACCTACAGTGTACCGTCGAAAGTGGTACTCATCCAAAAATACATCTCGTTAAAACAATAAGCATTTCCCAGTCCAGTCCGGGAAAACCTTCCAGCTATGTAAGTGGCTTTTATTATTTTAATTTTTTCATCAAAGTGTCATCCTTTAAACGAATTCTTTAAAAAAGATTTTACAAAAAACCCAATCAAATATTAACAATATTATACAATTTTATCTTATGTTTTGAACTCTTGTAAATATCATATAGCCTTAAGTATAAACTTCTCGACCAGAAATTACGATTTATATCTTTTTTCATGGGAACGAGCAAATGAAGTATTTTATTTTTATTTTCATTTAATAGCTGGCTGATAGCGAGCCCTGCAATCGTATATCGTCCTTTTAAAGAGTGGATATATTCGAATTTCAAATCGAATTTTCGAAATGTCATTCCGCATTTAAGAGACGATTGATTGTGATTTTTTTCATTGTTTTTGCTTAAATTTGTCTTTAATAAAGACATTTTATTTTGGTTTGCAAAAGGATACGCTTTGTTTTTGAGATGTGGATGAAGGGCGATCGTTCGCTGGCGATAAAGGGATCCCATTAAACCTACAGTGTACCGTCGAAAGTGGTACTCATCCAAAAATACATCTCGTTTAAACAATAAGCATTTCCCAGTCCAGTCCGGGAAAACCTTCCAGCTATGTAAGTGGCTTTTATTATTTTAATTTTTTCATGAAAGTGTCATCCTTTAAACGAATTCTTTAAAAAAGATTTTACAAAAAACCCAATCAAATATTAACAATATTATACAATTTTATCTTATGTTTTGAACTCTTGTAAATATCATAATATAGCCTTAAGTATAAACTTCTCGACCAGAAATTACGATTTATATCTTTTTTCATGGGAACGAGCAAATGAAGTATTTTATTTTTATTTTCATTTAATAGCTGGCTGATAGCGAGCCCTGCAATCGTATATCGTCCTTTTAAAGAGTGGATATATTCGAATTTCAAATCGAATTTTCGAAATGTCATTCCGCATTTAAGAGACGATTGATTGTGATTTTTTTCATTGTTTTTGCTTAAATTTGTCTTTAATAAAGACATTTTATTTTGGTTTGCAAAAGGATACGCTTTGTTTTTGAGATATGGATGAAGGGCGATCGTTCGCTAGCGATAAAGGGATCCCATTAAACCTACAGTGTACCGTCGAAAGTGGTACTCATCCAAAAATACATCTCGTTTAAACAATAAGCATTTCCCAGTCCAGTCCGGGAAAACCTTCCAGCTATGTAAGTGGCTTTTATTATTTTAATTTTTTCATCAAAGTGTCATCCTTTAAACGAATTCTTTAAAAAAGATTTTACAAAAAACCCAATCAAATATTAACAATATTATACAATTTTATCTTATGTTTTGAACTCTTGTAAATATCATATAGCCTTAAGTATAAACTTCTCGACCAGAAATTACGATTTATATCTTTTTTCATGGGAACGAGCAAATGAAGTATTTTATTTTTATTTTCATTTAATAGCTGCCTGATAGCGAGCCCTGCAATCGTATATCGTCCTTTTAAAGAGTGGATATATTCGAATTTCAAATCGAATTTTCGAAATGTCATTCCGCATTTAAGAGACGATTGATTGTGATTTTTTTCATTGTTTTTGCTTAAATTTGTCTTTAATAAAGACATTTTATTTTGGTTTGCAAAAGGATACGCTTTGTTTTTGAGATGTGGATGAAGGGCGATCGTTCGCTAGCGATAAAGGGATCCCATTAAACCTACAGTGTACCGTCGAAAGTGGTACTCATCCAAAAATACATCTCGTTTAAACAATAAGCATTTCCCAGTCCAGTCCGGGAAAACCTTCCAGCTATGTAAGTGGCTTTTATTATTTTAATTTTTTCATCAAAGTGTCATCCTTTAAACGAATTCTTTAAAAAAGATTTTACAAAAAACCCAATCAAATATTAACAATATTATACAATTTTATCTTATGTTTTGAACTCTTGTAAATATCATATAGCCTTAAGTATAAACTTCTCGACCAGAAATTACGATTTATATCTTTTTTCATGGGAACGAGCTAATGAAGTATTTTATTTTTATTTTCATTTAATAGCTGGCTGATAGCGAGCCCTGCAATCGTATATCGTCCTTTTAAAGAGTGGATATATTCGAATTTCAAATCGAATTTTCGAAATGTCATTCCGCATTTAAGAGACGATTGATTGTGATTTTTTTCATTGTTTTTGCTTAAATTTGTCTTTAATAAAGACATTTTATTTTGGTTTGCAAAAGGATACGCTTTGTTTTTGAGATGTGGATGAAGGGCGATCGTTCGCTGGCGATAAAGGGATCCCATTAAACCTACAGTGTACCGTCGAAAGTGGTACTCATCCAAAAATACATCTCGTTTAAACAATAAGCATTTCCCAGTCCAGTCCGGGAAAACCTTCCAGCTATGTAAGTGGCTTTTATTATTTTAATTTTTTCATGAAAGTGTCATCCTTTAAACGAATTCTTTAAAAAAGATTTTACAAAAAACCCAATCAAATATTAACAATATTATACAATTTTATCTTATGTTTTGAACTCTTGTAAATATCATAATATAGCCTTAAGTATAAACTTCTCGACCAGAAATTACGATTTATATCTTTTTTCATGGGAACGAGCAAATGAAGTATTTTATTTTTATTTTCATTTAATAGCTGGCTGATAGCGAGCCCTGCAATCGTATATCGTCCTATTAAAGAGTGGATATATTCGAATTTCAAATCGAATTTTCGAAATGTCATTCCGCATTTAAGAGACGATTGATTGTGATTTTTTTCATTGTTTTTGCTTAAATTTGTCTTTAATAAAGACATTTTATTTTGGTTTGCAAAAGGATACGCTTTGTTTTTGAGATATGGATGAAGGGCGATCGTTCGCTAGCGATAAAGGGATCCCATTAAACCTACAGTGTACCGTCGAAAGTGGTACTCATCCAAAAATACATCTCGTTTAAACAATAAGCATTTCCCAGTCCAGTCCGGGAAAACCTTCCAGCTATGTAAGTGGCTTTTATTATTTTAATTTTTTCATCAAAGTGTCATCCTTTAAACGAATTCTTTAAAAAAGATTTTACAAAAAACCCAATCAAATATTAACAATATTATACAATTTTATCTTATGTTTTGAACTCTTGTAAATATCATATAGCCTTAAGTATAAACTTCTCGACCAGAAATTACGATTTATATCTTTTTTCATGGGAACGAGCAAATGAAGTATTTTATTTTTATTTTCATTTAATAGCTGGCTGATAGCGAGCCCTGCAATCGTATATCGTCCTTTTAAAGAGTGGATATATTCGAATTTCAAATCGAATTTTCGAAATGTCATTCCGCATTTAAGAGACGATTGATTGTGATTTTTTTCATTGTTTTTGCTTAAATTTGTCTTTAATAAAGACATTTTATTTTGGTTTGCAAAAGGATACGCTTTGTTTTTGAGATGTGGATGAAGGGCGATCGTTCGCTAGCGATAAAGGGATCCCATTAAACCTACAGTGTACCGTCGAAAGTGGTACTCATCCAAAAATACATCTCGTTTAAACAATAAGCATTTCCCAGTCCAGTCCGGGAAAACCTTCCAGCTATGTAAGTGGCTTTTATTATTTTAATTTTTTCATTAAAGTGTCATCCTTTAAACGAATTCTTTAAAAAAGATTTTACAAAAAACCCAATCAAATATTAACAATATTATACAATTTTATCTTATGTTTTGAACTCTTGTAAATATCATATAGCCTTAAGTATAAACTTCTCGACCAGAAATTACGATTTATATCTTTTTTCATGGGAACGAGCAAATGAAGTATTTTATTTTTATTTTCATTTAATAGCTGCCTGATAGCGAGCCCTGCAATCGTATATCGTCCTTTTAAAGAGTGGATATATTCGAATTTCAAATCGAATTTTCGAAATGTCATTCCGCATTTAAGAGACGATTGATTGTGATTTTTTTCATTGTTTTTGCTTAAATTTGTCTTTAATAAAGACATTTTATTTTGGTTTGCAAAAGGATACGCTTTGTTTTTGAGATGTGGATGAAGGGCGATCGTTCGCTAGCGATAAAGGGATCCCATTAAACCTACAGTGTACCGTCGAAAGTGGTACTCATCCAAAAATACATCTCGTTTAAACAATAAGCATTTCCCAGTCCAGTCCGGGAAAACCTTCCAGCTATGTAAGTGGCTTTTATTATTTTAATTTTTTCATCAAAGTGTCATCCTTTAAACGAATTCTTTAAAAAAGATTTTACAAAAAACCCAATCAAATATTAACAATATTATACAATTTTATCTTATGTTTTGAACTCTTGTAAATATCATATAGCCTTAAGTATAAACTTCTCGACCAGAAATTACGATTTATATCTTTTTTCATGGGAACGAGCAAATGAAGTATTTTATTTTTATTTTCATTTAATAGCTGGCTGATAGCGAGCCCTGCAATCGTATATCGTCCTTTTAAAGAGTGGATATATTCGAATTTCAAATCGAATTTTCGAAATGTCATTCCGCATTTAAGAGACGATTGATTGTGATTTTTTTCATTGTTTTTGCTTAAATTTGTCTTTAATAAAGACATTTTATTTTGGTTTGCAAAAGGATACGCTTTGTTTTTGAGATGTGGATGAAGGGCGATCGTTCGCTAGCGATAAAGGGATCCCATTAAACCTACAGTGTACCGTCGAAAGTGGTACTCATCCAAAAATACATCTCGTTTAAACAATAAGCATTTCCCAGTCCAGTCCGGGAAAACCTTCCAGCTATGTAAGTGGCTTTTATTATTTTAATTTTTTCATCAAAGTGTCATCCTTTAAACGAATTCTTTAAAAAAGATTTTACAAAAAACCCAATCAAATATTAACAATATTATACAATTTTATCTTATGTTTTGAACTCTTGTAAATATCATATAGCCTTAAGTATAAACTTCTCGACCAGAAATTACGATTTATATCTTTTTTCATGGGAACGAGCAAATGAAGTATTTTATTTTTATTTTCATTTAATAGCTGGCTGATAGCGAGCCCTGCAATCGTATATCGTCCTTTTAAAGAGTGGATATATTCGAATTTCAAATCGAATTTTCGAAATGTCATTCCGCATTTAAGAGACGATTGATTGTGATTTTTTTCATTGTTTTTGCTTAAATTTGTCTTTAATAAAGACATTTTATTTTGGTTTGCAAAAGGATACGCTTTGTTTTTGAGATGTGGATGAAGGGCGATCGTTCGCTAGCGATAAAGGGATCCCATTAAACCTACAGTGTACCGTCGAAAGTGGTACTCATCCAAAAATACATCTCGTTTAAACAATAAGCATTTCCCAGTCCAGTCCGGGAAAACCTTCCAGCTATGTAAGTGGCTTTTATTATTTTAATTTTTTCATCAAAGTGTCATCCTTTAAACGAATTCTTTAAAAAAGATTTTACAAAAAACCCAATCAAATATTAACAATATTATACAATTTTATCTTATGTTTTGAACTCTTGTAAATATCATATAGCCTTAAGTATAAACTTCTCGACCAGAAATTACGATTTATATCTTTTTTCATGGGAACGAGCAAATGAAGTATTTTATTTTTATTTTCATTTAATAGCTGGCTGATAGCGAGCCCTGCAATCGTATATCGTCCTTTTAAAGAGTGGATATATTCGAATTTCAAATCGAATTTTCGAAATGTCATTCCGCATTTAAGAGACGATTGATTGTGATTTTTTTCATTGTTTTTGCTTAAATTTGTCTTTAATAAAGACATTTTATTTTGGTTTGCAAAAGGATACGCTTTGTTTTTGAGATGTGGATGAAGGGCGATCGTTCGCTAGCGATAAAGGGATCCCATTAAACCTACAGTGTACCGTCGAAAGTGGTACTCATCCAAAAATACATCTCGTTTAAACAATAAGCATTTCCCAGTCCAGTCCGGGAAAACCTTCCAGCTATGTAAGTGGCTTTTATTATTTTAATTTTTTCATTAAAGTGTCATCCTTTAAACGAATTCTTTAAAAAAGATTTTACAAAAAACCCAATCAAATATTAACAATATTATACAATTTTATCTTATGTTTTGAACTCTTGTAAATATCATATAGCCTTAAGTATAAACTTCTCGACCAGAAATTACGATTTATATCTTTTTTCATGGGAACGAGCAAATGAAGTATTTTATTTTTATTTTCATTTAATAGCTGCCTGATAGCGAGCCCTGCAATCGTATATCGTCCTTTTAAAGAGTGGATATATTCGAATTTCAAATCGAATTTTCGAAATGTCATTCCGCATTTAAGAGACGATTGATTGTGATTTTTTTCATTGTTTTTGCTTAAATTTATCTTTAATAAAGACATTTTATTTTGGTTTGCAAAAGGATACGCTTTGTTTTTGAGATATGGATGAAGGGCGATCGTTCGCTAGCGATAAAGGGATCCCATTAAACCTACAGTGTACCGTCGAAAGTGGTACTCATCCAAAAATGCATCTCGTTTAAACAATAAGCATTTCCCAGTCCAGTCCGGGAAAACCTTCCAGCTATGTAAGTGGCTTTTATTATTTTAATTTTTTCATCAAAGTGTCATCCTTTAAACGAATTCTTTAAAAAAGATTTTACAAAAAACCCAATCAAATATTAACAATATTATACAATTTTATCTTATGTTTTGAACTCTTGTAAATATCATATAGCCTTAAGTATAAACTTCTCGACCAGAAATTACGATTTATATCTTTTTTCATGGGAACGAGCAAATGAAGTATTTTATTTTTATTTTCATTTAATAGCTGGCTGATAGCGAGCCCTGCAATCGTATATCGTCCTTTTAAAGAGTGGATATATTCGAATTTCAAATCGAATTTTCGAAATGTCATTCCGCATTTAAGAGACGATTGATTGTGATTTTTGTCATTGTTTTTGCTTAAATTTGTCTTTAATAAAGACATTTTATTTTGGTTTGCAAAAGGATACGCTTTGTTTTTGAGATGTGGATGAAGGGCGATCGTTCGCTAGCGATAAAGGGATCCCATTAAACCTACAGTGTACCGTCGAAAGTGGTACTCATCCAAAAATACATCTCGTTTAAACAATAAGCATTTCCCAGTCCAGTCCGGGAAAACCTTCCAGCTATGTAAGTGGCTTTTATTATTTTAATTTTTTCATCAAAGTGTCATCCTTTAAACGAATTCTTTAAAAAAGATTTTACAAAAAACCCAATCAAATATTAACAATATTATACAATTTTATCTTATGTTTTGAACTCTTGTAAATATCATATAGCCTTAAGTATAAACTTCTCGACCAGAAATTACGATTTATATCTTTTTTCATGGGAACGAGCAAATGAAGTATTTTATTTTTATTTTCATTTAATAGCTGGCTGATAGCGAGCCCTGCAATCGTATATCGTCCTTTTAAAGAGTGGATATATTCGAATTTCAAATCGAATTTTCGAAATGTCATTCCGCATTTAAGAGACGATTGATTGTGATTTTTTTCATTGTTTTTGCTTAAATTTGTCTTTAATAAAGACATTTTATTTTGGTTTGCAAAAGGATACGCTTTGTTTTTGAGATGTGGATGAAGGGCGATCGTTCGCTAGCGATAAAGGGATCCCATTAAACCTACAGTGTACCGTCGAAAGTGGTACTCATCCAAAAATACATCTCGTTAAAACAATAAGCATTTCCCAGTCCAGTCCGGGAAAACCTTCCAGCTATGTAAGTGGCTTTTATTATTTTAATTTTTTCATCAAAGTGTCATCCTTTAAACGAATTCTTTAAAAAAGATTTTACAAAAAACCCAATCAAATATTAACAATATTATACAATTTTATCTTATGTTTTGAACTCTTGTAAATATCATATAGCCTTAAGTATAAACTTCTCGACCAGAAATTACGATTTATATCTTTTTTCATGGGAACGAGCAAATGAAGTATTTTATTTTTATTTTCATTTAATAGCTGGCTGATAGCGAGCCCTGCAATCGTATATCGTCCTTTTAAAGAGTGGATATATTCGAATTTCAAATCGAATTTTCGAAATGTCATTCCGCATTTAAGAGACGATTGATTGTGATTTTTTTCATTGTTTTTGCTTAAATTTGTCTTTAATAAAGACATTTTATTTTGGTTTGCAAAAGGATACGCTTTGTTTTTGAGATGTGGATGAAGGGCGATCGTTCGCTGGCGATAAAGGGATCCCATTAAACCTACAGTGTACCGTCGAAAGTGGTACTCATCCAAAAATACATCTCGTTTAAACAATAAGCATTTCCCAGTCCAGTCCGGGAAAACCTTCCAGCTATGTAAGTGGCTTTTATTATTTTAATTTTTTCATGAAAGTGTCATCCTTTAAACGAATTCTTTAAAAAAGATTTTACAAAAAACCCAATCAAATATTAACAATATTATACAATTTTATCTTATGTTTTGAACTCTTGTAAATATCATAATATAGCCTTAAGTATAAACTTCTCGACCAGAAATTACGATTTATATCTTTTTTCATGGGAACGAGCAAATGAAGTATTTTATTTTTATTTTCATTTAATAGCTGGCTGATAGCGAGCCCTGCAATCGTATATCGTCCTTTTAAAGAGTGGATATATTCGAATTTCAAATCGAATTTTCGAAATGTCATTCCGCATTTAAGAGACGATTGATTGTGATTTTTTTCATTGTTTTTGCTTAAATTTGTCTTTAATAAAGACATTTTATTTTGGTTTGCAAAAGGATACGCTTTGTTTTTGAGATATGGATGAAGGGCGATCGTTCGCTAGCGATAAAGGGATCCCATTAAACCTACAGTGTACCGTCGAAAGTGGTACTCATCCAAAAATACATCTCGTTTAAACAATAAGCATTTCCCAGTCCAGTCCGGGAAAACCTTCCAGCTATGTAAGTGGCTTTTATTATTTTAATTTTTTCATCAAAGTGTCATCCTTTAACCCATTTTCGACCGGTGTTCGATTAATCGAACATGAAATTTGTCCATTTTCAATATTTTTTTTAACTATAAAACTAAATACTATCAGCAATATAGTTAGTATCATATATTACTATTATCTTTTGGCTATTCGAAAATAATATCCATCACCCCCCCTCCACCCACCTCCGTAATTTTGGGGGAGGTTAAAAAATACCTTGCCGATAGATCTTTCTTGTAAATTGTATTAAAAATATATAATTTAAAATAATAATAATAATAATAATAATATCTTATGGCCAAAGGACAAAGCTATCTTTTTCAAACAAAAAATCAACACCTGGCAATACCTGGATGGCACAGGTATAAGTCAAAGTTAGTGTTCGATTAATCGAACGTTGGTGCTTATACCATACCATAAAATTCCATACAAATGAAACATATCGTAGTATAAGTCAATAGACAAGATTGTGTCAGTAAAAAAATATTGTTTATTGATTTTTTGGAATGTTAGATGATTTAGAGAATAGTAAAGAGTTTTTAGGAGAATAAAAAAGTTATTTTTCATGGAAAACTTTGAAACAATGCGAGTGCATATTGCTTGCCACATTTCTCGCACATCCAAATTGTTGGTTTGCCACAGCCTTTCAACTGGCATCGACGATGTTTCCCTTCTGGCTGACAGACGATGAGGTGTTCACCAACCACGTTTGGTAAGTTTCGCGGTCTCTGGAACTCCAGGTCATCATCCACTTCCATTCCTTCTTTATCATCGGTCAACAGAAGAGACTCAGCGACAGACAGCTTGAATTATTTCTGGCTCGTTGGTTTCTCGTTTTTATATTTCGCGACCATATAATGCAGTTTCCAAGCATTCACAACAGAAGAATTCAGGGTGTTTATCCAAAGTGGCCAGTACCATTTTTTTCCACGGATGTTGACTCGATAATTTTGAACGGCGTTGTCGTGAAGATCAATGCCGCCCATCCCTTTGTTATAGTGGCGAAGCACGGCAGGCTGATCCACGTTGACAAATTTACCTTCTTCTCTTGGGCCTTTCTTAGAAGCCTTAGTTGGTTTTTTCCAACGCCGAACAGAGTGGAGTGGCAGAATCTGATCATAATTTGTAGCAATTGTTACCTCCTTATTATCTTGCCAGCGACAAAGAGTGATCTGGTTGTTAGAGTCGTACATATAATCATGTTCGCCGCGAGGCAAATCTTTTCCGGTTTTCATATTAGTAGCACCGCCAGATACACGATTACAGCGAACAGTTCCAGTGGCACAGAATCCCTTTTCTGATAGCAAGCACATAAGATGATAGGATGTGAAGAAGTTGTCGAAAAATACCACGTGATGCATGGGGGCCTCGACATTACTAAGTAAACGGAGAACGACATCAGCTCCAAGACCAACCTCTGTGTTGTATTCATCGGATTTTCCACAGTAAGGGATGAAAAAGAACAAATATCCGGTTGACGAACAGAGGCACCAAAGTTTATATCCAAAACGAATCGGTTTTCCTAGAATAAACATTTTGCAACTGCGGCGGCCGAAATAGGCCACCATCTGCTCGTCTATGGACAAAAACTCCGCCCAAATGCCAAACTGCATAAACTTTCTGTTTATAATATTGAAGAATGGACAAAGCTAAAATCAATGAAATACAAATTAGGAAACTTCAATCACAATAATATAATGAAAATTATAGTACCTTGGCCATCTTATCG
Organism: Micropterix aruncella; assembly: GCA_944548615.1. Taxonomy (NCBI): domain Eukaryota; kingdom Metazoa; phylum Arthropoda; class Insecta; order Lepidoptera; family Micropterigidae; genus Micropterix; species Micropterix aruncella. The sequence goes on along the minus strand of OX155968.1, from coordinate 18,530,186 downwards.
TTAGGATCTGATTCGTCATTATTGGCAAAATGAATGTATCTCTTGATGCGCGTGAACGTAGCTCTCGACATGGCTTGCTTTACCATTGGAATTCCCATTGACAGCATCAAAGACCCATAATCCTCAACAGAAGGCAAAGTGTGGTAGCCCGACAGCATTAAAATCCCCAAGAATCTCTTCAATAAAACCAAGTCTAAATGAAAATCGGTGTTCTTCTGGGCTGCAAATTGGTTGGTCTCAGTTATGATATGATCCAACACCTCCCCATCATAAAACGTTGAAAATATTTGAATTGGCGAAAGATCTTTAAGTTTTTCACACAGCTCTTTTTGCATATCGGATAACAGAGCGGCATTAGGCGATATATCATAATGTAATTGCTTCTTTCCTCTATTCCTGGACCATTTTGGAGTTCCAAATGAACTCAATGGTTTGTAAATGACTTTCGGTTTTTTTCGAGGGGGGACAGTCGATTTAGCAGCTGATTTGGAAATTGACGGCCCAGCCTCCGGTTCAGATTCTACAATCTCTTCAAAACCAATATCTTCAAGAATATTTTGCTCAGACTCAATTTTCACATAGCCGGCAACCTCAGTCAAAGCACTTGGATCCGAATTAATTGCAATGAATTTGTCGTCGATTAATTCTTCACCCGATTGTTCGTCTACCTCCGGTGGGAGTATATTGACAGATTGTTCACAGGAACAGGATTTTCATCATCGCTCCAACTCTCTA
>OX155968.1:18399451-18524451 GCA_944548615.1 Micropterix aruncella | reverse complement strand
AGTAGCTCGGTACTTCTTACCAGTCCAAGTAGTTCAATGACCTTCAAGTTGGGCAGATCGCTGGGTTCGAGAAAGGCTCGTCCCAGTAAACTGTGTCTTTTGGCGGCGAGCCCTGGACAGCGACCAACAATGTGTATGCTGTCTTCAGGTTCCTCGCCACATATTCGGCAATCCTTGCTCTCAGTCAAGCCAAGGTTGAATAGATGAGCTCTAGGGGTCGTGTGTCCGGTGAGGAGACCGATAGTGGTTCTAAGGCTCTTCTTGCTCATGTCAAGTAGGGCCTTGGTTTTCTTCTGTAGTGGTTGCTCCATCATGGCTTTTGCCTGGCGACATCCCTGACTCTGTTTCCAGGAAGCCCGATATTCCTGCTCCAAGCAGTCCCTGATGATTTTCTTACCTGTAGCGAAGGGGACCCCTACAGCTGGCTCCACTGGGCAATCCAGTGTGCCCAGTTTTGCCAGTCTGTCGGCCTCTTCGTTTCCGGGTATGCCTTGGTGACCCGGTATCCATATTAGGGTGATTTTGTTGGATTTTCCCAATTTGTTAAGCTCCTGCATGCAGTCCCAGACCACAGAAGATTCTGTGGTGGCTTTAGCCAGAGTGTCCAGTGCTGCTCTGCTGTCAGAGCAGATGAGGATTTGTCTGTTTTTTACCTCAAGTCGACTTTGTAGTTTTATGCATTCAAATATGGCAAATACCTCGGCTTGGGAAACCGTGGCGTATTGTCCAAGGGGGATGCTGATTCTGTGGTTGGTTTTGGGTCCATACACGCCTGCCCCAAAACGTACATTTGTTCCTGAGCCGTCGGTGAACAGGCGTCTGCGTTGTGGCTTTGAAGCCACTGCGGATTTTTCCATTCTTCCCTGGTGGGGATTAGGATTTTATAGGATTTCTCTACCGATTTTTTTTTCCGTAGACGATCCTGGGTCAGAGTGAATGGGCTTTTGTGGAGGAGGTTTAGTTCAGGATGATTGTGCCCTCCTCGCTTCCACTCTCCCAAACACTTCAGTCTGTATGCTGTAAGTCTGGCGGAGTGGATGATGAGCTTGTCCAGAGGCGGGCAGGCAGCAGAGTGCCACCTCTAATCCCGCTGTTGTGGTGGTCTTCATGACGCCAGTTGCAGCTCTCAGGTAGTTACCTTGAAGGCTTTTAAGCATTTTTAGTGTGTCAAACTTTTTCACCCTGGAGCACCAGACTATTGCAGCATTGGTTAGTCTAGGCAGCAGTACTGCCCTGTAGAGCCATAAGGCGACCCTGGGTTTGAACCCCCAGGTTTTTCCCATGAATCTTTAGCACGTTCACAAAGAGGCATAGAAGGTTGTTCTCTTGCGCTCGAGGTGGTGCTTCCAATTGAGCTTTGAGACAATATTAACATATACATTAAAATAACTCAGGATTCAGGTCTCAAATCTATCTAGTAATTGTGTATGTATATATTTATTGAATTTTTATATTGTTACCTACTATTATATGTTTACATATCTATATACTTATATATAATATATTTTCGTCATAGCATACAATTACTCATTGCATATATATCCTTCTAGCCGTATTCGGCCATAGCGATTGCATTCTAGATTCTTTTTTTTTTTTTTTTTTTTTTTTATTGTTGGGGGTTTTGCTGGTGAGCCCTCAGGTGACTGATGTAGCCGATCTTGGCTTTGAATGTGCGTGCACATTTGGCGCAAGTCAAGACACCATCGACGTAATTATACTTTATGGCCGCCGGTGGTCGGGCCTTTAGCTCGTCGCGCTTGGCATCTAAGTCGAGCAGCCTCTTCTTTTCAAAATCATCTATATTGCCCTGCACTAGCAGTCTCCATCCTGGGCGATCTTTCGCTTTACTCTCCCACTGAGAGGGTTCAATGTCGCACCTTTTCATATGCCTCTTCTGAGTATCCTTGTATCTGAGTAGCTGGCCGCCTTGTTTCCGCTTGCCGTTCTTTAGTTCAGCGTAAAAGATACGCTTTGCCACTCTCTCATCAGGCATACGGGAGACATGTCCGCACCATCTCAGCTGTCGTCGCATCATGTATGCTTCTATTCCGCTGACTTTAGCGCGTCGAAGAACTTCCGTGTTCCTCACACGGTCCGACCACTTGATGTTCATTAAGTCGCGTAGGCATCGAAGGTGGAATTTGTCAAGTGCGCGAATGTGCTTTCGGTATGGGCACCATGTCTCTGACGAGTAGAGGAGGTTTGGGAGGACGATCGCCATGTAGACAGACACTTTTGTTTCCAGCTTGATGTCGTGTGAGCTGAAGACTTTGCTACGGAGTTTACCGAAAGCTGCAGAAGCAGCTCCTATCCTCCCGTTCAATTCAGAGTCAAGGTCACATTTTGCTGTTATAGTGCTTCCAAGGTATTTGAATTTGTCCACTTGCTTCAGAGGAGTCTCTCCGAGCTTAATAGATATAGGTTCTTCATTAAGTGTGTTGGCCATCACTTCGGTTTTCTTCACACTGATTTTTAGGCCAAAGTTCTTACATGACACGTCGAGGTTAGTCATTAACCTTTGCAGGCCATCTGGGCTTTCGGCTACGAAGCATAGATCATCGGCATACATTATATCCGTTATCGTGGCGTATGATACTTTTGTGTGGGCTTTAAGTCTTGCCAGATTAAAAAGAGAGCCATCTGTGCGAAAACGAATTCTAACACCTTCTGAGATGTGTTGCAGAGCATCACGGACTACAACTGCGAAATATAAGGCAAACAAGGTAGGCGCAAGCACGCAGCCTTGTTTCACGCCACAGCTTACAGGAAAGAACCCTGTTTGTTCACCGTTGACTGACACACAGCATTCCATGTCATCATGCAGAAGTCGAATCAGTCTGACAAATTTCTCAGTGCATCCAACCTTTTCCAGAATCTTCCACAGGGCTTGACGTGATACGCTGTCAAATGCCTTCTCTAGGTCAACAAAACATAGATATAGATTTTGACCCTGTTCTCTGCTTTTTTCCTGTATTTGACGAACGGAGAAGATAGCTTCACAAGTTCCTCGATCTGGACGGAATCCGAACTGGGTTTCTGGTAGAATCCTCTCCGACAGGGTCATCAGTCGGTTTAAAAGTATTCGGGCGAACACTTTACCAGGAGCAGAGAGAAGTGATATTCCGCGGTACGAATTGCAGTCAGAACGGTCGCCTTTGTTCTTGTACAGCGAGCAGATGCGAGAGACTTTAAAGTCTGCTGGTACACGTTCTTCGACCCACATTCGTCCGAACAATGCCCATAGATTCGTGTGCAGCTCATCGCCTCCATATTTCAGTAGCTCTCCTGGTAAGTTGTCAATGCCAGTCGCCTCCTTATCTTCTGTTCTTTTAGGGCTGTAACTACCTCTTTCAAAGAGAGTGGGTCGTCTAGCTCAACAGCACTAGGCAGCGCAGGAATTAAGCCGATGTGCTGCATGTCCACAGATCGATCCACGTTGAGCAAGGTGTTAAAGTGATCCGCCCATCTCTTCAGCACATCTTCCTTGCTTTTCAGCAGATGTGAACCATCAGAGGATTTAAGGGGAACGCTACATCGCTGGGTACTACCAATCAGCTTCCGCAGTTCTGAGTATAAGTCGCCGAGTTGGTTAGTATTGGCTAACCACTGCATGTGTTGGCTCTTTTCTTGCCACCAAGTGTCCTTAGTTTGCCTAGTCAGTCTACGTAGCTCAGTTCCACTTCTTTTTAGCTCATCTGTGATGTTATGGTGCTGGCGTCCGTGATGTTGCCGACGTAGTAGTTCTCGGTGATTTTTAATTGCCTCTGATAGTATCTCTTCATTTTCGTCGAACCAGTCCTCGTTTCTCCGAGTTTTAATGCCCAGGATCTGAGTACCTGTTTCTAGTACATGAGAAGAGAGAAGGTTCCAGTTGGCTTGAAAATCACCGTCTTCAACGTTAAGTGTACTCAGCGCTAGGTTCATTGCAGAGACGTATATTTGCTGCGTTTCTTTATTTTCTAGGTGTTGTAGGTTTAGGCTAACACCTTTAACTCTCTCGGTCCTACGCGGTGGGTGTAGGCGAAGTTGCAGCTTGGTAATGACGAGTCTGTGGTCCGTCCAGCAGTCCGCCCCACGCATAACGCGAGTGACGTGCACCTGAGAGATGTCTCTTTGGCGGACTATAGCATAGTCAATCAGATGCCAATGCTTGGATCTTGGATGCATCCAGGTGGTTTTATATTTCGGTGGTAGTCTGAACATAGTGTTAGTTATTGCTAGTCCAAATAACGAGCACAGACTGAGCAAAAGCTGGCCATTGCTGTTCATATTGCCGATTCCATGCCTTCCAAGAACTTTAGGCCACGCTTCGTAGTCCTGTCCAACTCGCGCATTAAAGTCGCCTAGAAGTAAAACTTGTTCTTTGGGTCGTATCTGAGACAAATGTTGAGTTACTTCTTCATAGAACTTCTCCTTGACATCGTCTTCCTTGTCCAGAGTTGGCGCGTACAAGCTAATCACGTTGAGGAAGTTTTTATTGCTTAAATGAAGGCGCAGTGAGGTAACGCGGTCTGAGATGTGAACAGGACATTCCTCCAACTTGTTTGCGATGCTGTTTTTGACCGCGAATCCAACGCCAGATCGTCTGGGCTCCGACGCGGCAGTGCCCTTCCAAAAGAAGGTATATCCACCGCCGTGCTCCACTAGTTCCCCTTCCTCTGCAAGATGTGTTTCGCTGAGGGCAGCTATGTCAACATTATAGCGACGTAGTTCTCGGGCTACTATAGCGGTTTTTCTTTCAGGGCAAAGGTTGGAATCGCGATCCAAAAGAGTCCGAACGTTCCATGCACCATACGTCATTGTTTTGGATTTAATACTATTTTTTGTGTATTTTCGACTACGAGGAAAAGATGCAGTAGCAGCCGTGGTTACTGCTACCCATTGTCCATCGCCATAGGTCTCTTTAGTCTTTTCATAGTCCATTTTTTCCGGAAGCAATCAAGTGCGCAGTCTATATTATAGTGCACAGGTGGGCGCGCGACCACGGGTGCACTCTCTCTTCCTCCCTCTTCTGAACCCGATGGAACGGAGACCGTTACAACCGGAGAAAAGTTTGGATGCAAATAATCACTAAATTTATTATTTAAATAAGATTAATTATTGAGAAAATTTCAAAATATGCTGACATTTTAGAATTCAAATTTAGATTATGAGTTATCAAACATCAATATGAGTTATCATTGCATAAACAATTGATAACTCATAACTAAACTCCAATACATACATATATAATAGATTAAGCCTACCTTAGTACAGGCGAGGCCTAGTTAGGATGGCTTTGTAATTGCAATAAATGTACCTTTCTAAATTTAATGAAGAAATTTGAATTTGAATTTGTACTGATATCGTCCGCACTGCGTTGTGGCGAGAATCAAACGGGCCGCACCAAAATGCCTCCCGGGGCGCTGGTTGCCGACCGTTGATCAATCTGGTCTAAAACACCCCCCGGGCCCTTATGCCAGTTTCCCTTACGAGAGCGGCTCATTTGCAGCCACTGGCGTTATTAACTCTAACCGAATTGATGATTTGCGGCGGAATGGCAAGCATTTGGATCAGATGCCGAAGATTTATCATATACGAATTGGTTAAATTGCATTGCGTTAGTCTACCATATAATGATAGGTAGTCATTTAGTATTTCCAAATAAAATAAAATACTAGCTGAAACCCGACGAAGTCAAAAGTCACATTATTGACAGTAATGATTTAAAAATAAACGGACACAGACTTCTTATTTATGTATAAATAATATTTCGATTGCGTTGCAGTACCTTGCATCATCTGATCCACGATCAGAAATATCTCCAAGGTCTTGGAGAAAACATATGACGTATGACAGAAAGTAAACAAAAAGTTTCGCGCCAGTTCAGTTTACTTTAGCAAATATACGCTAGATAGCGGCATAAAGATGAAATGATTAAAATCTTTAAAATTTGTTTTTAACTATATTGAGTAGAAAAATCGGTTAGGTCCCCCCTAGAATTTCCCAGCAAACAGACAACCCCCCTTGCACGCCAAATCCCTTACAGACCCCCCTTCATTTCTTACACCCCCCTCAACCTCCCCCTAACCTTCTCCCCTCAACCCACCCTTTCTCTCACTCTCTCCCTCTTACTTCCCCCCAATTCCCGATTCCCACTCCATCCCTGCCACTCTCTCCCTCTCTCCCTACCCTTTCCCCAACTCATCCCCCTTACCCTCCAAATACCTCCTCCTTCCGCCTACCCTGCACTTCCTCCCCCACTATTTCCTCCATGCCCTCCCCCCTGTGCGAAAATCCAGCAGATGTCACCATCATTTTTTTAGTTTTCTCTTTCGATACCATATCTACAAGCCGAGGACTTTTTTTAGACACCTCAACCAAATTTTTACACTGCTGTTCTCTTCATTTGGCGGTTGCATGCCAAACATGTTTATTTTTTTTTATTTTACTCTTTCCATGTTTCTCTTTTTCTTTTATGATGACACATCTACAGACCGAGAGCTTTTTTAGATACCTCAACCAAATGTTTACACCTAGCCGTTCTCTCAATTTGGCCGTTATAGAAAAAAAAACATACTAGCTGCAACCCGTCGAATTCGACGGTCACTTTATTGCCCGTAATGTTTCCAAAATAAACGGAAACAGACTTATTATTTATGTACAAATAATATTTGTTTAGGTTACCGGGCCTTGCTCCTTTTATCTATTATATAATCAGGAATATCACCAAGGTCTTGGAGAAAACGCACATGAAAAATCGAAGAGCGACGCGGACGAGACATGACGTATGACTGAAAGTAAACAAAAAGTTGCGCTCCAATTCATTTCGATACTCCATTACCCATTTCCCCCAATTAAATCGGATAATCAGTGTTCTACAATAATTCAATTCTGGGTACGGACTATGCCAATGCAGTAAAGCTATCGCCCGTTATAAGCCCACCTGTTAACAGTACAAAAAGATCGCGCTGTAATCCAGCAGATAGAGCTATCATTTTTCTCTTTTGATGATTTTTTTCTATTTTTCTATTTTGACGACACATCTTCAGACCGAGGGGTGTTTTAGACCCCTCAACCAATCTTTTACACCTAGCAGTTCTCTCAATTTAGCGGTTATATGAAAAAGCACGTTTAAAATTAACATATAGATTATTTGGACATTTAACTTGTTTTTTAATTAATTACGTTTACCAACTGTAAGCAGAGAACTATGCCAAGGCCGCCTAATGTAAGATAAGGCCTTGTTACCATTATACCAGGACCGTATCGGATGTGGATTCTTACACATACTAAACTGAGAAAAATGTAATAATATATGGAAATACGCATGTTTATACAAGGATTATGTATAACGCAAACTGTGGTCCATACGTATGAATTACCATTACGCAAAACAGTGTTGGCGTGACGGTAGTCACCGTGTCGTAATGTTAAAAGATAATGTTATTTCATTACGCTGCGACTTTGGGATCTCGCTTATAACACGACAGCATGTATATATACGGTTATAGTCGGACACATGAATCATGTTGAAACTACAGTAGGTATACTGTTATTTCCGTTTTAACCGTAAGGAAAATGGTGATACATATAATCGAGTAATAGAGTCTCGACAAATTCTTTTTATTGCGATCTAAATACAAAATGTTATTTAGATCTTAATAACAAAATGGTAATGTAAGAAGCAATAAAATATTTTTCTCATTGTATTTTACGTGTCAAATACAAAACGATAGTAGCTATTGACATCCCTATTTCAGAGCGAAATCGTGCGGCACACCTTTGATAGATCAAACGATCTCAAATGAAACTTTAAGCCGACAAAGCGAAAAATTCCGTTAGAATTCTCCGATGACCCCCCCCCCCCCCCCCCGCCGTTGACTGGACTCACGCAATCTGGCGGGTCGAAAACACCCCCGGGCTCTCACGCCAGCGCCCCTCACGCGAGTGGCTCATTTGCAGCCGCTGGCGTTATTAACTCCGACCGAATTAATAATTCGTGGCGGATTGGCGGGCATTCGGATCGGATGCCAGAGATTTCTCATATGCGAATGAAAAATTGGTTCCGTTTCGTTGATTTGCCCGAAACCGATTTGACGTCACAGCGGCAATTTGACGGGGCAAAAATAAGGGACTATTGTAAAAGTTCTGTATCATATACGGTCAACATATTGAATATTATTAAATATAAACTCACTAGTAGCAATAAATGAGACATTGATTAAACACACATAATAATATTTTATTTTTGAACACATGAAAGGAACTAGACAGAACAAGGAATATTCTATGAATATTAAATTGAGACACTCACGATAAAAGACTTTAAGATTCCTGTTAAAAAATATGAGTTTAAAAACTAAAAGGTTCTCTTGAGAAAATCTAGATATTTTTTCAAACATTTAAGCATAAATAAATATAGAGTGGAACTCGGCATCCAAGTGAGGCTCTCCACCGTATGCATGAGAAGGGTCCTGCAGTTCTTCGGTCATGTTGCCAGAAGAAACCCAGAGAATCTAGAGTAAATGCTTTCCGGGGGTCAAGTGGAGGGAAGAAGAAGCAGAGGTAGATCACCGGCCAGATGGAACGACCTCATCAAAGAAGTTACAAAAGGGTCAATACAATCTGCGACCCGCCATGCAGAAGACAGGTCGAAGTGGAGGAGCCTCGTAGGCAAACTGTTGTCTAGTGACCACGATCCTCAGTAATGAGGGAATGACGGAGAAGAAGAAATATAGAGTTTATAGTATAATAATTCAAATAATACTAATAATGCAAAATCAGAAATGACAGGGCAAACTAGTGTATGCCCAAAGAAGTTATATGTAAAGCAAGGAATATTGATGCATTATGCATGTTTTAAAATAGATTTATTATTATAATTCCTTAGTTATTATTATCCCTTATTATTCCTGTTTCATTAAAATCTTGTATTTATTTTAAAATCAAACATTGCTTTACCTGAAGCGAGGGCTAGAGTTGATTACCTTGAACGGCAATGATTATGAGAATCCTGGTACAGTTTGCCTGGCGTGGTAACCTTTTTGAGAAATTTCTGAGAAAGACTCTAAGATAAAATATTTATGTGGACTCCGTAAATACTTATATACATATATGCTACCTCAGGAAGTTAGCGTAAAAAAGTAATACAATTGGCGCCGTGTGAAACATCGTTGCAGTATTTTCTATTCTGACAGTGGTATACGCACTGCATGTCTTGAGATATCCAACGGCCAAATCGCCAAAAGCCGACAGAACTCTCGTTAGAATATAGCTGTGTCCTTTTCATCTGTCATTTTGACTATTATGTAAGTATGTACCGGATTCGCTGCATTTCGACGTATAAGAATCACGTCTTCTCTGGGTTAATGATTTAATAATGAATCAACAGTCTTTTCTGGGCTAATGATTTCGACTGTGACATTTCACCCTGCAGTGACTTCTTTAATATTTGGGTTTTTACTTTATAATGGTTTGAGATCCAGTGCAGTTGTGTTATGGTGGTATAACATTTCTTGTAATGGCGTTTCGTCTAATCGAAAATTTAACACTTCGTTTTCTTAGGTAAACATGGCAAAATATACAGATTTACAAATGCAACACAATTTACCTACCGATTTTCGTTTCACGATCCTCTTCGGTAGTGGCTATTTTCCTCTAATCGTGGTCATCTGGCTTTAATACCCAGCAACTTTTATTATTATAGCAACTGGCGGATATCGTCCGCAACATTACTCGACAGGTCGATTTTCTCAAAAAACACCCTAAAAGTAAAATTTATCGGCAAGTTTTGAGACATTTGGTCTTTTGGTTTAGACTAATATACGTATCTGCTCAGTGCCAATTCAGACGTTACCTTTTAAGCTCTAAGATGGCGTACAGGATAGGGTATTACTACTCGTGTTAGTGTGGTTTTTGTTTCTTTCATTTCAAAATTCTGTTCTAGGTGTCCAATGTATAGATATCTTTAGTCCCCAAATGTAATGAAACAGGTCTCAGGACCAGACGCTTACAGAAAACTCTATGGCAACTTATAATGCGCCTAGTTATGTGTTGTTATGACTGATTTCTATTTGTATTCTAGAAGGTTACCATCAAGATTTTATATTCGGACCCATCCATATTAGGCGCCGAACGTATAGTAGAAGAAGAAACAGATGATTTTGAATGAAATTAACCCCTAGAGCCCCAATTGGCCGATATCGGCCACAATACGATTCAGCGTGACGGCCCCGTTTTAATTTAATTTAATTTTAATTTGTTTTATTTAATTATGTTTTATTATGTTATTATGTTCTATTTTAATTATGGGTACAGTGGTTTGGCAGTAATTATTGTTTTGGTGAGAGAGAGTCATAGTTATTTTTTTTTACTAATTTTTACCAAAATTTTATGGGACATCAACTTGTCAATCGGCTGAGGGGCCGAGGTCTGAATGGTTAACGCGTTTATTGTGTGAAATATTTGCATCCAAATGATATTTTAATAGCTATTTTAGGGCTTAATTCAACCAGTTATACCTGTTGACGGAGTAATTCTCTTTTTAACCACGAAACATACAACGGGCGCGCACTTTTTCGTATATAGGTACGTATTATTTCGTCACGCCCGAGTGACGTAATTTATTATTACTATCATTGCTTACAATTAATTAAAAGACAATTAAACTTATATTTTTTCGTCAACACAAAATTTAAATCTAGCCCCATTATTTTTTTTAGTGCGCGGTTCCATGTACGCCTATAGTCTAAAAATTATCCCGAAATAATGTGCACCGCAATTGAACTGAATAAAGTAAACCTGGCCTTAAATTCATGTCAATACCCGATGACCCACACATTCGATAAATGAAATAAACAAGTCTTGCCCGTTCAAGGGTACAACATATATGTATTTCGAGGACGTTTCTATACGTCCTACCGTACTCGATACCGTTTACGTTTGACGTATATATACGTCATGCTACAGTTAACAGGTTAACTTGAACGGTGCGTACAAGCGTACCGGAATAAGCGCCAAAGAACCAGACAGATGTGTCTAACGTGTTAAAAAAACTATCCTTTTTTCTTGACAATTTTTAGAATCATAATAAATACAAAGTAAATGCCAGAAAAGCTTTTCATTTTTAAAATAAGCTATACCATTTTTTTAATCTGACTTGTGTCGCCTAACAAAATACAATATAAATGTGTGTTATTCACATAGTACAAAATGAATATCCCGAGACTGATGCGAGCGGCGCTTGCTTTTCTTATTGTTTCAGTATTTCAGCTTTTCAGCGTTTCAGCCCTCCGCCGCCCGCATTGTACTGCAGATTCGATAGCTAGCCTCCTTTGCGGCTCGCATTCTTGTGGCTCACAGAAGCGAGCAGCAGTAACGCTTCTCCTAGCCTTTCGAAACCCACCTACCGCCTACGCCGATCTTCGGAGACTTTATTCAACGCTTAAAAGCCACCATTAAAATAACTGTTTGGGGTAAAGGCGTCAAGAAAAGATAGTGGCGTTTATAGATTGCGAACTTCGTCCTCGTCTTTTCTCTTCTTGGCAATTACCTCTCTCGGTTGCCAATCGCACGGTGGCGCTGCTAAATTTCCCTAGCGAAACCTGCACTTTGGTTTCTGTGCTAGCAGCTTCGGTATCATTGACCTTAGAGTGATGTCCCTATTTGTATACTGCCAGCCGAGTCAGGAGTCAGGACCATGAGGTTGCTCCTGCTTCTTTTTTACGCCGGTGTATTTAAGCAGTCACACTCACTTCGCAACATATACAATAGGCACTTTAGATTTGTCACCTACAACAGGCGAACCTTCGAGGAGACTACTGGATAGGAGTTGAACCGTGAGTTGAGCCGACCAAAGATAAATGCCTAACTGCACAGAAACCATTAGCTGCCAAGAGGCAGTTCGGACGAACCCGTTACTCCAGGCTGGTAAAACATCGTACTTACAGCTGCGGGATGAGCGTAGAAGTAGAACGTAGAGCTATATAGAAGTAGAACTATCCACTATCTAGCTCCGCCAACTAGCCCGCGAGAGACCAACCCTTATCGCTCGGCACCGTATAGTTAACCCAGCGGGCAGATCAAGTGCCCTCGCTACCAGTTATGGCCGGATTACTCCGGCTCCCCGACTGGTTACGGGTTTGATGTCGCTTGCACGATCCTGTACTACCTGCCGTATATTCAGCGTTGATTCGGCTTGAATATATCGCGGGCCATGGCATCTTTTGCCAGGTTTTGGGATCAGGTAGCCAAATGGTCATTTTAAGAGTGCAACATTCGATTGGCAGAACAGTCTGCTGGCAGTCGACTAACGCTGCACTGCGTGCACACCGCCCAGCAGCGCCCGATGGCCGATCCCCCAAGCCACCACCCTCCACCGATCCACCACCATGACAGCCTAGGACACAGAGTCCTTCCCGTGGTAAGCGCTCATTCAAGGAGGCACCTGGATAGGAGCTGCACCGTGAGTTGAGCCGACCCTAAAATCGAGATATAGGCCTTAGTGACACAACTGCACATGTGCCATTAGATACCAAGTGGCAGCCTAATATCACCCGATCCGGTTAAAGTTTTTATTTTGATGGCAGCACAGCATAGGTTGCTCGAGTGTCGTATTTTTTTTTATTAGCCCCAATTTATGTTGAGAATCTTTCGAGGATGCTGGTTCACGCAGAATCGAACCACCATCTCTGTTTCCTGCTGTGGTTTTTTAACATATTATATCAACGTCCTATCTCGGAAGATAGCCCTTATTGTAGAATTAGATGTTCAATAGAAATCAAAGATCACAAAAGACCACGACTATAAATTAAATAAATACCATGATCTTACAAATCCCGTCAACCGGAACGGCTTCACTGTCCACATTCACGCGGTAGATGTTGGTTTTCGTGGCCTGCCAGCCAAATCTCTATTTTGTCTCTTTAAAGGTCGGGGACATTTGCCATAAGCCTACAACACCCGGTCATTAGACCAAGGTCAACTGCTCACCCCCCAGAAGTTTAATAATAATAATAATGTGAGCCAGTTTTCAATTTAGTAGCTATATTGACGACCTTGGAGCCAGAGTGGTCTAAGCCGCAAAAGTATATTTCTGAGAAAATGAGGTAAACGCGTTAGAGGTTGCTGTTACTAATCTGTGAGCCTTTTATTCGTTTTTTTTAAGTTAAGTGTAATCCTGATGAGTGTCAAATATAATAGAAAATAGTTTTGTCAAAATATTTTATTAAATAAAGTATTTAAGTAAGTATTTAGGAAATTTGAAAAATTAGGAAAAAACTATTTAAGTCATAAGAAAAAAAACATGTTCTTTCGCATCTTAATTAAACCACCTTAATCTTCACCTACTACAGCAGATAATGGGCCCGATTGCGTTTCTTTGTGAACTAAAACTAAAATTAGTCCAAGCGAACGAGACAGAGCTATAAGTTAGAGCGGGATATGAAACGACGATCGTCGATAAATACTACCTGCCGAACTTATACTCGTCCGAATAAATTCGAGCATATTTCGTGCGGTGTAAGATTTGACCTTGGCGCGCAGTTTTAATGCGAAAAAGTGACAACCGGCCATCTCACACTCCGCTCTAGCGTATTGCCCCGTCTCGTTCACACGGACTAATTTCCGATTTTAGTTCAAGAAGAAACGCAATCGAGCCCAATATGTAGGTTATCATCGCCTGGTGCTTCGTCACCGCCTCCTCTTTTCGGGACATGTGGCAATGTCAAGTAAAACGGGTGATGGATGGGTGGAATGAATTTGAGAGTTTTTTTATGTCTTACATTTTTTGATACGATATTGATCTAGTTTCGGTGGCGTATATAATTCTTGAGGTTTAAAAAAAGTTTTGAAATCTATACCGTCAACCGTTTCACAAGTTTCGGTGTAATCATCATTGCAACTTAGTGAGCTTGATTTATTGAGTGACTTATTTAGGGATTTAATGAATAACTTAGTGAGCTTAGTGAGCTTAATTTGTTCCTGTCTTGCACTTAGATCACTTTGGTTAACCAAAAACTATTTCAACTCTAGTAAAATTGGGACCATTGTGATCTAAGTGCAGTTTGTTTCTTAGATCACTATAGCGTTCTATTATTTTGCAGATCGCACCAATTCTATAGTGAGATTTTGCGATTTTTCAAGGAAATTATCACTGAAGAGCCCTTAGATCAGTGTGGCATGGAAGATTTATGAATTTTATATGGCATTATGAAAAAAAGTCTATTTTGCTAAAAATGTAACTTAGAACAGTCTGGCTCCAATATCGTCAATTGATGCTTTAATTTTATGTACAATATATACCCGTAATAGGCGGTATACACATTTCTATATTGACATTTTATATATTGGCACATCGTTCATGAACATTTAAATGTCTAATATACGTGGTTAGTAGTCTAAGAAATATTATCGAATTTAGCAACAAAGAATTTCCAACAATTACGAAATGCTTGTAGACGTGGGATTCTCCTCGGTGCCTCTCTGCTGTTGCAGCATGGATCTAAGATTCTGGGTTCGGTTCCGCCCAGTTCACTATTCTCCGTTGGAATAAAATTAACGGAATTGGATATTAACTCTGTCGATCGAAAGCAATAACAAATCACCTTTACACATTACATCTATTTTACACACATACACATGCATATAAACACTTCATAGAATGGTTGTTGTGAATTTATTGTGAATTTTCACAATAAAGAATAGAAACAAAACGAAACCTTGTTATGGATTAATATTCTAGAATAATTACAAAACGAGTCGATAGGTACGATCATACGATATATCAGTTCTATTAATAAAAATGATTTTCCATAAATATAATGCAAAAGAAAACTTTTCAATATCTCCTTTGTACATATTCTCTCTTTAAAGCGGTGTACATATCTAATATACTTTGTTTTCGTAAATTTATGGTCAACTAGGAAAGCCGAATGTCTATCTAAGTAGCCACCTTTTTTTGTTAAGCGATTTTAAAAGCTTTTTCGGTTGTACTGCTGTCCATCTCAAAGTCGTTCCTTTGTTTAGGTATCAATATTATATTGGAAATGTACAATTTTATAACCCCCATTAGCCTTGGCCTAGTCTTACTATTATTGCTTAGGTAATCTTGTGCAACGACCGCGAAACATTTCTCTTTGAACGATGTTTCCACTACTCGTTTGCATATTATATTGTGTGTAACCATTGAGTCTTGAAAATTTACGTTTGTAGTATATCCCACTTAGACATATCAAACATATCTAACCCTTAGAATTTATGAAGTGAAAACAGATGTAAGGATAATGGAATGATTTATTTGAATATAGTGCAAATTGTATCTATCTTACTCAACTGCTGCTGTATCTATCCAAGTATATTTTCTCCATATCGCTACCGAAACTGACTATTCATTTGTATATTTATGAAGTAAAGGGCGGTTTCGGTCCACCCTACAATCTGTCATACATCTATACATCATATAACAATAGAAATATCTCTTTATATAGACTCATTCTGCGCAAAAAAAAGGTTAATTCTGCTCGTTTATGGAATCAGCTCCTACACTCCGTCAGGCATGCACCTTCGTTGAACACTATCAAAAAGTTGTTGAAGAAACATTTATTTTCAAACAGCCACTAACAAAATACATTATTCTGTCCTCTCCTTTAACCTTCTCTGGGCAACCATAGCATAAATTATTGGCATATATTTGTATAGGTTTATCTTAAATTTAACTTTATTACTTCTTGTACTGTACGGTGACAATTAAGAATTAGTTTATCAAATGATTGACTGTAAGATATCGCTAAGCGATAAGTCTGCCATTTGTGCATCCATTGTCTCTTTATAAAACCAGTTTAATATTCATTAATGTTTTTATAGCAAAATAAAGTTATTCTACACTATTATATCCTATTAAACATTTATTATTAGAATAATCATTTCAATTATAAGCCGTTTCGGAGTTAAATTCTCTTAAATATGGTTAATTACCTTAAATGGAAATGCTATTTTTTTGTATATTTTGTTATCAGTTGCATTTTTAATATCAGTTGCATCGCAAACCTCCGTTTGTACTTTACTGATTGGAGGCTGTCCTTTTCCTTTCCCTCCAACCTGCCTGAGTCTGCGTGGATGTTGCGCCCACGCAACGAGCCTATATGAGGGTATAGGCTCGTTGCCACCTAACACATCACCTAACACGTCCACCTTACCCAAGTAGCACAAATTGGCTATATAACAGTCACGGCAATGTTATCGCTACAGCTTTTAGTTACAAGAACTAGTCATATAGCAGTCATATAAACGTTTATATGATTAATAACTATGATCGAATTAGGCGCATCTGAAGTAGCACAAATTGGCTATATAACGGTCACGGCAACGTTATCGCTACAGCTTTTAGTCACAAGAACTTGTCATATAGTTCTGTACGTCACCACCGGATCGTCGAACTCTACTATACTGTCAACATTGACTTTCATTAGCTATTTAAAATCATGTCTTTCTAATAAGTATTTTACCGACAAATCGGTGTTAAACATTAGCGAAATTCGAATCACCTGTGAAACATTCAAGATCTACTGGAATACGAGGCCAGAATCGCTGAATTTAGTGAGTTGCAACACCGATAAATCGACATATTTTTTGCCCACTACCCCAGGCAACTACCCCACATTACGCACCAAAGTCGACTTGAACGTTGTCTTAACCGCACAATACTATAGAGCTGTCAAGAAGTTTAGGGTTGTTAGTGTGAGATGTTTCCCCAAATTCGGGAAAATTTAAAAAAGAAAGAAAATCAAATATGTATTTTTTAATTAGCTACGCTTCATACATTAGCCGGCATCATACTATAACATTGAATCGGATCAATAGATAAAACTAAATCATGGCTCCGATTTCACCAGTATACAAAAAATGCGATAAGGAAATCAAGGTCGTGACTGATATAATAAAATGCTTGGATTGCAAAGTTATGCTCCATACCACATGCGCCACTTACAAAAAAATCACTAAATTACCATTGATAACCTGGAAATGCAATCCATGCTCTGCTGGAAAACCCGTAAAAAATGTACTATCGCCACATTACACTGTCAGCGCTACCTGTCAATGTAGCAGTGATTCCAACATATCCATTAAGTCTACGACATCATCTAGCCAATCGCTTAATGTGTTTATGTCAGAAACCTCCTTCAAAATGGAATCAACCTAATTAGGGTCTCTTATTACTGCACACATTGCTGGAATTATTGAGGACAAATGTCTATTACTTGGAAACATATCTGATGAAATTGTGCACAAAATAATGCAATACTGGAGGCTATTTCACTAATGTCTTCAAACTACGAAACGAAATAAATAAACGGATCACCAGTATGGAACAGAAATGCGCATCCATAAAGAAATGGAAGAATCCAATGTGATTCTCAGCATACGTGTTTCCTCCCTTGAACATAGACTGGATGCGATCGACTACAAGCACATCGATACGAACGTGGCAATACGTGGCCTGCCTGTTACTCTTCGGGAGAACCTCAACCAATGCATATCGGAGATTAGCTACGTCATCAGTCACAAACTGGATTTTACTAGAATCCTACATACCTATTCGACGACAGCCTAACAGCAACCCTTGCTAAAAAGAATCCGTCACCTGTTATTATAAAATTTAACAGTCAAGGCCATCGTGACAGCTTCTTAAAATCAACCAAAGCTTTCAATGTAAGATCTAAGAACAACAGAAGCAAGCTCAACACTGTTCACTTGAAAATAGCGAGCGACCGATTTGTGCAATTAACAAAAAGAGTGATATATCTGAGCACTTAACAAAAAGAGCGAAATACATTCAAATGCTAACGAAGAACTTTGCAAAAGAAAACAACTATACATAATACTGGACAAGGAATGGTCAATTTTTTTTTCTTAAAAAGCAAGGAAATGGTAGAACTTTTTGTATAAAAAACTAGGACATTCTGTGACAAATTAGTTAATCATATATTATGCAATGCCCAAGGTTCATTGCTTATTATTATTTTCTACTTTAATAACTATTTAATATTCGTCATTCACCGTGTTACGATAATGCGATAAGCAATTAACCGTACACGGCGAATCGGACAACGACCCTCCCTATTGTTTTTAAAATTCTCACGCACCGAATTAAAGGGTGATTTTTGACGGTCATTCCTTCTTACACGGACCACCGAGCAGCACGGTCGTCGAAGCGGCGGATCCGCGGCTCCGGCCGCGGGCCCGGCCATTATTCAGCCATCTCCTTATGAGAAAGCACCATTCAGTAAACAGTAGTAAAATCAGTGTAAATACTTTTAACTAGCAGCAGTGGTCGCTGGCATCTCTTCTACATCTCCCATTACCCAGGCAAGTCTGAACAAACATCTGTTAAGGTCGTTCTTTCCACGCGCTTTGCGCCGCCACGTTTTTCCAAATTTCTAGTATACCATAATAAGATTCAGATCCTCACTTAAACGCCTAAGCCGTAATTCCGCGCCGCCAAGCGCAAATTAGATTCCGTATATATTTTCTTTTGCATTAGGCGCCATTAGGCGGCTCGGCAAAATCGGGTTCAATCACAGCGATCCGCAGCCATTCCATTCAAACGTATCCTCCTTTCCACTCCGCTCACCATTAACATTAGACGAGGCCCGTATTTTTAGAATCAGCACATTTTTAATATAACTTGTAAAAATATAATCCGGGACACGCGGTAAACTCCGTCCCGCAGGCATCCCATGCGGCATCTCCGCACGGATCCAAAATTGTAACTTTTTCTTTTATTTTATATATTTTCATAATTATATCAGCAGCGCTCACACGCGCTGCAAAAGCGGTAAAAACAATATTGTACAATCGCCACGTTTTTCTTTCGAATAAAACTTTATTTCAGTTATAACTCTTTATTTTTCTTTATCTTTTACCACGAAAACAGGAATACAAAAGGACATAAAATAAGGTTCTAATAAATCAAGAGAAGGCGGGGCTCTAGCATGAGAAATTTCATAGAATTAAATTATATATTTATTCCATTCATTATATTCGGCGAGATTCATATTTCCCCGAAAAGGGATTTGTAATAGAAGCGTAATAGATATAGAAGCGAGAGTTTAGCAAAGTTCCGAACCGACGCGAAGCAGGTCGATTATCGTACACGCAGGCAGTGCGACAGACGGCCGTCAGAGGGCGTGTGCGTAGACGTCAGAACGTCGATGCGCGTGGATTGACGTTTCACAGGAATCACAGGATATTGCCAAATTCGCGCTCAAAGTCCCTCAGGTAAGGCCTCAGAGGTAATTAATAAGTTTAGTGGGCATTTATATAAGCATAAAACACACGGGCGGAGATCCTCGTCCCTGCCAAATCCCTATATTCCCACCTTAAGAAGCGGTGTTCTTTCAATCCTCCCAAAGTAAAATCAAGGTCATCCGCTCCCAGGAGTGCTCTCGCGTCCGTAGGTCGATCCTTGCCCTGAGGATTTGCTCCCCACGACCCGTTATTAAGGCTCGTCGGCTGAGTGCTGGGTTCCTCAAAGGATTGACTTGCTTCCCCATTGCCAGCTGCGCTAGGCGATGGCCAGCTGCGCTTGCAGTTTTGCGTAGGCTCCGGCTGTCCCCCACGTACCGAAGGCCACTGGCGCCCAAACCTCGATTCAAGAGGACTTACAAAAATCAATATTTCATCTTTCGTGTTCCTTCGGTCCGTAAGACAGCGTCTTTTCCCATCCTGACGGTGGCGTTCAAATATTAAAATAAACGGAGCTCATGACAATTATTTAACTGTAACGGCTTTCCTTATAACTCATATGCCTGCCCTATATTATCTTTTAATTTTTGTGTGTATTGCTATGATTTTTCTATTTCTGAGATTATCGATCCTGTTTATTTTTCTGTAATTAGTATTATTCTTTATTAATATCTCAAGATGCTTATATTACTGCATTACTATTTAAGAAATAGATTAAATATTAAGGAAGCTCTTACACCTAAGTTGAGATATTTATGCTCACAGGTACGTCAAAAAATAGTAAGTGCTCTCTCGCACCAAATCTGCCATTTTGTTCTCAATATTTTTATTATATTATTTATGTATTTGTTTCCTTTTACTTAATATTAATCATGTTTATGTCACTGCCGGAATCCCATATAAATAGCCCATCAATCCCCTCTCTAACCTTTTCAATGACTTTCTGCTTTCAGGTGTGTCTGAGCATAAGGATTCTATTTCAATGATAGAACGTTCACTTAACGAAATATTGGGTCTACTCCTGTCTCCAAATTAGCCATTTTCTCAGGACTGAATCTGCACGCACTGCTTATAACATTGTATTGCAGTGGTGCAACATGCGACATGGTATTTATAGATATACTTTTCTTTCTATGGTATGGTATTTTAAGTAAGTATAATGTAATTTAAGGCTATTTTGTGAATTTCCTGAAATAAGTGAAATAAATAAATACATTGCGTTAGTCTGTGCATAAAGTCTTCAGGTCACGCTAGACTTGTCCCAAAATGTTTGAACGCGAAGGCGGAGTAAGTCAGACGTGTATCGGCTGTATTGTTGAGAAAGAGCGGAACACTGCAGCCGCATTCTCGCCGCGAGGACAATGCAATCATAACATACGTTGGAAATGGAATTTCTACCTTCTGCACTTAGCATTTAGAGCTTTGAATCGTTTTATATGGGTACTGCAAAAGTAGTTCAAGAAAATTGGCTACATTATATCAGGTCATTTGATAGAGGTTTGCGAATATATTACATATACTTGCAGTATTCGATATTGTTTTAGATAATAATTGCAAAATAGCAAGAAAATATATGTAATTTTCGAAAGGGACGCATATCCTTTTTCTTTAATCATTATTTTTTGATATATTTTTCTTCGGTTTTATCAGATTCGGCAAATCGCATTAGAATATCTAACTTGAATCAGAGCGTACCATCCGCTTGTTATACGACTGCCCAACAAAAAAGATGTGTATTGTGTTCAATATTAATTTCTGTAAATTTTCCGTTTCTTCATTCTATTTAGAAGTAGGTATGTGGTATTATGCGATATGTGACGAATGAAATCTGTGCTACTAGTGCAGTAAACCCCCTTAAATACTCAGTCAGACAAGATTAGACGTACTTCATTCAATCGTGTCGACAAGCACCGCATAGAGGCAGATCAGATGAAGAGAAGAAACATCCATGTCTTAGAGCTAAGCGAGATGCGCTGGATATAATTTTGTTATTTTTCTTTATTTCGGGCAACAAAACCAAACAACACCAAATTACGGGACGCAACAATAGGAGCAGCGTGGGAGTAGTTTTAATGGTATCGCCACGATTTAATTTGTACAGTCGCTGAGCACACGGAGCCGCGCAAACATTCACCAGACTTATAGAGATCCCGTGTTAGAAAAAAAACTTCCCACATTGTCGAGACGCTGTTTAGGCTAACGAGAATTTTCTACTAGAATGAAAGGCATAAGCGTCCGAGTCAAACTTAATCTCAACCAATGTCTGCTTATACTTTCCAGTCCACTGAAGAAGATATTTATCATTTTTTTTGAGTACTCTGTTATTCCAACAGGGAGATACTTCAATTAGAAGATCACGATTATTATTGGTGTTCTTATAGCAAACACTGGCATTCTACGCCATATTTTGAGAAAGTACAAAATCAGAGACTGAAATGAGCAGTGATCGAGTACCTACTACATATTTGTTGCGAGGAGAACCTCACTTTAATTAGGCCCTGCTTTCGACACGACATACGATTTATTTACACCTGGATGCCATTAGAAATAAGTTTTACGATATCATTATATAAATACGCTGGACATTATCGGTACTAATATCGACGACTTGCCCAAAGGGCGTCCATGTCAGAATGAATGAATGGCGTGGAATGAAGTATGTAAATATGGCGTAGAATGCCAGTGTTTGCCCAGAGGGCGTCCTGACTACCAGCTCCTAGATCTTATACTCAGTTAAAAGAAACACAAAAATATCAAACATATACACAGAAAGAAACTTCTTAAAAGAAACACAAAAATATCAAACCTATTAAAACTTGTAACACAAAAACGAAATCCCTTAACAAAACGGAATCAGAATTAAACACCCTAGATAGATAAAAACTAGAGGACAGAAATTCCACCACAGCTTGCAAAAAGCTGAATGTTGTGTTGTCGGGTGTTGTGTATTGAAATGTGCCTCAAGGAATTGAGTAATTGTATGTGTTTCTACCTTGTTTATCAGTAATATTAATAGGCACAATGTGAAATACGCAATTGATTTTATATCTTTAATTACAACAATAAATCAGACTCCACATACTCGACTCACTGTACTAGCTTCCGCCCCCGAACTGCTAGTGCCTGCCTCCTGACGCCGCCGCGCCATCGCGCCGGTAATTTAAAAACAATATCCACCTCTTTTGCGCTACAGCCTGCGCTGTGCTCCTACACTCTTATATATTATCATCATCAACTACCACCTGTCAACTGCCACCTGATTCCCTGATGACCTGGTTCCCAATAGTATCGTGCAGCTTAAGCCTTGTGGCTCGTTTGTGTCTCTTTAGGTCGGCCTAACGACCCGTTAGACTTCTAGAAGTGGAACTTAACCTGGAAGAACAGATGTGACCTGTGCCTGCGGCTGCAACCTTCAGTTGTAGAGAGTTGGGATTAGAAGTGAGTATTCGGGATAACACCTTGGGCGGAACTGCGTAGTTTGCATGCCGGGCTGTCAGCCAATCACTTGCGCAATCCGGTCTATAACCGGGGGAGCCTGGAGACGTATGTGACCTAATATGCGAGGGTAGCTATTATCATGGCGTTACCTATCCTTAGAAACGATTCCTTGCTCAGCCGATCCCGAGTGAGCTTGGCAGGCAAAGAGCGCCACGGATTCGCGGGAATATCGATCTATGAATTACGGCTAACGTCAACTAGAGGCCACACTAGTGACTTAGAATCTGTTACCAAACTGTAGGATGGGGAAATCCGTCCAAATCTGGTAGTAAGGCACTTCCCAGTGTCTCGCGGCAAGGCGTTGGAATCTTGGGTTGTTGGCGTAGTTTGACTGTGGATTGTGTTTGTCTTCGTTAGTCTTGGCGTTAACTCCATGGAAGAGCTGATGGTG
Source organism: Micropterix aruncella (assembly GCA_944548615.1). Lineage (NCBI taxonomy): Eukaryota > Metazoa > Arthropoda > Insecta > Lepidoptera > Micropterigidae > Micropterix > Micropterix aruncella. The sequence continues at coordinate 18,501,338 of OX155968.1, read as the reverse complement.
AGATGAGGTGACGGTGAGGTAAGAACTTCCTGAGATGTTGGGCGAACCCGTCCCCTCAGGAAGTTTTAATGATATTAGATCTTTCTGTCTCCCGCGATGTGAGCGCAGAAGACTTAACATGAAAAAGATCCACTGTCTAGTTACGCCACCTGCCCATCAGAAGCCAACGCCTTACGGCAAGGTATCGGGAAAGGTAAACATCGTGCAGCCTCTCTCCCTGACTACCAGTTTGGAAGGATAAATCAGTTTGGATTATACTTCATTATACTTCAGTATACATCCTGCCTCCTGATTGGTTATGGGATCTAGTTCGCTTACGCGTTCCTCTCCCTTGTAAAGCGGTGATACGGTGTCTACGGAATCTATCTCGGACCACGGCCTCCTATGCCCGGCTTATTCACCCGAGATCGGGTGGCCGAATGGTCGTTTCAAGAGCAGTTGCTATAAGGTTAACAACTACCCCCACTCTATATAAAAATATTACTGTTTCCAGACTCCCCCGGCTTTTAGTCGAAATGCACAATCGATTGGCTGACGCCGCACGAAGCGCAAACCGTCCAGAAGCGCCCGAATGTTGACTCCTAGGGGAGACTGGCCCGCAGGCCAGCGTCCTACTCTGGCTCTCACTTCTGTGAGGAGGCCGCCGGATGGGTGTTGACCCGTGCGTTTGACCGACCCTATACAACTGGGTCTTAAAGGCCAAACTGCAACAGAGCCCATTAGCTCCATGGAAGACGATGCTCTACGGGGTTCGCTCGTAGTAATTCGCCCCTTAATGACACCTAACGCCAAGACATCATCCAAGATTGCACTGGCGTCTCCGGTTTAATAATAAACATACATCATATCTTTCATTGCTCAATGTAGCATAATTCAAAATGAATTAATTTCTCTATTTATTTCTCCTCTATCGTTGGCATATATATAAAATATGATAGAATTTCTCAACACGGTATACGTTATGTGGTTTAAATCATATTACTATTACTCATACTACAGTCCATTACAGTTGCCATACTTCTAAAGTATCTAAGGTTGACATCGGGTCGGAAGTATACATATAGAAGGAAAGCCTTAATGGTGACTGGGCCCCCAACAAAAGAGCGGCATTTGCTTTGCGCTCTGCTGCGATGTCGCAATTTTCCATATCGTGCTTCACGTGCTTACTTTGAGTCGCTGCACTATTGACTGCAACGATAAAAGAAGCTTATTTCCGTATATTTTACTATCTACTACTATTATTGGAGTGAAATGTAAATGAGGAGCATTTATAACGTTTCAACAAACGACCTCACTATAACACTTTATAAACAAAGAAACATAAAATCTACATAATGAAATGAAATAAAAATAGACAAAATTTTAACAAACAGAAAAACAGACTCCATTTTTTTTATAAGTGCAGCATCCATGTCATGATGATACTTAGAACGGGCTATCATAATTGAATGCGTATACAACATTTTATGTATGTGCTGTTGACCGTTGAGGAGTTCCCTCGTTGGAAGCCAACCCTGGGTGCTGCAGTCCTTGTACCTTCCTTTGGTGAAACTTAGAATGGGCTGTCGTAATTGAATACATATACAACATTTTGTGTCTGTGCTGTTAACCGTTAAGGAGTTCCATCGTCGGGAGCCAACTCTGGGTGCAGCAGTCATGTCATGATAAAACTTAGAACGGCCTATCATAACTGAATGAGTATACAAAATTTGGGTGGACCGTGTAGGAGTTCCCTCGTCGGGAGCCAACCCAGGGTGTAGAATCAGGTATAAAAATAAATTTCATATGATAATATTTGAGGAGTTCCCTTAATTCCTCATGTATTCCATTATCAGAACAGGATTTTGATAAAAATGAAACCAATCTGTAAGTATATTCTTTCAAATGAAAAATGAATTTTCCAAATCGTTTATAAATAGAAAAGTTCTGAGGTAAGAAAAATAAAAAAAAAAAAAAAGATACAATCGAATTGATAACCTCCTCCTTTTTTTGAAGTCGATTAAAAATAAAACCGAACCTAACCGGTTTCACTTTTATATTTCCTGCTGACCACCCGACGATAAGGAAACGTGTTTGCAACGCGCTAAAACTGTTTTTGAGGTGAAGACGGAAATATCTATCTTGAGCCCCCCTCCACAGATTGAAGTCTGTATGTGTGTCTGTGTATCTGTGTGTCTGTGTGTCTGCGTGTATGTATTCCTCTGCAACAACCCCAAACGCTTAATCGGTTTGAGCTGAAATTTGGTATGCAGGCATCACTTTGTCATGATAATTGCTGAAAAGATTGTTATTGAAATCGTTTAACCAGGGGCGTTTATATTCATATATCATCTTCGAAATATTGGACTTAGAGATTTGATATTTCGTACACAGAGTTGGACCAAAATCACATTATAAAATTTAGTTTGGAATAACTCACCTAAAAGCTGCACAAATAATGTTTAAATTCCACCATACAAATGTATGGGATAATCAAATAATATAATTTTGATGCGTCGAACGTTTGATATCGCGTGACGCACGTTCGAAATTTATTTTTTTTATTGCGTTAAGTCGCTCGTTTAAAATTCATAACCAGTATTGATTTATTATGGGTTGCTGTGACATAATGGCGTCATACGTGTATTAACCGATCACTGTTATTCTTGGATCAATCAAACTATGTTTCGTTTATGATAAGATGCTTATTACGTAACCGAGTGAGGCAGTTAATATTTTTTTCGAATACCTTTCTGATCACCGGTAATATTGATACAAGCCTATAGTCATTATTACCATGACGACTTCCAATTTTTATAATCAGGACTAACTTCACAAGCTTTATCATATGGAAAAGAGCCTTCCTATCAAATGTCATTCTATCTACCATGGAGTGAAGACTTAGCGGACAAAAACACACCACTGTCTAACTACACTGTCAAACTCGTGAGAGTCCAATACATTACTGCGAGACACCGAGAAGTGAAACAGCTGGTCGACCTCACGTCCTCACTACCAGGTTTGGCCGGATTTCTCCGTCCTCTAGTGTCTAATTTGGGTTGTCGACTACAGCGGGCGAGCCCGTCACCTCAGGAAGTTTTAACGATTAGTCGTTCTATCTCCCCGGAGTGAGCGTAGAAGACTTGGGGACAAAACAGTCCACCATCTAGCTACGTCACAAGCCCGTAAGAGGCCAACGCCTTAACCGCGAGATGGCCAGGAATGTTACCTGGCGGGCCAACACTCACGCCCTTACTTCCAATTGTGACCAGATTACCCCAGTCTCTCGATTGGTTACGAGTTCGAGGTCGCTGGCGCGGTCCTCTCCCTTACGAAGCGGTGAAACGGTGTATACCGAATCTATCGCGGGACCACAGCGTCCTTTGCCCGGCTGTTCACCCAGGATCGGATGGCCGATGGTCGTTTCAAGAGCAGTCGCCGTAAGGATGACTGCTTACATCGGTATACACCGTTTCACCGCTTCGTAAGGGAGAGGACCGCGCAAGCGACCTCGAACTCGGAACCAATCGAGATACCGGAGAAATCTGGTCACAATTGAAAGTAAGGGGGCGAGTGTCGGCCCGCCAGGTAACATTACTGGATATCTTGCGGTTAAGGCGTTGGTCTCTTACGGGTTGTGGCGTAGCTAGATGGTGGACTGTTTTCTACGCTCACTGCAGGGAGATAGAACGACTAATCGTTAAAACTTCCTGTGGTGACGTGCTCGCCCGTTGTAGTCGACAACCCAAGTTGTTAGTCAGAGTGCACAGTCGATTGGCTTACGCCGCACGATGCGCAGACCGTCCAGGAGCGCCAGAAGTTTGATTCCCAGCGGAAACTGACCATAAGGCCAGAGTTCTTCCCAGGCTCGCACTTCATTCGTGGAGGCCGTCGGATAGGTGTTAACCCGTGAGTGTGACCAACCCTGAACAGAATGGGTCTTCGTGGCCAACTCAGCAAGGGCCCATAACCTCTAGTGTCTAGTCACAGATGTCGTATTCCAAAACAAATACCCATTAAGTAAAACGATAAACCGACGCATGCCACCAAGTATATTAACTGAATTCGCCAAAAGTCGACGTCTGAAAAATGACCTCGTAGAAGATAGGAGAAACACTTAATTGCTCCCGCGCGATATATCGGTGGCTTTCGTAGGGTGGCACAATAAAAACATAAATTGCGTTTTACTCGTCTAATCCCAACTCGCGACAATTAGTCGCCGTTTTCGTCTAGGGCAAAATTTGTAAAGCAACCGAATCGAAACTCCGTATCTGCGATATTAAATGACCGTTTATTTCCTTGAACAGAATTTTTCATTAAATAAATGTAAGCAGTAGAATTTTAGGAGATATGTTTATTTAGAAGTGTCAAAGTGAAATTCAGGATTACACACAGGGTGAACATTTATTACTGTCAAAGACCACATACATCACTGTCAGATCACGTCTACTCTTAGTAGTTTGTCTTTAACTACTCAATCCATTCTTCTTGCGATAGTGATGCTCTTGTTTGAGACGCGTAACGTCGCAAAGCTTCTATCCATTTTGTCCGCTCCTCTGGCATCTCTATTGCTCTACATTGCCTCATGCCTAGTACATCTCAAGGCGATTCGAACAAGCCTAAATATATTAGGAATTCATTGTTCTGTTATTGAGTTCCAGTGCCTACCTTACAGCTCCATCATCAGACCCTGGAAACTATTCATGACCAGAGTACATCTCAATCCGAATTCCAGCAAGCCCAAACACGGCTTAGATACGTTGCTCCGTTATATAATCCCAGTTTCAACCTTCTGGCTCCATGATCAGATCCTGATACTACTCTGGTACATCTTAAGATATACCAGAGTACATCTTAAGACCAAATACGACTAAGATACGTTGCTCCGTTATATTTTCCCAGTTTCCACCTTCCGGCTTCTTCATCAGACCCTGAAAACCATTCATGACTACAGCACATATTAACACGATTCCAGAAGCCCAAACACGAGTAAGATATGTCGTTCCGTTAGAGAATTCCAGTGCCAAATTTCTAGCTCCATCATCAGACCCTGAAAACCATTCATGACCAGAGTACATCTCAATACCATTCCAATAAGCTCAAGCACGGCTAATATATGTTGTTACGTTATATAATTCCAATACTAACCTTCCGCCTCCATCATCAGACCCTGAAAATCTTAAATTGCCATAGTACATCTCAAGACAATTCCAACAAGCCCAAACACGGCTCGGATACTTTGTTACGTTATGCAGTTCCTGTGACTACCTTCTGGCTCCATCATCAGATCAGCTCGATTGTACCATATTATTGTATTGTCACCAGAACTAACCACAATTGTCAATTTTCGTAATGATACGACAGTCAGAAGTGGTTGAAATTCGGTTTTTTAGATTCCATTACAGGTTACATAGGTACATAACGGTGGACCTAATAAAACTGTTAAAAACAGTTTCTTTTCTTGATACAGAAGCCATTCACAAAGAAAACAAAAACGTATATGATGTGATTATTACGTTTATGATGTGATATTGTATATATAATCCATAAGATGCTAGAGATGTAGGATATGCCAAGGTTTGGAATGATATAACATTATTTATTGTTTTTACAAATTAGTAGTATTATCAGTAACGAAACGGTATGCATATCCATTACTTCTAATAATTTGAGGTAAATGATCAGTAGTATGTTTCGTCAGCACACACAATTTTTACTAGTTATATTCCTGTTTAAAAACATGCGAATCGGTAACGTTTTGCGATATTATAATACGTTTACGTTTTCGTACTTGTTTACGTTTCGCATAAAGGAGCTAGCAAGAAATAACACAAATGAGATGGTTGAAAAGTTTATGAAGAAAAATGTCTATATAAACTATCATATGTTTTAAACATGCAGTAGTTTGCACGTAATATAGAATTGAGTATCACACAAACAAGCAATCAATTAAGCAAACGAGAAAGTGAATAAAGCTTAAATAATTTTGTCCTTTCCTGTTATAAAATGATTGAAAGAAGAAATTTAGTTCTATAGAAAACTTGAAATGAGAATATTTTAACAGGAGATTGGGACAAGGCAAGTTTGTTTCTAACGACGCCATTATTAGTTATCATATCATTTGTTTATTTGACCCGACCCGAAAAAAAGATGGAGTAATCATAAATCTGAATAATGAGCTGATGCAAGTATATGATTGGCTCATGAGTAATCAGTTTGAAAGAATAAACCTTATTTACCGAATTAAAAATTGGGTGTACTATCTGAGCAACGTTGTTACGTATAAATTTCTGGGTATCATTATAGATGATAAGTTAAGGTAGAGTTCACATGCCAAAGTAGTCAGCTTTTCATTGCGCCAAATACACAGATTTATTGGTAAAATAGAAATCAGAATGACATATTTTATTCATTTGAAGTCGGATCTCCGTTACGGCATTAAATTTTAGTCACTATATTTTCTCTCTTTTAAACTTTTTTTCATGTCCTGGGTATTTCCGGTTTGTTTACATCATTAAGCTATTAGATAAGTATATATCCAAAGTTAAAAGAAACCGATCGAAATACATAATATTTTCCCTAATTTTGAAAATTTTAGGTTTGACCATAATTACGTAATAATAATCTACCTTGGAGTAAATGGGTATTTTCATGGATGCATCTGTCTCTTTTGCAGGATTTTCGGCGACATCGACTTAAAGTACTATAACTACGAAACTACTACACCAATCATAAAAAGAACAACTGCACAATGATTGCATTGAAATTTCAAATATAGAATATTGAAATATCATTTTGTAAAACAATTAGATAATTATGAATAAATATGAGAACGTCAAAGAAGTGAAAAAAACGCGCGACCAGATTTGGTCGACTCGTACTCAACGGATAATTGTTTCGCGACCAGATTTGGTTGACTCATACTCAACGGGTTAATAAATTGCTGAAAAACTTGAAAGACGTAATATATAGGAAGGCAAAGAATTTATTTATTTATATGGTCAGATTACTACTAATTTACGAAGAACTCTACAATATAAATGAATCTTAGTTTTTTTTGATTGTCACATACTATTCTTAAAATTATTTATTAAAATATAGAAAATTTAATAAATTATAACTTAAGTATATCATTAAATACTGAATATTCCGTTAATAATATACTACTCGATTTTCAAATAATTCTTTTAAAATTGCTCCTAATATTAACGATTCCATTTATTACCTATTATCACAATGTTTTGCAATTGTATTTGGCGTGAATAATTTATTATTTCCTTCTAATTGACTATTTAAACACTGTTGGCAGAAAGGATTATATGTTACGAATCATTTTTAGTACAATTTTATTCTATCGTTTTTATTCTAATTTTAATTACCTGATTATATTTGTTTATATTATTTGGGGATAGCTTTTTTAAAAAATATGAAGTGCTTTAATTTAAGCCGAGGAGACTACATGTATATTTTTTCTCAATACGTAATTTAACTTATTCATTCATAGTTATGTTAATAGTATTAAAGATCGTCATTTTCTACACTTTATTGGTATCTTAAATGAAAAAAACTAAGCTGAACTGGTAATGTGTACTGCCGGTTCATGCCTTGTTTTTATCCTTTATAACCCTCACGGTATCGGCCCACCTATAGGAATGTCTAACGGCAATTATTTTACAGGTTTCTGGTTTTTATATCACGTGGTAATATTCAGGCGGTCACCCATCCACGTACTGACCAACTTCGGCAAATCTGACGGGAACCAGTGTTTCAACGCGGTTACTTCAATCCGATGCTATTTATCTTAACGTCGGTATTTATAGCCGATGCCCGCTTCTACTTGAAGACATCCACAAAGATTATGCCAAGAAATCATATGTGGTAAGTCTTAGCTTTTGGTCTTTGCACAGTGGCCCTGCGACAACGCGACGGCTAGAAGCGAGCGCAGCCGAAAAACGGTAAACTTAGCTTGCCTCTTCCACTTTACCTCCTGCTTCCTCCAGATTCCCCCTCTCTATACCCTGGCACCCAGTTACGTATATTTACAATAGATGCGACACGAGCGGGAATTCGATCCACATTTATGTGTTCCACATAATAATATGTGATCCACATATCCCCAAACGACAAAGGTGAAATATCCATACATTTGATCTCCTCTATCGTGTACTTTCCCGATTTCTAATAATTACATTTCTACAGTTTCTAACTTAGGTCAGCCTTTGAAAATTCACTAAAAAGTCCTTGTCATAATTTTTATTTCCCCTCCTACTCCTTCTGTATCTATGGTACAAGACTCTGGAACGATATCACGAAACTCACCTTCATTAAAATCATTCGATTATAACCTCAAAAAGTACTACTTTCTGAAAAGTTACCAGTTCTTTTCTTTCTCTCTCCTATTTCTCCCAATTTCCCCTCACTTGGGTATTCTTAGTTTTAAATATGGTAGTTTGTATTTTATGTAGACAAATATTTTTTTTTAATAATATTTATTTCGATAACACCACTCCACTGTGATTAAGTTAGTTGCGTGATATCGCCATGTGGAAATAAGCTCGCCTTGTGTATTTTAAGGTTTAAGTGCAAATAAATAGGTTACTATCATTAATATTATTATTATGTGGTTAGAGTTTCGTGCATTTCGACAATAAAACACGTTATAAATAGGACAGAAAACGAATTTACCGCGTGAAATTTGTAGCACCCGACGTTTCGGTGACGTTGCAGCCGTCGTTGTCCAGGGTAGACTGGATAACGGCGGCTGCAACGTCACCGAAACGTCGGGTGCTACAAATTTCACGCGGTAAATTCGTTTTCTGTCCTACTTATAATGTCAAACAACCGCGATAGTCTTCGATTTAATAAAACACTTTGCCTGTCGTCACTGCAACCTACCTTATTCGTTTGTGGTAGTCCTTCTTTCTTAATTCACTCAGGCTAATGCGAGAATTGATGTTGATGGCATCCTCATGATATGGTGTTTAAATGATATAATATTTGATATGCGACTGAATAATACGAGTATATACATATGTAAGGTAGTTGATAAGCCATTTCAATATTTTATTTTAAAAATATACACAAGGTGGACATATTTTATTCTAATTAATTCCCATTTATTTCAAATAGTTCATTAAACTGTGACTAGTGAAATTTTCTTCTTATATAGTTCACCTTTGTTGAGAGAATGTACCAAAGGTGAAAGGTTTATGATTTTTTAATTTGTTCGCACCTAGTGTTGCAGTGTTTGAACTTCGTCCTACTCAATCAAGATTTGAATTTCTCCGCTGTATGTTTTTTTTTGTATTACAGAATGATTCAGGATATAGCCAATGCATATCCCTTGCTCTTCAACACCAAGACCTTGTTCGATAATGTGGAGCCTGCCTTAGTGATATAATCTAGCCCAACTGACCAAGCTTGGGATTTATATAGGATATTTAACCTCTAAAATCTTTTCTTTTTGAAGGGGGGGGGGGTGATTCTGTAGATAAATAATAAATAAATGCAACTACAAGACTCAAAAAAAAGAAGGCCTTTTGTGAAAACTAGCATTTATTTATTAAAAAAAAAAAATTAAATGATAAATTGTGCTCAAAATAATCTATAACTTCATTGCTGAAAAAAATAATATCCTAAAAATATATATAAATGCTGTTTCTTCGGTAATAAAAGCCTTAGTAAAAATAAAGTGTATACATTATTTGCAACTCAGCTTTTGTTGTAAAATTATATTAAGTCAAAATAAAACTCTTTATTTCCTAAAAAATACATTTTAATTTGTTTCCAAAAATAATCCAGATATGTTTTATTTATACCAGTTTAGGTTAATGTATTAAACCAAATTTAAAAAGAAAGATTTTGGGTCCTGAACACCCACATGTGAAAATATATAATTATTAATATTTCTGAAATTAAATAGTTTTAAAAGTAACAAGAAAACTGCCGTACTAGGTCGAAGCTCTGTCAGGGGAAACTCGATTAAGTTCATTGTAAAATATTGTATAGTTTTTACATAAAATGTAATGGCTGCAGGTTTTAAAACTAAATAAAATAATATTATTTATTTTTAAAAATACAAGTTTGCCGTTTTTACGACCATTTAAACGTTATTGACAGCAATAATGAAACTACTTTTGAACGATCTTGTTAAGTTTGTTTTGAAATGCGCTTGATGTAAGCGGAGAATCGCTCGCTTTCTGAGGCTCGACGCATCTGGATTATTTATTTACATTAATCTGTCGTCCCGGCCTCGCAGCGCCAGCTCGGAAGCTCCTCTGCCGCCCCAGATGGCGAATAAAAGACGCCTGATAAAATATTGAGTTACGCCTCGCTTCCGCAGTGCGGCCTTAAATGCAAAAGTTGCCTGTTTGTTTGGTGGGTGTGAGGAATCGGGCCGTTTGGGACCGTGTTAGATCGATCTCTTATACATATCAAAATTACACAGATTACAGTTTGTATAACCGGCCCAATTGTCATCCTCGCCTGCTCGCGCTAGTGGTTCTCTTCAGAATAGCTGGCGGTGGCGACCCAGGGGTCGTCGCGGTGTTCCCTGCTAGACAACAAAATAGGCAATAGGTAACTTCCGAGCTTAGGCGGTATAACCTAACACCCAGTGGGGCAACTATCTGGAAGAGGCTTCAAAGGCATGGCGAGCCAAATACTCCCCGAAAGCTCTGGTGCAAAGGGCAACAGAAAACCAATGCACTATTTTCCCTAGTACCTACTCCGCTTTATATGGATCAAAAAACGGATCCAGAGCCGATTTTTTTCATTTTTTTTTTATTGTTGCAGAAGGGGAAACCCTCATGGGCACCCTGAGACTGGGTAGTGTCGGACTCTTACCGACTAAAACCTCCTCCTGCCTCCTGTCGTCGACGTACCTGCCTTTCGGCCTACCATCGGCGTTTGTCGACATTTTTTTCTCTACATTCTCGTCATCTTCCTTTATTTTATTCACTTTTTCCATGAATTCTTGGACCATTCTCCATCTCTCTTTTGACCCCAGCATTACTGCGGTTATACCGTCCACGCAAATGACTCTTCCTGCTTTTGCCTGCAACTCATTTCTTTCTGTCTCGAACTCGGGCAGACAAATATGGTATGCTCGGCGTTGTCATTCGTGCAAGTGCAGTACATACAGCTTGCACTGTTCCTTTTTTTTATGCCTGCGATATAATTCATAAATACTCCGTGGCTGGTAAGGCATTGCACCATCCTGTATGTTAGCGTTCCATGCTTTCTATCAATCCAGGTTTAATATTAGAGATTAGACGGTGTATCCAGCGGCCTTTGCCAGACTGGTCCTATTCCCTCTGCCAGTTTGTCAAAGTCCTCTCTTTTGCCTCCTTAAGCATTTCGAGGCGCATTTCGCAACCCCATTTTGCCTTCCTTTCGAGCGCCAATAGATGCACCGGCATTAGACCTGCCAGCACAAGGGGGGCCGCTGTAGAGACTGTTCTATAAGCGCTGCACACTCTCAATGCCATAATTTGTTGGGCACTGACACGGAGCAGCTAACCAGTGCTGCTTAGCTGCTCTGGTTAGCTGGTCCGTGGGCACTGACTAGAGCTGACTGCCAACCTTCACTAGTTGGAAAGGCACCCAAAGAAGAAGAATGTGGAATTGAAAATCACGATGTGAAACTGGATATTTTTTTATGTAGTTTTAAAGCTCGACTACGATGTACTGGTAAAAACTACTCCCACACGTACATTGCAAGTCTCGTGGCAAAAAGTTATACCATTTATCTGGGCGGGTATACCATACACGGGTAATAATGTTTCATATTTTCTATGATATGTTTATTTTTGATTAAATTGATATATTTTTTCAACTATAATAACTCAAAAAATATCATCAGTAGAAATTGTAATAAACTTTTTATAAAACAATGAAAAATTATAAATAAGATATAAAACGAATTTAACGCGTGAATTTTTTAGCAACCGACGTTTCAGCGACGTTACAGCCGCCGTTGTCCAGGATAGACTGAAAGAGCTGTCAATCCGTTGTTACGCGGGTAGGCCGCATACCAATGCCGCCAGTGCGTAAATTATAACGGTTGTGGGGGGGGGGGGGTCGGGCTCGACGAGCGCGAATTTCGAAAGTCCGTCGTGCAACACTCACTGTATCCTGTCTCACGTCCTTGTTTCCGGGTTTTGGCGGTGGGAACATTTTAAGAGGAGGGTTCCACGTAGAAGAGAGTTTATAACCGTAATTTCTATTGAAGTTCGGGGTTCTTATTATTTCAATGGTTTCCCGGATCATGCCAGGAAAGTAGAAATGTTCTTTGGATAGCACAATGGGATTTTGAAACTGCATCCAGTTGTTACTTTCGCTTTCAAATATATGTTCTCAGAACGCAGATTCTTCTCGCTGAACGTTTTTAACACCTTTGATGTTTATTTTTTATTTTTTTTAATTTTTATTTTTTTAATTTTTAATTAAAATCTCGCCAAACTAGTATACAGTTTGTTGGCGATACAAACTCTTATTTTTCTAGTCTTGTATTGTATGTATTCTATCAATCGAGTTGCTATGGGCCGTTTCGTTTGTCCAACGTAGGCTAAACTACAGCTGCATTCGACTTTATACACACCGCGATAGTATATGGCGGGGTTAAAAAAATATTGTGTCGCTTGTAGGTATATGAGATATTCCAACCAAAATTCCACAATGAGGTTTTGGCAAAGCAACACATCCCTGTACCGAACTTCAAGTCCTTAAGTCAAATATTTCTAGTGGACCGATTTCAACCCTTGCCATGACCAGTTGATGCATGCATGTCGAATTTCAGCCCAATCGGAATAAGCGTTTGTGCACTATCGCGGAGGAATACACACACAGCCACACAAACACACAGAAGTGCGTTAACAATACTTTCCCCCTGCCGGGAACTTTTCCGGCAGAGAGAAAGTATTAGAAATTTAACCTGCAAATGGTACAAAGATGTATGATGCAATTCAGCGTTTTAGCTTACCATTGTCTATTTAAAGGAGACGATATATATCCATGTGTCTACTTGTTTTTTTTTTGCGGATATAGAATGAATGACAAAATGCTGTATGATATAAATTATATGATAACTTCACTGTAAAAAGAGATGTTACGTCTTTTTGCCGAAACACGCAGTTTAAACTGGAGTGTTTATCTTGTTTGCCTAATCCTGTTGATACAACTTCTGAGGCAGCTGTACTCTCTTGCGAAGTCGTCCTCCGTCAGACAGTTAGTCTGTCGCGCGTCTCTAGACCGCCATCGTGTCAGCGCAAAAAGTTACAGATAAAAACCGAATAAAAGCTAATTGTTTTAGAATGTACAGCGTTTTGCCATTCAACTGCAGCGTAACGAAACATATGTCATTGCCAAGTGCTCTATACATCACTTCATAAAAAATAAAGAATTTGGTCGGCAGAATGATTTATTCGTAGCTTTAATTTTATTGTATTTGAGCGTCACCAGTTATGTATGATACCGACAATCAAGTCCCCGCGGTGCCTCGAGGTCATCAACCGAACGGTTAAGCATCCGGAATTTTAATTACAATCATATAAATTTTTTAGCATTATGGTTTTGTTTCTAAGATAACAGAAAATTAAAATTAAGCAGCGATACAAATTTCGTATCCTTAGTCAGACGATATTCTCGACCAAGCATACATAGATATTTATAGGACGACGACTCGCTAATGTATTACCCCCCCCCCCCCCTCCCCCTCCTTTTCTCACTCATGCAGCCCCACGTAGACGACAACTTAACGGGTGAGTGACAGTTTGACTCTGACAGCAATAAAAGTCAATATGTCGGCTTGTCACCCGGCACGATTCGCTCGCAGCTCGCGGATGAGCGAACGCCCGCCCGTGAGAGGGTTGAAATCACCCGAGACAGCGTCTCTGGCGATATTTATCACGAATGCCGTATATGGCGCACGTGGCGAATGCTTCAGAGTGGGATTTAACCCTAGAACCGCAGCGCGTGAAGAACTCTTTAATACAAAACAATCAAGTAAAAAATAAAAATAAATAAATTTGGAATAAATCATTTTGGAATATTTGGAATAAATCTAGAATTAATTTTGTTTGGAATAAATCTGGAATAAATTTGTAATAAATCAATAATTTTACATAAAGAGCAATAGATTCCATGATAATAGACTAAATCTATCACTTTCTTATGTATATAAATAAAAATGAAATGCTGGTCGTTGGTAACCGCATTAGGTTGAAAGATTGAACCGATTTGGCTACTATTTTTTAAATATTCGTAATATTCCAAATAAGGTCTTATCGGACAGGAAAATTACAAAAGTTGCCTGGAAAATTGGCAAATTCGATAAAAAATTAAATTGCTTTTTTCTACCTACGATTCGATCGATGGATATCCGTGTTTTTTTTTTTAATAGGAACGATATATTAGGTTGATTTTTTTTTGTTTTGTTCGCTATGCTATCGGGATGGTAATATTTCAATGAAATTTACTCAAGAGAAAAAACATCTGGAAGAAATTGAGAAATATCCGAAAAAGCATATTCCAGCCTAAATTAAAATAAAATTACATTTTTTTAATTTTGTGTTGTTTTGCAATCTGTCCAACAAATATAGTTGTTTTATTTATATTCCAATTTATTTATTTTGGTGTTGATCTGTATTTTGAAATATGCCAGAATGTCGACTTCACCCAAATGCTGTTATACTCCGAAACGGCAAGATATCTTACTTGGAATCAACTGAAAAAAAAACAACGACGGAAACAAGGAAACCCAACTTCACGTGTCCCCCACGTGTCCCCACGTGTCCCCAACCCAAGGTTCAAGCAACCACAAGTGTTTCTATTCGAGTTTGCTATTAGTCGACGTTCGGGGCACAACATCGTTTTTACATACATGTACTGTTAATTGTGAACTGTGTGGCACATATAGAGAAGCCTGTCAACGTTTACATTGCTAGAGAAAGACACTCATTGGGAATACACCCTCCTATATGCTGTGAATTCATTAAATGCTAATCAGATACGAATATTGTTTTCGATAATTATTTCACCATGCTTTTTAACGAAACCGATTAATTTGTGGCCCAAATATGTAAATTAATGATATTTGCATCAGATGCGTACTAGAATATCAAATCCAGATTTGCAACTGAGCGAGGAAATTCACAGCGAGGCATAGACATTAACTGAGGACATGTGTATTTTATTTATTTTTATTGGAATTATCAAATTAACCATTTGCAATAAGTATAATATAAAAACAAATGGCAAAAACTTTCCTCTTTCATTCCTTCAAAACGTTCTTCTAGTGCTGCCCAACTGGGATATACCCGTTCCAGGGCAAGCAATTTATATTTTTAAATTCAAAACGAGAGTCGATGAACCAACCAAACACAATAATAATAATAATAATTAAAAAAATGTATATAACTAGCTGCGCCCAGCGGTTTCACCCGCGTGGTGATGGAAAATTGTGATAATGATTATAGAAAACCATATATCTTTATAAATTATGACAGTTATCGTTATATTTTAGATAATTCACACTATATTTTTATAAATTATAGCCTATGTGTTATTCTGATGTGTAAGCTATATTATTGTAAAGTTTCATCAAAATCCATTAAGTAGTTTTTGCGTGAAAGAGTAACAAACATCCATACAAACTTTCGCGTTTATAATATTAGTAGGATAATAATAAATATATATATATAATATTAAAAAAATAATAAAAAATACTATATTATATAGGAAATTGATGACATCAAACAAGATATTAGGTCAACAAGGTATGACAGCGCCCAATCGTCCGAGGCATAACGCATTTATAGAATAATTGAAACGCGAAAAACAAAATAATTGAAATGCATTGTGAGAATAACTTTGAACGAACGTGTTGTTGAATCGGCAACAAAAATGTGCAAACGACACTCTCATGAAAGCTGTGAACGATAGAATAGGAGGGATTTTTAAGAGGAGGGTGGGGGTGGAGTTTGTGGGGAGGGATTTAGGGAGGGGGTTGGGGGTGGAGTTTGGGGGGAGTTAGAATGGGGTTGAGTACGGAAAGAGGGGGTTGGGGGGAGTTAGGTGGGAGGTGGATTTAGTGAAGGGTGGCGGTTGGGGGTTGAGGGGTTTGGTGCGGGTGGGTGCCAGGGGTTGATCGGGAAAATCTTGGGGTGACACAACAGATTTTTTACTTTGTTTTGATATTCCAAGTTTTTCACAAATTCACAAAGCGATCAAAAAAAAAGTGGACAGGACAAAGTCTGTCGTGTCATCTAGTATATTATAATAAAATATATTACCCGCAATTTGCCTGCGTCAAATTTGATATAATTTATTTTTCATTCGTTAATTTTCTATCAGAAATAACAGGAAATCAAAAACTGTAGAGGTGGAGTTATATCTTATTGTCGCGATCGATAATAATCGAAAAAAATCTATAGATGCCGTTATAATAGAATACTACTAACAAATCCTAAATTTTGAACAACTTCAATGGAAAACCACAGGATATTGTAAACAAATTATTAGAGAAGACAAATTATTAGAGTTACGATAAAATAACTCTTAAGGATAAATCAACGGTTTAGGATATATTTATCATTACATATTCCAAAGACCTATATATATATTATCTAGAATATCTCGAAAAGTTTACTGTGGATTTTAATTTCCTGTAATCTATACTAGGCGTAACTAAGCTAGTCAAAGGAAAAAACGGAACTAAATCCGACTCACAGTTTAAAAGTATTTAAATAGGCAGTTGTTGCTCTCTCTGTTATTTTTCTCTACTTACTGATTATCACTGCAATTATAATTTTATTGTATTTTATTATTATAATTATTTTAACAATTTTTTTACTGGATATACCTATTTTGATTTCATTATTACTTTTTTATTTTTCAACATGATTATAATTTAGGTATTAGTTATCATTAGAATAACTCTTGAAATTTATGCTAAGTATTTATTAGAGTTATTAGATTTACTATATTTCATTTATTTTTTAATTTTTGTTTTTCTCAGTAATAGTACTTTAATAAGTGTGCGCACAATAAAAAATGTACAAGTGACCTAGTCGAGTCTACCTTGGTACGGGCTTCGGCCTAGTTAGGCAGACTTTGTGAATAATGTTTTTGGAAAATTACCTACGAATATAAATTTATTCTTATTCTTATTCTTATTCTTATGCTTTTATAATTCAATTAGTTTAGTTTATATATGTTTAAAAACCCTCAATATTAGGGGAATTACAATATTAAATGTAAAAATACAATTAATCAAATATAAATTGCTTATATACAAAAATAGAGATAAGAAATTGCGATAAAGTTATTCTTCTTTCCATGAGTAAGTGAGTGCAGTGGCAAAATTGTAAAAGAGCACAGCACTTCTAAAAAATTAATAAAAGTCGAGTCAGTCAGCTATAGTTTAGCCCATAACAGATCACAAAAATAGGGCTAACTAAAAATGCATCCGGAGCACCTAATGCCGTCGTACAGGCCCGAAGGCTTGCAGTTGCGCACCACGCGGAAATATCAACTTGTGAACAGTCTTGTACGCTTCTGACGGCCAGCTGATGCCAGACCTACCACTCTCATCGATCAGCATCGGGTATCCTTAGTAACATTTTCTATATTCAGTCCCGGATTCTCCCTCGAAGTTGGTTAACCCTGATGCTTTATACCCCTACACTGGAAGATGTATCGCCCGAGTTGCAAGTAGTTTACCTGCGCTGCTGCCTGGACGGACTCATATAGACCCCATCCCTTTATGACCGGACGTCACCAGAAAGAATGACTGGAAATCATACAATATAAAGGCCGAGTTAATAATGGGCCCGACTCTAATGACACAATCTTGACAAAAGATATCTGCCAAGCGGAATAAGTTAGGGGTCAATTCATCCGGGCCCGACGACATAAAATAAATTGGAAGGAAAAAACTCTTTCTAATTTCACGAACCGCTTATTGTGGATAAGGAAAAAACAATTATCTGCCAGTTGTCATAAGTGCAATTGGACAGTCATTTTTTAATAAATAAATCATCGCCTACCTGATTGTACCTGGCTACTAAATATATCAGTAAAGACGCCATTAATTTCCGGGGGTAACTGTAAATAAAATTGAAGAAGCTTCAGCTTCAAGTAGTTGGAAAATTTGAAATGTATTTTAAATTGGTTATATTTTGGAGATAGACACATTTGTTTTTCATTGTATGAGAAAACTGAGCTGAAAATCAGCATTTTTTATTATCGGCTTCATGGGTTAATTAAAAAACATTAAAATCATCGCCATGAATCATTAAAATCATGCATGGAAGACATTTTTTATTAGATATCGGTTGTTTCTTGAAACCTATAAAACAACTTGAAAAGTAGTTGCCTATTCCAGGGTTAAAGCGCCGCCATTTCCTTCGAAACAGGTAAAAAGGCGTCAAATAATAAAATTATTACGCAGAGAGAGAATGATAGGAAGCAGAGTAGCATAATAATATGGAATCTAATGGTAACAAAATGGAACAATCAAACTCATGCTAACTTCGATTTACATAATATTATATTCGCTGCTGAAATAGGACCATAGCTGATTTATTCAAGTAGTATTTTTATAGTTTTACCTTTTTTGTGATTAGGAACTTATAATTAAATTTAACAAGTTTTCACCAACTGCTAACCACACTATTACGTAATTATTATTTGACTAGTAAACCTATTTGTATTATAAGTGGTACCTGCCAAAGATGTAGTAAATACCTATTGATGGTGGTGAATTATTATGGATTAAAATAGGTAAAATAACAAAAATGAATTGAAGTAAAAATTTAAATCAGAATAGAAAACATAATAATTGTTTTTGAATCGATTTAAAAAAAGAAGTCACGGAAATCATTCCAATAAAATAGAATGTTTTTTTCTGGTACCTCAAAAATAAAATTAGGACTTATTTGGAAATTTCTAAAGCATTTCTTAATAAACAACGCGGATACGAGTGTTTACTTAATTAAAAGGCAGAATCGCGTAACGCCTGCGCCCATTAGGGATAATTTTCTTTTCCCGACAAAAGCGATGAGAGAGAGAGAAAGGGAGGGGAGAGATTCAACATTGCGTAGGCTTAATTTAAAAGCAATGATTGCGGAGAATTTTCAGCGAGAGCAAGAAGGGACTACCGTGTTACGACAAAACGCTGTAAGTCTGGATAACTTTTAAATTAATATGAAATATTAAATTTTTGCAGTTGTGTCGGAAGTGGGAGTGCTTGTATGTGCATATGGAAATGCGGGATGCTAATTCAATCCGATCTGATAATCAGCTTTTCACGTACCTCCTTAATAAAGGATCGAATATTTTGGTGCTTAAATATGTCAATATCGTTAAAGCCTACATTGTATGCATGGATAAGGCGCGGCAATAACGAATTGGAACCATTGTTAGTGTTAAACCTTGGTACATAAAAAGTTAAGTAAGAGTGCGCGAGTCGGGAAGGTGCTCGTATGTTTTAGAGCGAACTGAGTTTCTTCTAGCGGGAAACGAAATGTGGTCTAGTGTGGTCTTTTTATAACCGTGACAATAATCAGACTGGTTATTGTGGCCTCTAATTTAAAGAATTATCACATCCCACCACTGCCACTAATAACGTTGTAAGTCAAAAAAAGTTTAAAAATATATATATATATATATATATATATATATATATATATATATATATATATATATATATATATATATATATATATATATATATATATATATATATATATATATATATATATATATATATATATATATATATATATATATATATATATATATATATATATATATATATATATATATATATATATATATATATATATATATATATATACGCTTACAGCGTTTTGTCGCGTCACTGTATATCTACAGACGGGAGAACGGAGGTTGGAGGAAGAGAAAAGGGAAGTTGGCGGTATTTCCGTGTCGGCGCATCCGGCCGAGAAGTATTTTATAATCACAAGAGTCGTTGGGGTCGAAACTTCGCCGCCCGCGAGAACCTATCATGACCATTCCGAGGCGGAAGGAGAATTCGAGAGTTCAGCCACCCGCGCGGAGAATTTACCTCAGCAACGCGCCGCCTGCTTTAAATGAATTTTTAAGTGCCTACTATCACGGGCTTCTATAACAGAAGTCTCCATATTATAACATGCTATTCATTGGAATGCGTTTTCGTCAAGTCATCCGTTTAGTACTATTACCTGGGTACTTCGCTCTGTGCAATCGTACCTTCGGCCCTCAAAAAAGCTGTAGTAGGAGTAGTAAACGGAGAGGGGGGCTTGTTTCCAGCCCTTGGACACCTGGATCTCTAAGATATTTTGTAGCTACCCCCTTTGTGGTTGGGTCAGTGGTCTGCTAGTAGCCCGGTACTGCTTACCAGTCTATGCAGAACACTGACGATTTCGAGAAAGGATCGTTCCAGTAAACTATGTCTTTTTGCGGCGAGACCTGGCCAGGACCAACGATGTGTATGCTGTCTTCAGGTTCTTCGCCACATATTCAGCAGTCCTTGCTCTCGGTAAAGCTAAGGTTGAATAGATGTGCTCCAAGGGTCGTGTGTTCGGTGAGGAGATCGATAGTGATTCTAAGGTTCTTCTTGCTCATGTCAAATAGGGCCTTGGTTTCCTTTAGAAGTGATTGCTCAATCATGACTTTTGCCTGGCGACATCCTTGGATCTGTTTCAGGATGCCCGATATTCCTGCTCTAAGCAGTCCCTGATGATTTTCTTACCTATAGCGAATTGGACCCTAACAACTGACTCCACCATGCATTCCAGTGTTCAGTTTGTTGGCCTCTTCGTTGCCGGGTATGCCTTGATGGCCCGGTATCCATATTAAGGTGATTTTGTTGGCTTTTCCCAATTTGTTGAGCTCTTGCATGCAGTCCCACACCACAGAAAATTATTTGGTGTCTTTAGCCAGAGCGTCCAATCAAGCGTCCAATCTGCTGTCAGATCAGATGAAGATGAAGTAAAAATCTGTAGAGAAAAATTAAATAAAATATCCGACCCAGCGGGTTGTTTTGGTGGACGGGTTTTTACCCCTTGTTGTTGAACTTTTGTCTATAGAATCTCTTCGGCTAATCTTTATAATACGTATAAATAGCTTGATTAACACAAGTATGTCTACAAGAAGTCCTTTTTTAATTTGGTTATTAATATTGGTACTAAGTGTTTACTAACAAGGACATATTACAAGGATAAATTATCTACTAACAAGGACATATTACAAAATTAATTACTAGCCTTTCGCTTGATATTTGTTTACTTACAGGAGTTAGTCAATGCTAGATAGCATGAAAAATAAGAACTTGCCAAATACTATATGATTCGAAGGAAAAAGCACCTATGTATGCTCCAGGAAACACGATACTAATAGTTATAAATCAAGGGAAAACATTACGAATTAGAAAAATAAGCATTTAGTGGACAAGTAACACAGTGCAATGATTATATTTTAGAATGTTGTTACAAGCTTCACATTAACTTGCAATGATCGTAAGTAAGTTGTCCGTTTCAAAAATTGCAAACTATTTTTCAACCAATTCCTGGTATGCAATTAAGCTGAAATTCGGCATACTTGTGTCAGTTTGGTGACAATGCAATATTATGGTACCATCGAGCTGATTTGATGATGGAGCCAATACGTAGGAACTGAAACTCCTTGATGGCAAAGGGTAGGATAGTTGAATTTGGGCTAGTATGTGTTATTTTCATGAGTACAAGTGTCCATTATAATGACGAGGGTCTGAAGATGAAGCTGAAAGGTTGCCACTTGAACTCCCTGATGGGAAGTGCTAAGATAGTCGGGTTTGGGCTCTTTTGTTTTGCTGTCTGGAGTACATTCCATTACATATGATGGCGGGGTCTGAAAATGGATCCGGAAGATTGTCACTGGAACTCCCTGATAGGAAGTGTTAAGATAGGCTTTTTGATCGTTTGTTTTGCTGTATTCAGTGCATTCCATTACACATGGTGACGGGGGTCTGAAGATGAGGTCGGAAGATAGGCACTGGAAGTCACTGATGGAAAGTGCTACGTTAGTCGAGTTTAGTCTCGTTTGTTTTGTTGTCATGAGTACTTTCCATTATTCGTGATAACGTAGGTCTGAAGACGGATCCGGGAGATAGCTGTTGGAATTCTCCCTGATGGAAAGTAAAGCGTGTTAAAAAAATCCTTGTCTTTAATTTTTCAAAGTAAACTCAAGAGTAATGAATCCGCGTGATCAACATAAAAGTATGAATATCTCGGAAACTAAGAATACTAGCTTATTCAATAATTACCATATTATTGATGAATATTGAATAACAGGAGCGCTTGATATATATTTAATTTTTGAGAGAATAGAAATAAAAGCAAAAATAAATGCAGCCAATAAGTAGTTCGATTTTCAAAAAATCACCTATTTTGTTTTAGCTTTTATAATGGCATTAGTTTATATGAAATGAATTTTGTTAATTTTCTTTAGGAAGTATTATAAAGCCTATATAATAAATTTTATTTAAATAGCTAGCGTTCTTATAAACCGACATATTTGGTTTAGGCATGGTAGGTTATGTTGTAACTCAATTTATATTTTCAGCCGTAGCCAATATGGTGATCGCGGAGAGATGCAAATTCAAAAATGCTTCCCCATCGCCGGGAGCAAATGGAGCGCGTCCAGACTGAATACAGGCAACGTGCCCATTTTCAGGGTTAACGAACAGGAAATTATCTACCTGTTTCGGTGATTGGCGGCACGCGGGCAGAGATTAATCGAGAGTACGAAAAGGGATCCACAGATGCGACATGCACAGCAATTTGTTAGATTACAATTTTCCTCTTACCTGCTACTGCTTGCAAAAGAGAACGCACCTTACAGAAACAAAATATGTAACTATTTGATATGACAACTTGATAGTGTCTGGGAAATATTGAAAACAACGCAATATATTCAATGGAATATTTAGTTTGTGTGAACAATATAGCTATGCTGAAAATGTATAGCTGGTTTTCCAGAATTCAAACGCGGTCATGTCAACCTCACAGAAGATTTTTTTAAGACCGCTTGTTTTTTTATAGTTAATTTCAGGCTTGTTAAATTTACATGAAGTAAGCTGAAACAAATATTACAAAAAAATAAAGTAAATGAATAAGGAAAAAAAATGTAAACTTAACCAACTTGCCATTTATAAAATAGAATAGGTAGTTCAAATGTAGCCTATATCATACCTTGTACAAATTTGAGAAAATTTAAAATCTTTATCAAGGTACATTGCTGATTACTAAATATTGCAATGGTGGGAATCACAATCCTCTGCAGAAATAGATAATTAATCAAAGTCTCGGTACTTACCGATTATGAAGCATAACGCTGCTATTGGTTGGTTCTACAGGTCAGCTTGCATATAAAAGATGTATACGTGATGGGACGCAGGTCCTGGCATGGTAATAATATAAATATGTCAAAGATACCTATAACAACGGTCATAATATGTCATAGATACATATAAAAACGGTCATAATATATATTAATCAATTAAATTAGTGTTGTAGCACAAAAAATCGCTTATGGCAAAGTATTTCTTTGTACTTTATACCCGTAATGATAACGGCCCACTTTAATGTTCATTGAGAGTCACCTTACAAGCGGCTGGCTTTTAAAACCTTACTTGTCGGTGATATAGAATTGAATCATTTAAAGTGCTATAGATATATGACTTAATCAATATTACGCTGGTTACATAATAAAAGACAATTTATGCTCAAATGGCTTACTTATCGCTAAAGTAATATCTTAGAGTCAACCATTTAATAAACCACTTATTATTGGTGACCCTACAATATATACAAAGGTACAAAAAGAAATTTAAAATAAACTTCTACAGTATATGATTTTTTACACAGGGATGGATAAAGGAGAGGATAGGATAAGATATTTGGTTATTAGTAGTGTGAAAATAAATGTTTCTTCAACAAGTTTTTGAAAATGGGCAACGAAGGTGCATGCCTGAGAGAGTGTGGGAGCTGGCTCCATAAATGAGCAGAACGAACCTTCTTTATGCGCAGAATGATTCTTCTTCTATTCCCTAATTGATCACGAAAGGAATTGGTTGGGAGTACACATTACATTCAAATCAGAGTTTGCGACATTTAGAAGACGAAGTAGTATGCGTTTTGTCGGTGTTGATAAGAAGTCTGTTGGCTGCGAACCATTTTTTTTTGGCAGGACTGGAGAGTTGTATTTCCAGAGGCAACTGGTCTAACGCGTCGATAATGACACTGGTATCGTCAGCATCTGGGTAAGCAGGTTGTTGCTGGTCGCATAAGTAGGTCGTTGAGCAAGATTTAAAAAAATAAAAAGTTCCTAAGAGCAGATACCTGGGATACGTCAATTCACTAAATGCTGGAGTCTGATTGATCATGGCCCACAAACGTCTTATGAAAGAAAGCTGCATATCAAATTAACAGCATAGCCTCAGGTGCAAGTTTGATCAGAGGAAAGGAGTGATAGACCAAGTCGAATGCGAGAAAAATCCCTTATTCTACATTCACCATAGCCCTTAATCTATCCCTCTATCCCTTGACCTATCCTCATTTAATTGGGCTTTAGTGTGAGCATTTTCTTCTTATTGTACTCACTT
Organism: Micropterix aruncella; assembly: GCA_944548615.1. Taxonomy (NCBI): domain Eukaryota; kingdom Metazoa; phylum Arthropoda; class Insecta; order Lepidoptera; family Micropterigidae; genus Micropterix; species Micropterix aruncella. The sequence goes on along the minus strand of OX155968.1, from coordinate 18,476,713 downwards.
TAGAAGTCAAGGAGGAAAATAGGAAAAGTAGCAACAATGGAAAACTGCAAATTTGAATGGATCCTAATGGTTCCCTGCCTTGGTTGATTACCTGTGTATGATTTTAAGGTTGGCCAAACTCACGGTTCAGATCCCATCCGGAAGCCTCCTCGAAGAGGTACTTAAGCTGGAAGGGCCTCTGTGAATTTATCCTGCGGCCGAATCCTGCAGCCGTAGGCAGTTGGGATCGGTAGAGCGATTTCGGGGGGATAACTCGGGCGGGACTGGGCGGTTGAGCACTGGCCGGTTTGCTAGCCACAGTGCTCAACCGGTGAATAACTGAGGATTTATAAAAACGTTCGTTTTCTAAGGAGTGGGAGCAGCTGTTGACCTGGCGTCCCCTATCCTTAGAAATGATCCATTGGCCACCGATCCCGAGTGATCTTGATGTTCAAAGAGGCCCTCGGACCTTCGACAAATCCGCGATTTACGAATTACCTTCTGTAGTCCCGTAGTGGCCGCACAAGCAACTATAAATCTATGATTAGTCTAGAGGATAAAGAAATCCGTCAAAATCTGGTAGTAATAGCACAAAAAAGCACACTAGGCAGTGCATCGCGCTAAGCCGTTGGTCTCTTACGAGCTGATTTCATAGTTTGACTGTGGATTGTGTAATCCAAAGTCGTTGCATTCATACCACGTAAAAAAGATCGAAAACAGTCGTTATAGCTCCTGGGGTGGCGAATTCGCCCTTAGCAATTGGCACACCTTCACTAAACCAAATTTGCATAAGTATTAGATACATATAAACCTATTATTTTGTGTAAATAGACTGGACCCTGATTTTTTTGTTGATTATAAAACAAAAAAAAATGCGCAGCTAACCCATTCTTTTCATGTTTCATTCAGAATTAAATATCGATTGCCGAAGCCATATCAGCGGTATCACGGATAATATTCATACAAAATCGTGGATATAAAAACATAATTTTGGCGATGTTGGAAGGAAACCCGCAAAAACAATAATACAATGATTCACAGTAAAACTAAACGAAGAGTTTACACTATTAATTATAGAGTGGCGGTGATTTGTTTTCTTAACACGGCACTCTTGATTATTAAATGATCACTTCTTGAATATTCAAAATAAGTGAAGGCAAAGTAATGTAATTTCAACATCTGTATACTAATTTACATTCTTCCATGATCTGTGACTCAGTGGGGCATAGAAACAGGGCATCGAAAGGGGGGGGGGGGGGGGGTTGATGGGTCTATGCAAATAGGCACTCTCTTTGCAGCACTCATTAAAATGTTACCAATGGAGACGACTTACGCTTTAATTGGTATCGGAGATCAAAGGGGACCAAAAATGGAGTGATTGTGGGTCGCCGCTCTCGATGGGATGGTGATTGGGGTAAATCTATATACCACAGAGTGTTAGGTATATTTATCAGGTATTTACAATCTTTGATATACATAACTATATCGCTCGATAAATTGTGTAAAGCTTCCACTACACTACTCGCGAAGTTGCTCCGACGAAGTACTCGTCGAAATTGATCGAAGTCTGTACGTGACTATACTCTCATGCAATCTAGCGAGGAGCTCAGTCGCCCGGCGGCGACCGCACGCTTTAGATAACGTCCAAGTGGGAGCTGCCGTCGCAATGTATGTATACTCTTGCGTACTATAACTACGTGCGTATTTATCACTTTTTTTTTTAATTTAGGTAAACAACAGTCATAAACAATTGTTTTAACAAATACACTTAAACAAATAGACCTACATTACCATTAATTTTAACAAAACTTGTAAATGTAGCCACAACAATGTAAATTTCTAGTCGGATCAAACTATTTTCATTTAGTACGAGTACCTAAATTATTAGCTGTAAACTAAAACTAATGCAATCACTCAATTGTTTCCTAAAAGTAATTAAAGACACTGATAATATATCTATGTCGTTCAAAACTTCATTATAACACATGCAAGAGCGTCTGAAGAAGGTATTTTATGCGTAGTTTGAATGAAAAGAGGAATATAGAAAGTATCTTTTGAACGTGAGGAGGAAGACCGCGGGATTTTGAAAAGATTTTCTTCCAAAAGGGGTGCAGAGTTGATGTGGTTATGAATAATTTTATATAAGAAAATGCTGTCTAAGAATTTTCGTCTTGAATACAGAAAATGCATTTTGTGTGTTGTTACTCTCTCTGCGTAATCGGTGCAGAGGCTACCTGTCCGAAAGTCCAATGATTTTAAACATTTCTTTTGTACCCTCTCAATCCTATCTACTTGAACAGCATACTGGGGACTCCAAACTACATTTCCGAATTCTAGGACACTACGAACAAATGCATTGTAGAGTATGTTAATGGTGTTGCCTCTGGTAAAAGGTTTACTTATGCGCAGAATCAGTCCGAGTTGTTTAAAAGCCTTAGCTACGATCTTATCAACGTGAAGGTTAAAGTGCAGTTTGGAATCCAGGGTAATGCCTAGATCACGAATGTTGGTAACTCGACTTATTTTTACACTTAAAAAAAATATTTAAAAAATATAGAAAAAGAAGATGTTGGATGACTGCAATACACCGGAACAGCACACGCGAACTGAAGTGAGCCGAGTGACGCATTTCCACTAGCTTCGGGCATCCTCGCTTCGCCTCGGGCGACTTCCGATCGGTGTCGGTTTTTTGCGTCCGAGTCAAAGGGCCCGCGGAGCGAGTACGAAGCGACTCACTACACTACTCGGCTCACTTCAGTTCGCGTTTTCTGTTCCGGTGGATTGCAGTCATCCACTATCTTCTTTTCTTATTTTTTTTTAAATTTTCGTTGACTAATACCTACGTAGTTACAATACGCGAGAGTGCGCATTGACACGGCAGCTGCCATTTAAACGTTATCCATACCGTGCGGTCGCCGCCGGGCGACTGAGCTCCTCGCGAGGTTGCATGAGTGTGTAGTCACGTACTTCGGACGTCGGTCAACTTCAACCAGTACTTCGTCGAAGCAACATCGCGAGAAATGTAGTGGATGCTAGGTTTCTCGTGAATATGCGTGAGGGTGTTTGTAAGGGTGTTTGAGAATATAACAGGGATGGTCTATGTATGTGAGTGTGTGCATATACATTGTATACTTGCCTATTGATTATTACTTGAAAAGACAATGCAATCTGTCTCGGTTTTCATTTATGGACAACGAAGAAAAGAAAATGCGATCTTTGTATCGATTCTATTAATCTATTCATTAATATATCCACTGTTATGTAACGTTTCAAAAAATGACGAAACGATGCTGATACTATACAGTGTTTGGATATAACATAGAACAAAATATACATGTAGAAAAAATGAAAGCACATTGCAGCAACTTGGTCACTACGTCAAGGCCGCCTAACTCAGCCTAGGCCTGTACTAAGGCAGGCGTACCAGAAAATTATTTTATCTGTGCATACGTGTGGCTTTGTTTCAAAGAAAAAAAACGAAATCAAAACATGATTATGTTAAATGCATATATACAGTTATACCAATGATAAATGAGCCATTTTTTATAGGAAGGAAAAAAATGGGAGTCTTTTATGTCCGCCACCAGAGCACTTCAAGGTTAATTCTATAATTTAAGGGTCTGACTAAGTCAACGGTCATTAATAAAACTGTCCAACTTCAAGACCTCTCATAATATTCAATTATTTTCCAGACTTTCCAACTGGTACGCAGGTATAACTTTTTTCGTTGGGATAAATTTGAGGGCTGGTTCGCACCCGCTGGCCGCGGTAACGTTAACGTCAGGTCGTACAATCCGATCATAAATTTGCCTTTATCTTCTCCTTAAGTACGTGCCCGGAATGTCGAGCAGTAGCCTAAAATTCATAGGCTCGAATGGATTACGTTGTAATGATCACGACCGCCTCCACTTTAAGAATAATAGCAGGTAAATACCCTTCTAATTCGGTAGAAATTTAATAAGAGTTTGAAATCGAAACCCTGTTCTTCTGTTGTTGTTCTGGCTTAATTTTGACGTGAAACGGTTTTCAGTTCGGTAAGTAGGGAGTCATTTGCTAAAACAGCATGCAAAGAAAACATGTCCCCTCGGTTATGACTGTAGCTCTGCAACATCTACGTGCCGTGCCTTTTTTTATTTATATATTCGTTTATATGTGTGCGTGTGTGTGTGTATACACACATACACACACCCTCGCACAAACACACACACACACACACTATATATACATTAACAATATATTTACCTATATGTAAACAAGAGTGAAATCAGATTTTTATTTTTATAAAATAATATTTTGTATTTGGATTTATTTTATAATAATTTTCCACTACTTTATTTATTTGATGATTATTTTGTTATATTATTTGATTATTTGATTATATTATTATTCACGAAAGCTTGTGCGAATTCTATAAAAATAAAGGAAAGCACCAAACTCTTGCCCACATACATTCCCACAATACAAGGCACAAATCGATGTATACTCATAATTCTATACCTGCAACATCACAATTTCAAAGGACAACTGAATACAGAAGCATAACATTTTATAACAGGTTACCAGATGAATTAAAAAATATACAAACATATACACTATTCAAAAAACTTACCAAGGAATTTTTACTGCAAAAATGTTTATATGGCTCGGACTTTTAAAATTTTATATTCACAATTGATTGACTACTTGTTTATTTTATTTTTTTTTTATTTTTTTTTAACTTCCATGTTAATCCTATTCTGAACACTTCATTTTATAGACAATTTACTTACTGATTAAATAACATGATTTAGGAATTATTGCTTTTATTTTTATATTTTTACTCTGATTATTATTTGATGCTTTCCAAATTGGACTCCTTGATTATTATTATTATTATTGTTTTTTTTATTTAAAGATTTATACTTTTTTATTTTTTTATTTTTGGATTTGGTATTTCTATTTTAGATATTTCTAAATGATCTTTTTAATATTTATACAATGTAATGGTTGATTTTGTATAGTTTATTGACTTTCAGATTTCTAACGTGATATAATTTTATTTTTGCCAGATATATGATATGTTTAAAATATGAATATTATAAAAAATGTATTTATTAATTGTAAGTTCTATATCCTTACCGGGTTTTTTGGAATAAATAAACTTTGAACTTTGTCGGTTTTATAATGTGTATTTTTTTAATTTATATTTTTTTGTTGTAAATTTACTTAAATTTATAACAATTTTCTAACATCTTTTTCATACAACTATTTAAAAAATATATATATCATAAAAAATGGCGTTTTCCTTGAAAAATGCGCTGCCTAGTGACGCAAAACTATTGTGTAAAAATATTTTTTTAATTTTAATTTTTTTTCAAAAAATAAATAAAGTTGAGTAGTGCAAAGTATCCATTAGTCTCAGTCAGGGCTTTAACTCATGTAGCTAGATGGTGCCAGTGCCGCGTGACACATGACGAAGTTTGAGCTAAAAAATGAAGCTTACAAAGCTTTCGTTCGCTCATTACTCGTTAGAACGTGTACAGATTAGGACGAAACTGATTGCGTTAGTTAGAATCAGTGGCTCTCTATCTACTTCTAATTTAAATATAATTATTTATAATTGCCTATCAATAGTTAGAGTAGATTTAATATTTATTACCTTTATTGAAAAACTCAGAGTGCTTCGGCTATGGTGACACCTAGATGTACCGGTATGCGTCAAAAACAGCGGGAAGCAGCTAAAAAGATATCTTCAATTTATTTATTCATTTAAGCAATTTACACAAAAATGTTACAAATTACAATTAGGAAACATCAAATAAAATACCATTTAACTAAAACACGGCGTGAAATTAAACCTTATTGATAAATGATGCCCTCTGTCATATGTCACCCAACTAAGCAAAGCTTGTGCTTGGGCGGACATTCCATAAACAAAGGGTCGTTAAATACGTAGAGAAAATATGTTACAAAACATTTTTTTTAAATTTTTCAACTTAAATTAGTAGTTTAAAAGGAAATTTAAATGGCTACGTGTAATTTTTATTTAATACTTTGCTAAAAGTGAAAAAAAATTGACTAAGTATTAACGATACCGACATTTCTAAAAATTTACAAAACCTACATTCGTCCTCTGATCGAGTATGAACCCTAAGAAAAACACCCTATGAACATAGATTAAAAATCCTCAAACTGACAACTCTGGAGCAACGGAGACACAGAGGAGATCTCATAGAAACATACAAAATACTGAGGCAACACTACGACTGCCCAGAGTTGGAAAGCATGTTTGTGTTCAATTCAAACCATCACTTAAGAGATCACAGCCTGAAACTCAACGTTACAAGCTTTTCAACTGAAGCAAGAAAGCACTTCCTGACAAACAGAATCGGGAACAGCTGGAATAAACTGCCCGAGGAAGTTATCGAAGCACCAACCATAAACACATTCAAAAATAGGCTTGATATATGTATATTTAAAAAATGATATATATATATAAAAAAAAAGAAAAAAAGAAACTGCAACACCAGTTAATTTCATAGATATGTACATTGTACACATCAGCGTTAAGCTGCTAGTTCATCAACAAATAATAATATTAATAATAAAAATAACAGTACAGACCTGAAAAATTTAAAATACCAAACAAAAAGCCCTAATAATTACTAAAAATAGGAGGGGGTAAAAATAGTCATAGTTATTAAAATAATCGTAAAGTAATCACAATGTCAGAAATTCATATAAGTTGAATGTTAAAAATTGAGAATAGGTAAAAAAAAAGCAACGAAATAATGGTAATTAAAATAATGTAACAGTTATAAAAAGTAAACATAAACATAATCGAATAGTAATAAAAATAATATATAAATCCTATAATATCATATTAAATCAATTATTAAAAAAAACTGTTATTAAACAAATGAAAGCAGGTTATTACCGTCTTCCAGCAGCCACTTCTTAAAATATTGTTTGAAGACTTGCTGAGTGGGAATCTCTTTCAGATGAGCCGGGAGGATGTTATACAATTTTGGCCAAATAAATAAGAAATTTCTTTGCCCAAAAGTTGTTCTCATAAATGGTACGTTCATAGAATCTCCAGCTGCTCTCCTGGTTGCTAGTATTAGTTTTGCCTTTGATTTCACTAATTAATATACTTTTTATGTGTATGTTATTTGGTATCACTCATTTCACTAATTACCCATATACCCCTCTACCATGCATCGTATTGAGGTCAACATAAGACTTTTCACGGAAATCACTGCAGTGTCGTATCTAACACCACCTACCGTTTTAAACCAAAGACAGCAATCTAAACTTTTTTTATCTGTTAATATGTGTAAATTTAAGTTTAAAACATATATCTATTGTGACCTAAAATCATCTGGATACACAACTATAAACATTACTACGTGTACGAACAAAATTTTCAAATGTTAGAAAAATTTCGAATTTTGAAAAAAATATCTGTGCCTCAGAACCAAATGGACCAATGTCTTAAATCTTTATTTTTAATATGACTCTTTGTAACACATGGACCTAAATTTTGATTATTATTTCTATAGTTTTAAAGAAGAGCAGATACCGGATGTTTTTTAAATAGTGTTTGTTAATGAGTGGTAAAAAAATATCCGCGAACAAAAAGGTCCCATGTTAATTAAACTGTTTGTTTAATTATTTGTAAAATTTTAAAACAGAAAGAATTTTTAAGGCAATGTCAAAATAGGAAATCGAAGACTATCGCTGTTGTTTGACATTATAAATAGGATAAAACGAATTTACCGAGTAAAGTTTGTAGCACGTGACGTAGATGTTTCGGCGACGCTGCAGCAGTTGTTCAGGGTAACTAGGGTTGTTGACTACAGCGGGCGAGCCCGTCACTTCAGGTAGTTTTAACGATTAGTCGTTCTATCTCCCTGGAGTGAGCGCAGAAGACTTGGACAAAACAGTCCACCGTCTAGCTCCGCCACAAACCCGTAAGAGGCTAACGCCTTATCCGCGAGATAGCCAGGAGTGTTACCCGGCGGGCTTACACTCACGCCCTTACTCCCAATTGTGACCAGATTACTCCGGTCTCTCGATTGGTTACGAGTTCGTGGTCGCTTGCGCGGTCCTCTCCCTTACGAAGCGGTGAAACGGTGTATACCAGGATCGGATAGCCGATGGTCGTTTCAAGAGCAGTCGCCGTAAGGTCCGCAACCACCCTCGCTCTATAGGAAACAGTACTGTTTCCAGACTCCCCCGACTGTTAGTCAGAGTGCACAGTCGATTGGCTTACACCACACGGTGCGTACACCACACGGTGACCAACCCTGAACAGAATGGGTCTTCGTGGCCAACTCAGCAAGGGCTTATTAACTCCCTACACTCAGGGTAGACTAAAGTACTGTCAATGGTCATCCGTTGTTCTGCGGGTAGGCGGCACACTGCTGCTGCTATTATAACGGCGTAAATTATATCGGTGGGGTCGGTGCGCGCGAATTTTGTAAGGCCGCTGTGCACAGTACACTCACTGTATCCTGTGTCACGTCCTTGCGCTCGGCGATGGTAATTGAAAACATTTTAACCCGTTGAGTATGATACGACCAAATCTGGTTCTGAAACAATTATCCGTTGAGTATGATACGACCAGATCTGGTTCCGCGTTTTTTTTCACTTCTTTGACGTTCTCATATTTATTCATAATTATCTAATTGTTTTACAAAATGATATTTCAATATTCTATATCCGAAATTTCAATGCAATCATTGTGCAGTTGTTCTTTTTATGATTGGTGTAGTAGTTTCGTAGTTATAGTACTTTAAGGTCGATGTCGCCGAAAATCCTGCAAAAGAGACAGATGCATCCATGAAAATATCCATTTACTTCAAGGGTTAAGAAAAGGGTTCCACGTAGTAGAGAGTTTGTAACCGTCGTGTCTATTGAAGTTCGGGGCTCTTCTTATTTCAATGGCTTTTGAGATCAAGCCAGGAAAGTAAAACTGTTCTTTGGATAGAACAATGGGATTCTAAAACTGCATCCAGTGGTTACTTCCGCTATCCAATATGTATTCGCATATCGCTGATTTTATTGCTGAACGTTTTTAACCCCTCACGTTGCGAGGTAAAAACTCACCTATCACTTTTGCGAGCGACATATTCGCGCAAAAAATCGACGCGAGTCAACGGCCTTGAGAAAAACGATCATAACTTTTAAACCACTAAACGGATTTAAAAAAGATAAAGAGAAAAATGATCGCATTGAAATTTGACATATAAAACATTATAATCTTATCTCGTAAAACAATAAGGATAATAATGAATAAATATTACAAAATTGGCAAACTGAAAAAACTCGCCTATAAAATCATTTCGATTTTTTTGTCACAAAATACGTAAAATATGCAAAAATTGTAAATACAGTTATGTTCTTTATTAAATGCTTTACCAAAACGATATTTTTTTTTTACTTATTTGCATACAAAAATATTTATTTATTCAGCCAAGAAAAATTTTATGTATTCTCGTAAAAAAAAATTTTTTTAATTTTTAATTTGTGACTACTTATGGTATTTTTTTATATGAAATTCTTTCAAAATAACTTTATTACTACATCACACTTCTTAGAAATCACACCAGAACTTTGAGCTTTGTCTGATTGTATAGAAAAATCTAAAGTTTTGAGAGTTTTCGCGTCCGAACTTAATAATAAACTTTGAATGGTCATAATATAAAATTCGTTAGATTTTTTCGATTATATTGTCTTATCATAGACTTATTATATGTTTTATAACTAATTACTATACTCCAAAGAGTCACATTTCATCGAAAAACTATGGAAAATCGCACTTTATTCTCTCATAGTAATTATCAAAACAAGTTTCTTTGCGCGATTCATTTTACAAAAAAGATATAATTTTCAAAATACGCCTAATTATGTGATAACTTAGGATGTAAATGAAACAATACTTATTTTGTTAGTAAATTAAAGCGACATTACGTCATATTTCGCAATATATCGGGATATTTCATAAACATTACAAAATAATAACAACCATTTTTTCGCGAGCCGTTTGTTGTCGCGAAGTGTTTTCATTAAAAATTCGTGAAAAACAGCAAATGGAGTATTTCAAATGATTAATACTTATTCCGAAACTACTTAAAATGCATATTACTCACTGTTCTCCAGTAAATAACACTCAAAAACTGCACACACACACTTTTTATCACAAATTCCGCGGAGCCGTTCGCGGCCATGCGAATGCCGACGGGAGACTAGGCGTTTGACGTCTATGCTAACTTTTTAAAGTGCCGTTCGATTTATTGGCCGGTGGCCGCCGGATTAAAGATTATTTCGCCATGTCGTTCAGCCGTCAGAAAGCATAAAGTACGACGTTTCGATTCGTAAATTGCATTTTTCGCAGCGGCGAGCGCGATATCCCGTATGGGATGTTTCGGAAGTTAGGCGGCCGCCATACATATCCCGAAAGGGATGTTAAGTGCCAAGCGGGCAGCTTTGATGTGTTCTATCAGTCGGGTGGCTATGGGCCGTTTCGTTTGTCCAACGTAGGCTGAACCACAGGTGCATTCGTTTTAATACACGCCCGGCATTTAATTTATCTTATTTTTTACGATATTATATTAATCCGGAGCCATGAAACGATTTCGCTATAGGTATCATATTAGCCGTTAGCAAAAAGAGCTTAGAAATTAAGAAATCTATTCTGTGGCATCTAACTAATTCAATCAGTTCCTTTATCGAGACTAATCGAATCACATTGGCCCAGAAAAGTTAAATACGGCCACCCAGACGAAACTTTAAATATGTTCTCATGTTTTAGTCCTTATTTCTCCTTAGATGTTGGGTTTTTTACCCTTAAATGCTACAACTCCAGAAATAGACGCAATTATACACATTAAATTTAATCAGAATCCGCGGCCGTAATTGACACCAACACGACGAGATTGCAGTATTTAATGCTAAGGCATTAATAACTCATCTGAACCTTGACAACTCTGACACGGAGTACACATAATTGGAATCGACTATGCTTGTAATATGTGGAAATGAATGTCGACATTTACTGAGTTATCTGTTAGATAACATCTGGCATACATACGGCACTGAAATATACGAGTATATGCCAAATATATTGTTATCATTAGTCGAAAAAATAACCTTTTAACGCTTTGGATATAAAGTCTTTCATTATCTTTTGTAACATCAAAAATAATAATAATAATAATAGTTCTTTATTGTAGGAATTATTAAAAAACATACAATGTTTAATTAACAAACTGCCCAGAGAGCATACAACATTTTGTTTCAGAAGAAACTTCATGAAGAAGAAGCTATATAAGGCGCAATCAGTAAAACTAAAACTATCAACAATTAAAATAATCAATATCAGAAATGATCAAACACAAGCAATAATCATCAATAATCACATAATCAATCAAACTAATTTTTATAATGTTTTGTCCAAGAAGAATCTAAATACATTGTAATTACATTTAAATATAAGATACCATATAACTAAAACAATCAATAAAATTATTAATTCAAGTTAAAACAATCAACAAATGAAATAATCAGTATACGAATTACATTAAAATAAAGGGGCTGTAAAAAAAGTCATTTTGTAAAATTTATAAATTCCTCAAAAGAGTAAAACGTATTGGTTGTAAAAAAATCCTTTAAAAGTTTTTGGAACGTTCTGAGATTGCTATTGTCTTTCATGTTACCTGGTAGGCGGTTAAAATAATAAGGCCCTGAGAATTGGGTACTTTGCCTAGCAGCGTTTAAAACCACGCATGGTAGAATGAAATTATTCTTGTATCTGGTGTTTTTGTTATGTATATCTTTAAATTTTACGTAACTTTCCTTTTCGGTGTAAAAATCTAATAATAGCCTATATAAGTAAAGTGATGTGAGAGTCATGATTTTCAATCTTTTAAAAATAGGTCTACATGTTTCTATATGTTTAGCGTTGGCAATAATCCGTAATGCTCATTTCTGAAGGATAAATAAGGGTTCCTTGTGACAAGCGTAACAGTTTCCCCAGATCGTAATGGCGTAGCTCAGTATCGATTCAAAGTAGGAAAAATAAATACTCCTCGTTTCTAATTCACTCAGTGTTTTCCTAACTATACGCAATGCATAACAAGCTCTACTTAATTTATTCTCTAGTGCCTCGCAGTGTCTATTCCATTTCAAGTTATCATCGACGTGTACACCTAGGAATTTGACGCATTTAGTCTGGGGAATGACGTTTTTATTGATGTGCAAGGTTACTTGAGTGCCCGTATTGGAATTTTGTGTGCTTGAAAATACCATAAAGTTACATCTTATGACATTTGCTAATGACACTACTTAGAGTGTCCAGTGAACGTTTCTGGCAGTGAATATTTGAAAACGGTCAAATGGACCTCAAGTGGGTAAATGAATGTTTTGAATGAAACATAATATCATAAAATGTAGGGAAAAGCACATATATGTCATTCTCAAAAATCAGCAAAAGAATGCATTGAACGGTGCACTCAGGAATGCACAGCGCACACATGTAAGCACGGCCCATCAGGTCTCTGTGCTTGCTTTACTCTAGGCTTGGTGACCCGATTTTATATTTAGGCTTGTCTTTGGACAATAGACTGACGTGGGCCTAGCATTTTTTGGCCCAAGCCAAAATACGTAACTAATGAATCTATTTAAGCATTTGCGAAACGTTACAAAAAAATCGGTATTTAAAGTAGCATATTAAGATCTTATCTGTAAAGGCTATAGGCTTATAGCATATGGGACATTGGCTGGGGTGGCGCAGCTCTATCGCACCTCGATACTAGGGGCTCAAGTAGTGTGATCGCCTAAAAACGGTGATTTTTGGGATTTCAATGAAAAATGTTGAATCGGATGTTTCAAAATTTTTAGAATGCATTTGTGCATAAATTGTGATAGTAATTTTTAATTGTTTTTTTTTTATTTTCAGCATGTTATTCGCTATCTCCGAATTCACCACCAATTTCGTAAAAAAATCCCCCATTTATGCAGTGATCAGCCTGAAATAATAAAAAAAACTCACTAAACTGCAAAGTATATAATGACCCGGATTGTGAAACAAATTGAAATTTAACATAAAAAGTTTAAAATTTCGCCCAAGAATCTGATGATTTTTGAGCGAAATTTTAAACTTTTCTTTATAAACTCTGCCATTTTGTTGAATTAGTTTTATTTTTCACAATCCTGGGTCATTATACCTATGGGCAATACCTTCTAAATAATTGTGATTTTCATTACAGGCATGTGAAGGCCGCAATTACTGCAGCAACCAGGGAACTTTTTTTTGAGACTTCGGAGAACTAACAACTTACTGGCTAATAACTTACTGAAAATAAAAAAGAAATATTTAAAGAAATACTATGTATACATTATTTATTTATACTCTCAAACTTTAAAACATTCGATGCAATACTTTTCTTTAAAAAAAAACAGCTTTTTTAGGCGATTACACTACGTAGGTGTGCCGTTTAATGCTCAGAAAGCGCTGTTAACCGTTAAGATACCCTTCCGAACAACTATTTCGTGATTTCTCTGTTCCTGATGCCTGGCAAACTTTTTCCAAAACGATAATAATATAATATCATAGTCATAAATAATTGCATTAACAACAACAGTTACAATTAACACAAACTGGTAACTAAGAGAAGTTACAAAATAAATAAACTTAATAGCATTTATGTACAGGGATACTTTATATTATTGTCAATATTTTTTTTCCCTTTTATTTTTTATAAATTGAAGAAGGTCACGCTGCGTGGATTGAGGTCGGCTCTTCTATTTTTTAAAGAAATTTTAGTTTCCAGATGGCTTCTTTAATGTTATTGCAAAATTTCATTTATTAAATTTTTCCTAAATATTTAATTTTGTTTCGGGGTAGGTACACATAATCATTCTCCATCAGAACATTTGTTAAATATTTGCGTAATTCTAAGAATTATTATGGTTACCTATACCTATACATTTTACATACAAAATACGGACCATAGGTAACTGTAATTACCTACATAGTGTAGACGTTCAATAATGAGAGCTGCGAACCACTTAATTGATTTCTTGAACAATGACTTGCACACTACCAGCAACGTACAATATTCAACAAAGCAGCGAGCCAAAAGCAATTAACTATGTATGTTAGACGAATAGATGGTATCCCCCGCTCGGTAACGGGCAGATAACAGATATAACATCAGGCTAAAATATTATATCTTGTGTGTATTTATTACAAATTAATAAGTTATGCAGATATGAAAGCAGATATGAAAAAAAACTAGGTTAAATTCTCTTTGCTTTCCGATGCGTTGGAAATGCCGATTATATGCTAACATAAGAGACACAACCAAAAAAGTGCGCCGACATAATAATTAGCGTTCGTAAAAATCGTAGACAAAATAAAAGTTAAACGATATCATCTATACTATAATATTATAAAGAGGTAAAGTTTGTGAGGTTGTAGGAAGTAATCTCTGGATCTACTAAACCGATTTTGAAAATTCTTTTGCCAATCAAAAGCCACGCTATTTGTGAGTGTCATACGCTATATATAAATCCGAAAAATGCAAAGACTTTTTCGTGGTAGTCGGATTTGCAAAGTAAGTCGGAGAAAAAACGCTCGAACGAAAACGTTTCTAACTAACGCTACCTTAACAATGAGAGATATGTGATTAAATTTTAGAGAAACGTTCTAGAGCTTAGTAATGCCTACAAAAAAGTCAGCGACAGCATATGTCTAAATTTTATATTTAAGTCACAAAAAAAAAGTTTTTTATATTAAAAAAATAATTTAAATCGTTAGGTCACGTTTATTGGTCATATTATCAACAATTATTAATTCACATCAAAATAAGTAAATTTATCGTCTCAAGTGTTTAAAACAAAAGACTTTTTATATTTTACTGCATATAATTTCCTTTTTACTGTATTAATGGTTAAAGAGATAAGACACTCACAATAAGGGTAATATAGTCAAATTGGCATTCAAATACATACATACATATGCAGTAAAAATATAACCCTTCTTTTGGCAGTCAGGAAATAAATCATAGCACTCAGTACTAACCGAACCACACTCATAATTTCATCACAAGTACAAAGTTTTACCGCCCAAGAAAGTGGGCACGGGTCAGCTAGTTCATAAATAAAGTATGTGCAAATATAATATAGTATGCATAATAAAAGTAAGTATAAAAAATATGACATTCAAAATATGCGTCAAAAAGTGAATTGTCTTTTTCAAATAGTCAATAAAAATCGAATCGAGAATCAAGGTACAATTTCGGTAGCCGAAAATCACACGTAGACGGAAAAAGTTGCAAAATTAGATAGTTTTCACCTCTTGCAAGCACTCAAACGCTTCATATAAACAAAACAAAACTTAATTAGAGAATCTTACCTTTCCTTGATTATACAGATGTGGCTCATCTTTATATATCAGAAGAAATGTTCAACAAACTCGAACGTTTTAAAATGTGTTCATGTGATTCGTCTTCGGTCTGCGTAAGTATCATCATGGCTATGAATATAGGGCACATTTAAAGAGGTTGTCAATACACCAAGGAAAAAAAAATTCTTATACTTGTTCTCCTCTATCGGGTCCTCTTCCAGTTAAACCATCCTGTCTTCGCAAGATTTTAATCCATAAAATTCCCTCATTTCAAAGACCACCTCATGCTTCGATCCGCCTTGACAATTAACTAAGAAATCCTAACCATATTATTTATTGATGCTTTAACTCTTTCATTGTCTATAGTGCAAAACACGAAATTATCTCCCAGCACGTAATTAAAAACATACGAAATTTGTCTTGAGAAAAATATGTACGTAGGCTCCTTAACTAACGATCTCTCTAATTGCAATTATAGTTGAATAAGGCACGGTTTCATAAAGACGCTACGCTACGTTTGATAAAGTATGAAGCATAATGGTGTAAGATTATTGCCGGCGTGGTTTTTAATGTTGCAAGACCATGTCAAACGTCGTTACTGAATTTGCGTTTCTAGAAGTGGTATACGCACTGCATATTTGGAGCAGTCTCTCTACCAAAACGCCAAAATCCGTCAGTTGTATTGCTATAATGTAGCCGTGTCCTTATCGATTCTATGATGCATCATTATCGATCATTACATCAGTATGTACCGCCTGGATTATTCTTTTATTTAAGTGCCTGATTAAATAAAGGCGTTTATAGACATTGATATTTTTAACACACCCATCCGGGTGTACTTTAGCTGGTATACATCTATCCATACTTTAAGTAGATGCTTAAAATCAACATGTAAGAGCTAGCGATATTTTAAATTATTTTAAAACAATATTGTACTTACCAATGTAATATAATGTACTATTTTTTATTGCTAATTGTTATATTATAGTCTTCTCGGGTAATTGGAATAATTTTGGAATTATTTACTGTATAACAATCTTTGGTAAATTAAATCTCAAGATTAATTTAATTGGTTATCGTAAACAATTATGAAGTTGTAATGGAAATAAATACTCTGTATGCTGTATTCTGATGGATTAGGACGTATAAGATCCATACACGATAGAAAAGTTTTCTGGACTATTGCAATGCATTAGGATTTGGTGCAATTTCCATATTGCATTCCATATTGCAATAATTTCCATATTGCAATGCATTAGGATTTGGTGCAATAAAATTTTGTTATAGCTGTACATGTAATGGCGTTACATTTAATGTCATTTGATAATATGTGGCTTTCTATGTAAACCTAACCTGATATAAAGATTTACCAGTGCATCACAATTATCTAGCAATTCCATTTCCCCATAATGACTGCTAAAATTATTTTTCCTCGTTTGCCTTCTTTAGATTCTTTTAAGGTTTACCTCAAAGAGTACTAACTCTTTATAAAGTAAGCAGGTTATCCCCATTCACTCTCCTTTCTCTTCCAATTCCCTCTCTTTAGCGATTCATTGCTTTATGTGTAGCAGATTTTCTGTATTTTATACGGACAGATTTACCGTATTTTTACAAATATTCATATAACTTTAATTAGGAATATTTATTTCCACAACGCGCACATATACTACATATATTATGATTAAGTTATTTGAAAGATATTTGTCATGTGGCAAAAAACTTGCCTGTTTTTAGTTTTAGTTTTAAGTGTAAATAAAAAGTTAATTTTTATTATTATTGGATTTACCTAATAGTTTATAATATTTGAAATACTTTATTTTTTATCTGCGCATTCAATGTGTTAATTTGTCATTATTTTAATAGTTGACAGTAACATTACGTATCGTAATAGGTGGTAATAGTTGACAGTAACTCACGTATCGTAATAGGTGGGGCACACTGATATGATTGGGAATAGGGAAAACGAGGAACAAGAAATGATCAATAATATATTTTTTATTTTGAACTACTCTCCATTAAAATCAACCTATTTTTGCATTCGAACGAGCTGACTTTTGTATCAGCAATTTCAATACGAAATAAGACTGTTAATATGGCCATTTCAAAAGCTTGGACAGCTTCTTCGGGCCTTTAAGCTGCTGACCACGTAACTTATTTTAATACAACTTATAAGTGTTTACAACTTCGGTAAAGACTTTACAAATGATGATCCATATTAAGCTGTTATAAAAACGCCTTTATTTTACGAGCAGTGTAAGAACTCGTAAATATCGTAGTGAAGTTTATACGACGATACTTTTTAATATACTCTTAATATATACTAAAAATAAAATGACACCTTATAATCAACGAGTTGGAAAGACGAGAGCAACAAGAACTGGTGATATGTTATAAATAGGATAGAAAACGAATTTACCGCGTGAAATTTGTAGGACCCGACGTTTCGGTGACGTTGCAGCCGCCGTTGTCTAGGGTAGACTAAAGAGCTGTCAGTCCGTTGTTTTGCGGGTAGGCCGCAAACCGCTGCCGCCACTGCGTAGGTTATAACGGTGGTGGGGGGCCGGGCTCGGAGCGCGGGAATTTTTAAAATCCGTCTTGCACACAACACTCACTGTATCCTGTTTTACGTCTTTGCGTTCGGCGTTCGGCGGCGGGAACATTTTAAGAAGAGGGTTCCACGTAGAAGAGAGTTTGTAGCCGTCATCTCTATTGAAGTTCGGAGTTCTTCTTATTTCAATGGCTTCCCGGATCATGCGAGGAAAGTAGAATTGTTCCTTGGATAGAACAATGGGATTTTGAAACTGCATCCAGTGGTTACTTCCGCTATCCAATATATGTTCGCAGATCGCCGATTTTTCTCGCTGAACGTTTTTAACAGCTTTGATGTGTTCTGTCAGTCGCGTGGCTATGGGCCGTTTCGTTTGTCCAACGTAGGCTAGACCGCAGCTGCATTCGACTTTATACACACCCGGGGTTTGCAGTGGTATTACATCCTTTACAGGCCTCAAAAATCGAGCTATATTTTGGGTCGGTTTGAAGATCGTTTTTATATCGAATCTGTTTAGCATCTTACTTATTCGATCAGTCACGCCCTTGACGTATGGTAAGAATGCTCTTGATCTGCTCGGTTTTTGAGTTTCGTCCGTATTAGATCGTGTGCGTGTCTCGTGATATTTTCCGTATCCATTTTTCCTAAGGACATCATTGACATGTTCCATCTCCTTCGGAAAATGCTCAGTGTCGCATAGATCGCGTGCTCGATTCACGAGCGACGTTTGCACTGAACGTAGATGGTAGGGATGATGGTGTGAGCTTGCATGCAAATATCTGTCCGTATGTGTGGGCTTTCGATATACCGTATGTCCGAGAGTATTGTCACTTCTCCTCGTCACTTTGACATCCAAAAATGGTAAGGAGCCGTCCTTCTCTACTTCATAGGTGAAACTGATTTTTGGGTGTATGGAGTTTAGATGACCCAGGAATTCTTTCACCGTTTGAATGTTGCCTTTCAGGATGCAGAAGGTATCATCCACGTAGCGAAGCCAGAGAATGGGTTTAATTTTGGAGGTTTTTATGGCTAATTCCTCAAAATATTCCATATATAGGTCACTAACTATCGGCGATACGGGGCATCCCATTGCTACTCCGTCGATTTGTTTGTAATAATCGCCGTTCCATAGAAAGTAGCAGGATGTCAGGCAATGTTGAAGCATGTCGGCGTAGCTAATAGGGAGTTCCTCAGACCTTAGTTTATCTCTCACCACCGTAAGACACTCCGAAATGGGCAAATTCGTAAATAAAGATTCGACGTCAAAGCTCACCATTATTTCGTCTTCGGCCAGTTTTAAGCTTCTAATAATGCTTACGAAATGTCGCGAGTCTTTCACGTAAGACGTCGTTTTGCCCGTAAGCGGTTGGAGGACACCAGCCAAGTGTTTTGACAGAGGATATGTGGGGCTGTCGATTTGGCTCACAATCGGTCTCAATGGTGCATTATCCTTATGGATTTTAGGTAAGCCATATAATTTCGGTGGCTGTACGTTACGTGGTTTAGTGAGATAAGCTATTTCTGGGAGGGAAGTGACAGATTTATCGATTAAAACTCTCGTTTGCCTGGTAATTCTGCTCGTGGGATTGTAATTCACCTTCTCGTAAGTGTTGGCGTCTTCTAAGAGCGTCCCAATTTTTCCGCTCGTAGTCCACAGTATCGAGTATCACGGTTGCGTTGCCTTTATCGGCCCGCAACACAACTACGTCCTTATTATCCCGCAGAGATTTTAAGCTTTTTCTCTGGGCGGCTGTGGTGTTCGACTGTGGGAGCTTGGCCTTGCGTACAAAGACAGCCACATCCTGTCGCAGTAAGTCGGCCTCTGGCGCAGGGATCTTGTTACGAGAGATGACTTCTTCAATGCCACCGATAATACTTTCCACAGGCAAACGGTTCGGTGTCGGTACATAAGTTAATCCCCTGCTAAGAATTTCTGTCGTCGGCTGGTCAATGTCAATTGTCGAAAGATTAATGACAGTACTTACAGCGTATTTCGGTACCTCCTTGCGGGAATGCCCTGCGTTTGCCAGGCGCAGAAACTTGGCATTATGCGACTCCTCACATAGCACCGTGGTACGTTCCGATTGGCTGAAGGAAACTCTGTCGCACTTGTGAAAATCCTCGCCACTTAATACGCTGCTTAATTCTAGATGAAGAAATAATAATTCTTTTTGCACATTATCGAGTTTGTACCGATTGTTTTGGTGATATGTTGGTGCCAAGATCTTACACAACATTTGGCCAGCGCCATTTCACGTTCATTGGCCCTAGAATGTATAACAATCTTCCCGACGCAATTAAAAGTAGTGAGAACACATCCACTTTTAAAAAATCTCTAACGGATTGGTTGTTGGAGGTGGGTAGGGACGGTTTAGGGAATATGTTGACTGTTGTATTTTGAATGATAGTATTTAGTACTTAGTAGTTAGTTTTTCCATGATAATTTTAAATGACTATTATAGGTATGTGAGCGTCATATCAATATGTAATTGATTTATATATGTATATTATTTTAGTTTTTATTTTATTTATTTTGGTTTTATTATTATTTTCGTATAAATATATGTATGTGTATGTGTGCATACATGGATATATATTTTATCTATAGATGTATATAAGTATCTATCCATATTTGTATATGCGTAAATATTTGTAGTTTTAAAAATAAGTACTAATTACAGATTAAGTTGACAGTGCACACTTAATATCATCATTAAAAGTATGCCTTAGAATAGGCCTAGGCCTAGTTAGGCGACTGTGTCAATCATAAAAATAATGTCGCATCAATTTCTTGCTAACATCTTAATCAAATATGACATTAACTTTTTACTAGATGTGTTACTATTAAATAAATAAAATAAATAAAAAAATAAATCCTCCTGAGTTCATCCATAATTTATAGCAAACACACAGAGTTGTACCAATCTACAAATATTTTTTTCGTTCTTGTATAATAATTCTAACAACGTATCCTGATTTTGAGGGAATTGAATCGAGGGTTTTATCGAAATGCATGCGAAAACAGACACCTTTTGTAGAATGAAGCTGTCTTTTAAAGACTTAAACCTCTGATTGTCCTAGCGATCTTTAGTTCTTTAGACAAATTATGCAATATTCAACGGAAACACCAGTTGGGATATATGCGGAATCTGCGTCAGTAGGTAAAATATGCGGACTCCATATTAAGTACCGTTAATAGGGGATTCAGATTAAGGCAACCAAACGTTGATGACACATGGCGGTGGATTAAGAGATGCGTTTTTAATCGCATTTTTGAAATGTTACGTTTTAATAACGGCGATTAACGCTACGTTACAAAGAGCGACGGAGACGCCAACAATGGCCAACATGTCGATCTTTTGTCTAAGAGGTTATGCCATTTAAAAAAAGGCTCAATTTAAAATGCTGCGTTTAATAACATCCTATGGATGACGTTGCGTGAAGGCTTTTTATATCCAACTCATTAAGTAGAAATATCTGGGTAACAGTCATACCATACCACTTTCCAGAGATATCCGACTCTGATCATAAGATACCATTTAATGTCTTTCTTTATTAGCTAGCATATATCAAAGATGTTTTCTAAAGTAACATATGTTACAACTAGAAACCGGAGTTCATGAAGTGGCATGATTTACGGAGCTAGATTATTCTGAAGTAATCGATTCTTGATAATTGTGGTGTGCTATAGTAGATATGACAAGGGAGGTATCAAATACAATGGCAATAATTGACTTTTTGTTTAACAAAATCATCAATATTTGACTTTTTATTATTGTCATATTTAGCTCTACGAGGTCGAGTTATATTACGTTTATTTATTAAAAAAATATTTTTTATAAAATATTGATTTGCTTACAAAAACAACAGGAACTAATTGGCAAAACATTAGCCTTGTGCTCATTCGATTCTGTCACCCAACTAGTACTAACCCGTTCTAGGGTGGACAAGGCTCTAATAATACAATAAATTATTTAGGAGAGTTAGTAAAATGCCGATAAACCTGAATTGCCTCAAAATGTGGTCCTCAATTCCATTATAAAAGCGGCAATAAAATTGAGCATATCTTTCCTTTAAATAGAGTGAGACAAATGGAATAATAATTAAAACTAAAAAACAGAACAAGAAAGTTATAAAGACGAAAGTCATATCATAACGATCATATAGTCTAAAATATGATGTGTAACCGTCCGCCTTAGAACAGGCTATTGCCTAGTTAGGCGACATTAAAATAGGATCACTGGCAACAGTTTCTGGTACAACATTTGATGAGTTTCTTGCTACTGGATTCTTGGCTATGACATTATAATTTTATAGGCCCATTTACTGTAGATACTCGGAAATTATTAAATAAATAAAAAAAAATATTGCAGTAATATAAAATCAAATATAGTAATAATAAAATAAAAACAAAAACATAATAATATATCGGAATTTTTCAAAAGCGAGGTGAGAAGTAATGTGAGGATCAATATTGTAATATTACGATAGCTAAGGTAGTTTTCGTACTGGTAATAAATGTCGGCTTGTCCGCTAGAGAGCGGCCGCCCGGCCGGTTGCAATGTCGCTGTAGGCGTTGTCTCTACAAACAGTGAAAGGGCGTTGCTTCCTAGATTGGGATAGCAAACCGGTAGTGTCGCTGTGTGCCGAGTCTACCATACCCCCTCCCTCCCCCCCCAAACCCCTACCAAAACCGGCTCAGTTTATCTCAGAACAACGGGCTCATTAATCGGATTACAAATCGAACTACTGTTTGTAATTGCTAAACTGTGTTACCAATTTCAACTAACCCGCTGCGGGAATAACGGCAATAAATTCTGATCTTTAATTACGAATATTTCTATAGGGAATAAAATACTTTATTTTATTCCCTATAGAAATTAGGGAAGAAAATAACTATACTAAAATTATATTTACTAATATAATATAATAAATAAAATAAATATAATAAAATAAATATAATATAATTAATAAAATAATTTACTTTTATAATATAATAAAAAATTATTTATAATAAAATTAACTTTTGGCTCGCTCATGAACAAAATTTTGATTAAAAAAAAGCGATTGTCAAATATTTAACAAATAAAAAAAAAGAAAATTGATAGGAAAGTCCACAAAATACTGAAAATACTGACCCCTGTGGACTGTCAGTAAAAGAAAGCCTATTATTTCCTCTTAACAGAATGAATGAATGAAAATCTCTACATTGGCCGACTTATTGCTACATGACAATATATTCCAGGTAACTAACAACTGATCTTGAGTGTGAGCGATCAAAAGAAGTTTATATGGATCCCTAGGTAAAGAGGCATATATTGCTACAATATCCTGAGCATATTGACACTCTGATTCACATTCCTTTCTTTAAATTTCCAATATCATTAATCAATAAGTATCAAAAGTAACGACAGAATAAATAAGAAAACATCACTTTTAACTTTGGATATTTATTTTATTAATATGGACGCATTTATTGCGGAGATTATCAAAGGAGAAGAGGGAGCTCGCAGCCTTAATTTCGCCAGTCTATCTTAGATGACTATGAAGAATATTCCGGTATCTTTATTAATATCTTCACGAGCAAAATAAGCACTTAATCCAAGGGCCGTTGGATAAGGGCCCCCTTAAACGTTATTTAATGACAACATTATCCACCCAACTTGATCCACTCAAGCAGTACGAGTTCGTCAGGAGAACATATTTTGTACCGAAATTTCAAGTGCCGCAGGGACAATTGCGACCAACTTCCAACATTAACCTCATTAAAAATGAATCGTTTGTTATTTCTTAACTTTTTTTTAATATTCCATTTATAGATTACATAAAATAATAATAATTGTTTTTGACAAGACGTTTGAGCACAATTTCGTTGGGATACAGCATCGCCTCACTAGACAAAAGCCTGTATTGGGGCGTGATATAGAAAACTAACGGTTGGGGGGAGGTTAGAAACTATAAATGAGAAAATAAAAGATACAGACAAGTCCATTATTATATCTTGAGCTGTTAAAATCTACCAGTGCACACAGAGAGCTAATGGGCCCTTGCCGAGTTGGCCACGAACTCCCATTTGTTCAGGGTCAGTCACACTCACGGGTCAACACCCACTCGGCGGCCTCCACGCATGAAGTGCGAGCCCGGGTAGGACTCTGGCCTGAGGGCTAGTTTCTTCCAGGAGTCAATAGATTGTGCACTCTGACTGACAGTCGGAGGAGTCTGGAAGCAGTACTGTTTCCTATAGAGCGGGGGTGGTTGCGGACCTTACGGCGACTGCTCTTGAAACGACCATCGGCTACCCGATCCTGGGTGAACAGCTGGGCAAAGGATGCGAAGGGAGAGGACAGCGCAAGCGAACTCGTAACCAATCGAGAGACCGGAGTAATCTGGTCGCAATTGGAAGTAAGGGTGTAAGTGTAAGCCCACTGGGTAACACACTTGGTTATATCGCGAATAAGGCATTGGCCTCTTACGGGCATGTGGTAGAGCTTGACGGTGGACTGTTTTTGTCCAAGTCTCCTGCGCTCTTATTCAAGGGAGATAAAACGGCCAATCAACAGAATTAAATGAAATTTTTGTCAGTCGTATGTAATAAAAATACACGCATATATTCATATAAATATTTCATGGTAGGGTTGGTTGTAAGAGATTGTTTAATCATATTAAACCCATCCGTTGTCAAATGAAATGATGGTGCCAAATGTCACGATGGTGTTAAACATTCTCTCTAAAATTTCTCAAAGTAGGAACAACCAAAACAAAACCATTCGCTTCTTTAATTTGTGATTTTTTTAAAGTTTCAAATTGCGTATTTTCCGTGTAAATGAAGTTTTAATAAATTGGCAGAAAACCTACTGGGCTTCAGATATTTCCCCCTTTAATATTTAATATTTTGCCTTTGACATGTGTGGAAAATCCAGATCCGCGACTTCCCACCCCGGGAATAGATGAAGACAGCGGCGCCGAGCAAATAATTATGATTTAATTAATTCCATCGGCGGCGAAACCCCCTTACTTTAGCCCCCGCTCGCCTTTGCCCCCGCAGCAAGGGGCGAGAAAATTTAACACGAAACGAGGTAAACACACGACAGCAGTTTAGCGAATTAACGTCGTAAACGCCAGCCATAAATGTTAATATGTGCGAAATTTAGTGCGCGGCTCTGCGGACGGCCGCAACGCGCGCGGCGCGGCGGCGTCTTCGTCTCGCACGCGGGCGCTTACGCCTTTTCGACACGCGCCGAAAGTTGCCCGGCGAATGGGCTTTACATAACGAGTAAAACCGCGGCGGCAGACAATAGCAGAAAGCCAGCGTGCGAAAAACAATTCGATGTACCGCAGGGGTCTGATTTGTTGCTTCATTATATTATTAACCCTTAATTACTCGCGTCAATAAAGTAACAATAATGCATGCGTGAGGCATATTTAACCTCGATTAACCTCTCTATATATTTATAAATAGAGGTTGTATGTATTGAGATCTATGTATGTATTGTAGATCTTCGTGTTGTACATATGTATTGAATTGCTTAGAAATAGTGTTATATACACCCGCTTCATTCCTTCTCAATATAAAAATGTTTGTATCCCTTGCTTTCGCCGCTGCCCCGCTCACTCGCCGTTTACACGCGCAGGATGATCACTGTAGATACCGGTTTCCATACTGCATTTTCACTAGTCAGCTATGCTAGTGAACTTAAAACATTACAATGTAAGATAATTAGACCTAATCACTATGCTATTGTAGTAATTATGTATAGTCGGCCGTGTAGTCATTATGTCGTAAATCTGTCATATTCACAAAAAAATGCTAAAATTATATAGAGGATTTTAATAAGAATTATTGTTCAATTCACAAAGGGTAAATAGAGATTTTTTTTCTCAATATACGGAAAGAAGTTTTTTATTAATCAATGGAATACTTAAGATCTACCTCTGATTTTCGATTATTTTGTTCCTATACATATAAAATACATATACAATGTAAAATATTACGACTAGTAGTTAAAACCGGTTCCGACCGGTTTCCAGTAGTTAAAACTTTCCCAATATTTGGTAGAAAAAAAATAACGAAAACCAAAGTATACGCATCTCAATGAATATTTTTTCCAAAAATGCTTAGTAATAATTTTAATTAAAGTAAAAATTGCCAGAAGTAATAATATGCAAATATACAAAGAGTAGTTAAAATTATTGTTAAAATCAGACGGTCAAGCAATAAGTAATCGTTAACTTGTATTTGTATTTCCTGTTGAATATAACATTTTGTCGGTCACAGACACAATTTGTAAAGTTAGACGCAGTTGAATACGATATAGTATACGGTGTTTTTTGGCTGAAACAATTTTATCCTATGTCACTTTGCTAGTACGATAAGTTAACATTTCAGATGGTACCATGTTTAGAGTGGCTCTTATATTAATTTTACTTGTTAATATTAGTGTACGATAAAATGTTATTGCGATAAAACGATAAAATTTATTTATTTATTTATTTATTTATTTGCAGCTGTTATAAAAACATATACAAAAAAAACAAGAACACAAAGATTAAAAATTAAAACTATAAATAGACAAAGACTATGAAATAAAGCTACAAACGCTGCAAATTAGGGGTATCCTCAGGATATCTCTTATCCTGGTTTTCAGGACACACCTATTAATTATTGATACATAGGTATATGATTTTTAAAATAAAATAGCCAAATCAAATAAATCTTAAAACAAAAAATGATAAAACGATAAATTCTTTATTGTGAAAGTTCACATTGGCAGGTTTATTATCTTATGAAAATCTCTTATAACCAACCCTATTATAAATTGTGTTTATGTATATGTGTATATTTTGTTATTGCATTCGATCGACATAATTCTAACGCAATGCCATTAATGTTATCCTAACGAAAAATGATGATCCAGACGGGAATCGAACCCGGAACCGTACAATGTAAGATCAGACGATCTAAATGCTATGCGACTTTATGACTTTTTTTACTGGAAAAGATAATAAAACGAAATTTTGGATATAATATTTTTGCCTGGATGATTGGCAGCGTCAAACAATAAACGTTGATATCAAACATCGATTAGAAAGAATACGGACTTAATTATGTTTTACAAATATTGTAAGCTTATTTGCTACGGCTGAAAGTTTTCTCTCAGTACAAATGTTTCAACCACCGGATCCAGATGACTTGGTCTCGGATCGCTTTCGCTTTTAGCGGGGATGCTCATGAGCCGGATTTATTGACCCGGATTGCATGTGGCGGAATTGCGTATCTTCTTTGCGTTGCTAGGTCCGATCACAAGGTGATCAGGTCGTGGCAGGTTCACTCCGCGTCGAACCGCGACTTCAGCTGCGACTATCTCCGACTATAAAACCAAGGCTGTAAACAGTCACGCAGATTCCAAAGCGACTGTGCCAGGACACAAACAGCTGATCGATGCGGGCGGCTGTCGACGCAGTAGTTAAGGGTTTCCACAGAACTGTTCTGCCTACAACTGATACTTCCTCCCGTCTCGCGGCGCCGGCACCACGCGAGCACAGTATACTGCATTAGAACAGTAAGCACACTTCTGAGCGGCAGGGCGATGCGGGGATATAGTGCGAGGGGTGATCGAAGCGAGGATACGTCTCGGCGATCCTCTTTGGTTGGCTTTACATGCACATGTAGGTTGGCAAATTTCTCGAACGTTTGAATATCTTCATCGGCGGAGTAGCGGCTATATGGTTGACTCGTAACGTCGCTCGTTTCGATTTCAATTTTGTTCTAAGAGAAACTACTCCCTGTATACTGTGACCCGAGCGACCGCTCACATTCATCCCCTTATGGTGACACATAATAATGACAATAATGAACAGATCATCCAAAATTGTTAAATGTTATCCATTCAGTTCAGTAGACACTTTCAATTCCAAGATTCAATTGACGTCATACCACCAGCAAAAGTATCTATTTGCCTGATGACTCAAAGCATTCAAAGAATGTATAAATTCGTCTTTCAAGTGAGTTTTCTTACGATGCAAATAATTAATGTATGAAAATAGCATCTTTAATGTTGTCTTTCACAGTTGTAAAAAATAATTCACACGAATATCCCCTTCCTAAGCACCAAACATCCAGATTTGCGGATATAAAATCTCATAAATTTAGCATATTAATCACTCTCCTCTACCTTATCAACGGTAAGCCATCTCTCTTCTATTAGCTTCTTTTAATAATTTATTGATCTAAATATTAACACTGTGTTTATACTATCATATATACGCCGAGGTAACAAGACTTCTACAAATGCTGGGCTCTGGTCATATAGACAACGCACGGCAGCCAGATATCCCACACCCTCAACAAAACTGCAGCGGCCACTGCCTACAATCTGCGCTTTTATAGTCTCCCTGTCCCCCTTTGTCTAAGCCCCATTTGTTATTAATAAACCAGTGATTCTAAATCTATGGTTTGTTTCTATCTATACATTTGATGTCTTTTGTAATATATATGTATATATATATTTTTATAACTTAACTACATATATTTGTCTTTATGTTTTTGTCGATGCTTGTACCATACTTGGCTATTTGTATAGCTGCTTGGGTCTTATTTTTTCTTATTTGCAATTAGGCAGGAGTATCCTGTTGATGTGCCCTATATCATAGTCGTTGCCATTTATGAATATTGCTATTGCTGTCATGAGAGCGATATAAGCATCATCCAGCATCGCACTCGGTATTTACTATTTTCTTAGCGTTGATTCTTCATAGGGTTTGGCGAAGTGAAAAAGGGTACAGGGCCGGCATGCTAGGCTAGTAAGCAAAAGTTGAAAACTATGTATTGTGCATAGTATTTAAAAAATTGCGTAAGAGCGGGTTCAACTCTAGGCAACCTCTTACAGTAAACCTAATTTTATTGAGTGAGATTGTCGGGTAGCATATTAAGAACATATACTAACCATATTTGTGCAAATTTAAAACTAAGGCTCTTTGTGGGATTCTCTATTAAAGTGAATTATCGATGATCAGAGTTCCCACTTCGTGTCGTTTCCTCGACAATTATCGGTTTAATATTTAGACCACTTTATTATCCCAAATAGAAGTTGTATGCTTGAGTGAAAGACTCGATTAATAATGAAATTATAATTTTTTTTAATTGTCATTCATTTGTCAGGCAAGTCATTGAATTTGTCATTTTTGTCTGTTTAATTACGTCAATTGAAATTGAAAATGTCACTACAGCTTCATAAAATTGAGAAGTCTAAAAAAGTTAATATAATTGTAATATACCTAATCAAATTCTCATAATTATTACAATTATTCTTTTCATGTCTTACTTCATTATTTCTATCTCAGGATGTTATAATGATCGTTATCGACTTGTTACCAAAGTCGGAATGATTTTGGGGGACGAAAAAAATCTACTGGCCCAACAAGAGTCCTACCTTATGATGATACTTGCTAGCCAGGGGGGCATGTTCATCAAATTTTAAAATTCTGGTTTGCACAGAATCTCCACATTTTGAGATCTTAGAAATTCAAAAAAATAGTTTATATAAAAGTCTCTGTATGTGTGTGTGTGCGCGCAAGGGTGTGTTTGTTTGATTATATTTTTGATTATGAAATTTTACAATGGGCGGTTTATTGTCATATGACAATCTCTTCCAACCAACCCTGCTATGATGTGTTTATATGCATGTGTGCGTGTAACCTGTGTGTAAGTGTGTGTTTTGTTATTGCATTCGATCGACATAATTGAAAATGCAATTCCGTTAATTTGATCCCAACGGAAAATGGTGACCCACCCGCGAATCGAATCCGGGACCTTACAATGTAAGATCAGGCGACCTAGCCACTATTCCACCGGGCCGTGTGTGTGTGTGTATTCGTTGTATAAAATTTACGCGGCAAATTCGTTTTTTAACTTATTTATTACTGTGTGTTATTATTAATGCCAGAACAGGAAACAAACGTTTCTTAGAATCCTGAGAATAATGCTTTTAACATTGTTTTTAGTTATTCATTATCTTTAAAATTATGGGATTATAAATTATCTATACTAATATTATAAAGAAGTAATATTTGTAAGTTTGTAAGTTTGTATGTAAGGGTAATCTCTGAAACTACTCATCCGATTTCAAAAATTCAATAATAGAAAGCTCCATCATTGACGAGTTCTATAAACAATATTTTATCGTGGTATATATTGGTTTTCAATAAGAAATCACGATATTTGTAAATCGAGTCGGAACAAAATGAGCTGGTGAGTTGTTTTATCGCCGTGCGCTGAAGAAACGGTTTGATATATGTGAATATATGATATGAAAATAATATATGACAGAAACATCAATCGGAGGTCTACAAAAAAGTCGACGAGAGCATATATCTAACTTATATATTTAAGCTATAATAACAGATTTTATCCTTTAAAAACAAAAAATAATAAGTAGGCAGTGTTTGTTGAATACATTAGCAATAAAATGAGAATCCTTATCAAAATAAATTAATCTATTACCAAGGGTGTTAAATCGATATGAAATTAGCCATAAGTGTTTAAGTGGTATATTTATAGAGATAACATAATATTTTGTGGTATATTTATAGAGATAACGCGTAGCGAGGAACAAGACGCGAACGTCTACAAGATAGGTAGCATCTGAGATGGGACGTCTTGCACTATATATCTAAAGGTATCGTCTAAAAAGGCAAATAAATACCACCGTACCTTAATTAACAAATAGTTTCGAAACTTTACGCAAAGCGAAGCCGCGGGCAACAGCTGGTATTATTATATAATTATTATCTTATAATATGTGTGTAATCCGGCCCTGTGCCGACAGTATGAATTCCACCGGTACCGCGGTGACTCGATCGTAAAAGCAACCCTTTCGCTAAGCGTATATTAAGTGTCTTGTTCATACAACGGCGCCAAGTTCTCCGCTAGATAGAAGCTACGTGTCTAATCTCGAATTTTACGAGTAAGCGATCTAATGTGCTGGCACGTGTACCTAACTGTACGCCCGCTCGCAAATTACCAGATAAGGAATAAGCATAGGGGAGCACAGAGCGCCTTGTCATCGGAACGCGCACTCTACTTTGTTTTATCCAGTCATTCCGTTATTCAAACCCAATTAGTCGAGTCATTCCAAATGCTGGTGTTTATTATTCCGACTTGACTTGCAAGTACTCGCAAGACCTAACTTTAATCACATGATATACTACTACTACTTTTAATCACACGAGAAACATGATGGACTAAGGAAACTTGTGGTTTCTGTGTTAAATTTTCAGGATTAAAAATCAAAATTCAAAAAGACTCAGAGGAAAACTTACAGAAATCGCAAAGGTATAAAGAAAAATGGCAAATTAATTATATTACACACCAAAATATGTATGCTACTCCTCGATTATGCCGGAAATATTACTATAATAAATTTCTGGACTTATCATAACACAATTATATGTTATGACGGAAATACCATTGAATGAGGATCAAGAGAATATCCCACAGGCATGGAAAGATGCTTCCATCTGCATGCTCTACAAAGGCAAGGGCGACGCTTCTGAGTGTGGATCATATCGCCAAATATCTCTCCTCGCAGTCGCTGGAAATTCCTAGCACATATCTTTAACTCAAGGCTAAGTGCACTCGCATAAGAGATCCTACCCAAGAGCTAATGCGGTTTCCAGCCCAGCAGGGGAATTATCGACGCAATATTTGTCTTGAAGCAGATGCAGGAGAAAAGCCTCGAGCAGCACCGTCCACTTTAAATCTGCTTCATTACTCATGAGAAGGCTTTCGACCGCGTCCCCCGGGAGGACCTTCTGGGAAGTCTTAAGGCGATCTGGCTGCTTCGCCAAATTTGTGAACATCATTACCAATTTTCAACCCAATGTTGGCTATGGTGCAGTCCAATGACAGCCTTTCTTAGGTTTTTCCGGTTACATGCGGTGTAAAACAAGGTTGCGTAATGGCCCCTACACTATCTGGCATCTTCTTTGGTGCCGTTATTTCTTATGCTACCCAAAACTGTGTCGACCCCATCTCCGTAACAGTACGCAGTGACAAAGGAATCATTGATCAGTCAAGGTTCAGCGCACAGACTAAATCCCGTTAACTGAGAATACTCGACGCCTTATATACTGACTACGGCTGATAGCCCTAGCAGACTCCAATCGTACCTTTATCATTTTTACGAACCTTGCAATAAATTCGGTTTGATATTCAGCACTCCCAAGACCGAGGTAATGGTTCTGCCTCCGCGAGGTAGTCCACCTGAAGAACCTAACATTCTCCTGGGTAACGGTGTGTTAGAGGTAGTATCTCACTTTCGCTATCTTGGAAGTGAGATTAGAAATGATAACCGTATGGACACTGAAATTCCAGTACGCATAGCTACCCATATTGCTATATGCTTCCGAAACGTGGTGCATCTACAGGAAAGAGATAAAAAAAACTAAACAACTTCCACATGAGGTGACTTCGAAATATTCTGAGAATAACATCGGAAGACCGTGTGTCAAATACGGATGTGTTAAGACTACGAAATTTGGTAGAAAGTTGCCTCCTTGGGTCGAAATCACATTGCGAAATTTCGGTTGGAAGATCTCCTATACAACTAGAGTTGTCAACTACAACGGGCGAACCCGTCACCTCAGAAAGTTTTAACGATTAGTCGTTAAAACTTCCTGAGGTGACGGGTTAGATCTCCCTGGAGTGAGCGCAGAAGACTTGGACAAAACAGTCCACCTTCAAGCTCCGCCACATGCCCGTAAGAGGCCAAAGCCTTAACCGCGAGATAGCCAGGAGTGTTACCCAGCGGGCTTACACTCACGCCCTCACTTCCAATTGCGACCAGATTACTCCAATCTCTCTATTGGTTATGAGTTCGAGGTCGCTTGAGCGGTCCTCTCCCTTACGAAGCTGTGAAACGGTGTATACCGAATCTATCGCGGACCACGGCATACTTTGCCCGGCTGTTCACCCAGGATCGGGTAGGCGATGATCGTTTCAAGAGCAGTTGCCGTATACATACTCCTATAGATCTTCTATACAAGCTACAATAATAATATTTAAATTCCGCCATGTTTTTAATCAAATAAGTGTCTTAACCTGGCCCGGACAACCTAACAATCGGACGCCAAATACTAAAAACCCCTTCTGTACAATATTTAGTAGTGATATTTTAGACATAAATGCATGTTACTCTCTAGTGATTATTTATTTGGTGCCGGTACCAGAGCAAGCATATCCGAAATAAAAGTAACCCTTACGTCCCCGCATAATTAACTCAAACGTAATTAAACAAATTCACAGCTGAATTGAATTTCGTAAACAGTATTGTAGCACTTAACCCCTCTTAATTGATTCAACATGATTCATAATTGAGTGTTAATTAACGCGTGAAATGAGAGAAACGGATATTTCGTATCAGAGTTGAGTTAATTCAATAATACTTAATTAGTCGCTCGTTAAAAATCAATTAATCCGATTATGAGTAGTTAATGGGATACAAAAATCGCGGCCCCTGAAGTTCCTCTAAAGGGAAAACAAATTTGGGGATTTTGTTATCTGATCGCGTGAGACGTTAATGTTGAGTGATATTTTATGTTACCTGCGATGTTATTAACTGAATAATTATAAGCGAATGAGGGGATGAAATTGAATTTTAGAGAGACGGAATAAAATTAGGTGGCGAACAGAGTCTTTTTAAAATAAAATTTTACAAATAACAATATTACATAATCTATCTTTATGTATGTTAGGCCAATTTTATTAAGGATACATTCTATCTATGTGCATTGTGTAGCCAAAATATATTTTTACTATAATGAAGCATACATCGGCAACAATAACTATCTTTATAAATAGGATAGAAACGAATTTACCGCGTGAAAATTGTAGAACCCGACGTTTCGGTGACGTTGCAGCTGCCGTTGTCCAGGGTAGACTGAAATAGCTGTCAATCCGTTGTTTTGCGAATAGGCCGCATACCGCTACCGCCACTGCGTAGGTTATAACGGTGGTGGGGGGCCGGGCTCGGAGCGCGCGAATTTCGAAAATCCGTCTTGCACACAACACTCACTGTATCCTGTCTTACGTCCTTGCGTTCGGCGTTCGTCGGCGGGAACTTCTACTTTCCTCGCATGATCCGGGTAGCCATTGAAATAAAAAGAACCCCGAACTTCAATAGAGACGACGGTTATAAACTCTTTTCTACGTGAAACCCTTTTCTTAAAATGTTCCCGCCGCCGAACGCCGAACGCAAGGACATAAGACAGGATACAGTGAGTGTTTTAATTACTACTATTTTATATATTGTGTTGAGTGGCTTTTAGTAGATAGCCATTAGAATTATTAACATATTTTTTAAAAGCCTTTGATTTGTTTTGTAATAAGATTTTACGACGAATAACTTTTAGTAGGTTCCAAAGTTTCTTAGATACTTAATATTTTTTTAAAAACATATGTATGTTAAGTAAAGATTAAAGTAGTAATGAGATTTACTACTTAAAACACAAATATGTTGAAACGTCCAAAAGCGGTTTTTAGCCGCCAATTGGACACGAAGTAAATGTAATGTAATGTATTTCGCTATTTTTATTACCTACCAACATTTTATTGTTTCGCTTGGAATAAACATAGCTACTTGTTTTAATTTAAGATAGTTTTTACATAAGCATTGTTTATATATAAATGTGGAGAATTTCGTCTTTAACCCTTGGAGTAAATGGGTATTTTCATGGATGCATCTGTCTCTTTTGCAGGATTTTCGGCGACATCGACGGCGCTCGACTTAAAGTACTATAACTACGAAACTACTACACCAATCATAAAAAGAACAACTGCACAATGATTGCATTGAAATTTCGAATATAGAATATTGAAATATCATTTTGTAAAACAATTATATAATTATGAATAAATATGAGAACGTCAAAGAAGTGAAAAAAACGCGCGACCAGATTTGGTCGACTCGTACTCAACGGATAATTGTTTCGCGACCAGATTTGGTTGACTCATACTCAACGGGCTAATAACTTAAATGCAGATGTTCTAATGTATATTCAATAGCCATAATTATTTTATTGTTAATTTAACCAAACTCTTCAACTGCTGACTATAAAAATATTGATTGATTATCTATTTTATCGATGTTACCTATATCAATATATCTTAATTGATCTGGATAATCGATGCCGCAATGTGCATCTATATTTATTAAACTTCCCTAATCTAATAAGTCATAGTGATTTACCTAAATAGGCAAATCACTTCCTCCAGCTTATAACTACGCCTAAGTGATGGTTTATTAAGTCGGAACCAAAGTGACATATTGCGTTATAATTGCGGTACGGATCCGACCCATAACTTAGCATAATAGGGACCTAAGGGGTTTGGCTTAGCCCAAATTGACCCTTTTCTTGCTATCTAAGTGACAGCGTCCTAGCATACGAAAAGCATCGATCGGCCTAAGATGAATGCAGTCACGAAGGTGTCAACTCTTTCGTTAACATCTTCACATTTTATTTTCCTGGCACACCAACCGAGAAGGAAGGAAAGTGTTGTGAAAGCGCTTGTATTTCGAGATGAAGACGGAAATAACCATTATGAGCCCCCTTTGAGACGACCAGGACTATATCCAGATTGAGATCTGTCTACGGGTCTGTGAGGCTGTATCTGTGTCTGTGTGTGTTCTTTCTTTACGATAGCGCCCAAACGCTCAATCTGAATGAGCTGAAAATTGGTATAAGGCATAATTTTTTCATGGCAAGAGTTTAAAAGATTGTGGTTGAAATCGGTCCACCAGGGGAGGGGGGGCACTAGTTATATTTCAACTCGAAATATTAGACTTTGAGACTGGAGATTTAGTAAACTGATGCCTTTTTGGCCCAAAATCACATTGCGAAATCATATTTTGCTTACATTATCTCAGTAATGATATTCAAATTACGCCAATTATTTTAATTAAATATTAACGCTATCCGTTGGCGATTGGCTCAAACCTGGCCTTAGATGAGAAACTAACCGCACTGCATGAGGCGTCGCAATGGAATCAAACCGAGTTAGTTCGCCTGACGAGAGATGACGTTCATCGATTTTATTTAGGAAATTAATATTCAGATGAAATCAGACCTTGGCTACTTGCCGGGAAAGTCTTGGGGCGACAAAACCGATTTCTTAATAATAAGAGTGTGTCTATTAAATGAAGCAATGCCAACTGCGCAAGCAAATAAAGAATATTTTTATTATATTAAAGAAGAGAAAATTTTCGAACTAAAATATGCAGAGTAGGTTGGTACTTATTCATTAGAATTTATGTTGTCTCAGATTCTGATTCCATTCGATTGAAAAGAGCCACAATAATATGTGGATTTAGATCACAGATTGTGATCATTGTAATATATTTTTAACGGCCTAATATTGACTTAAGCGGGGTAGATATCCATGCCGCCGTTTGTATGAGATTTATGATAAACATTGTGGCTTTATCAATGTCATCACTAGTCTTCAATGGGGTGTTTAGGTCTATGTTTATCTCTAAGTATGTCCTGAATGAATCCCAGTTAGTATTTTTGTAGTATAAGAATTCTTTCTTAGGTCTTTCGATTATTGTTGTACTTATGGTGCCTATCACTGGAGCATGATCAGAAAAACCATTAAAACTGATCTATACTTTAAGGGTTGTCTCCGAAACTTTTTTCAGAGACAATTCTCGAGTTGTCACTTTTTTTCCTTGTGCATTATTTTTAACAATATCAATATCAGTAATAATCCACAATAACAATATAAAAATTGCGAAAGTATGTCAAAATGTAACTTCACTTTGCGGTTGTATGACACTCGCTCGGGGGTAAGTCAAGGATCTAACCTGGGACTTTTTTTCTTTAACCTACTAGTGAATAATTGATTGGAAGTCATGGAGTCATCTCAGTGTCTCATGCTCCAAACCAAATACTGGGCCCGATTGCGTTTTTTGCGAACTAAAACTACATAAAGTTAGTCCAAGCGATTGAGACAGAGCAATACGTTAGAGCGGAATATGAAACGAACGATCGTCGATAAATACTACCTGCCGAACTTATACTCGTCCGAATAAATTCGAGCATATTACGTGCGGTGTAAGATTTGACCTTGGCAGGCAGTTTTAATGCGAAAAAGTGTCAACCGGTCATCTCACACTCCGCTCTAGCGTATTGCACTGTATCGTTCAAACGAACTAATTTCTGAGTTTAGTTCACGAAGAAACGCAATCGAGCCCACTATTACAAAAATATACGAAATGTCTCCATAGTTTTATAACAACATGTAGGCTAATCGTACCCATGCAAGCCTTGGAGCCATACGTAACGTTAAGGTCCGTAGCACTCATACGCGGCACTTTACCTGATGACCAAGATCGTTATTTGCTGTTCTGAACTATCGTTGAAAGGTACTGAGAGCGGCAACGTCGCGAACGTCGAACTTAAAAATTTATTAAGCAAAATACGAAGGACTAGGTCCGTTGGACCAATTAGCGAGTCCTTAAGTATTAATGTCGATTAGTCCCTATTTCGCCAGCCCTGCTCTAGGAGAAAAGTCTATTCAAACCTTCGGTAACTTCCATAATGAGAACTTTCATTCGCCGTAAACCTTTTCAACGCGTCGCTCGTGAAATTAAATGCATCAAGCGGCAACTTTCCTCGTTGGATACGGAATTTCCGTTGATTTTTTTTAATGAATATTCCGCGATGGTTTTCGCTAAGCGGCGTTTTTCGTGCGGGGAAGACACAAAAAGGATAACGTTTTGTTCGCGTGTCTGCGGATTGTATTCAGAGACGCCGTCGCGCCCGGCTCGGCAATTTTAAAAGGCCAGTTTTCAAAAGTTTAAAGTCTACACTTTATATGATGTGACGGAGAATGAAAATAAGGCTTTCGCATGCGAGAACTGGCTTTCTTTATAGGTTCGTGACTGGAGCGTGTTGTTTTAATTAAAATATAGGTAGCTGCTAGTCTACCCTGCATATGGGAAATACGGGGGCCGTTTCATAAATTTATTTATTTATTTATAACGTACAAGAAAAAAAATACAAGGACATACATACTGTTGTACATGATAGAATAGAATAACTTTATTGTGCTATAAAAACGTAACTTAATGAATATTACACTGGTTTTATAAAAAAGACAATGTATGTACAAATGGCAGACTTGTCGCTATAGCGATATCTTACAGTCAACTATGAATAATTAAAAAACAAACAATATTATAGCGATAAACATAGCTCTATGCATATAAATATGCTAGCATATCCGATATGAGGCGAAATCGCACAACCAACTATGTAGACCTAGAAAGTCTGTCTCTGGCTGTGCTGTGTTACACCAACTGTATGTTTGTTGACTAGCGAACTGACGAATTTGATTAATTTTCAAAGATTTCTAAATCTAACAAATGTGTGTTTTTACACAAATTAAAGTAAAATTTAATATAGAAATAAAATATGTATGCAATTATGGCCAAAAAAAAATAACTTTACATAATATTCAATAAATTTAAGTGGAAAATAAGTAATAATATATACAAATATATGAATAAAAACTACATTGTAATATAAATGTATAAGAAAATAATATGTAATATTGCACAATTTTACAAATACATATTTTTTTATATTCACCCTACAGTAGTAATAAGACCTTTAGTTTTTGAACGCCCAATATCTAGAAGCTTGTTTTTTACTTTACCTTTAAAAGTTACATTATTTTTCACGTTTTTCGTGGTTTCACATAGTGAGTTGTAAAATTTTTGGACGATAAAAAAACATTGTATTCGGGCAAATGTGCTTTTTACCTTTGGATACACACATTTTACTTTTCCGGCCCACCAACGAGAAGGGAAAGTGTTGTCAACGCGCAATTTTTTTTCAAGATGAAGACGGAAATATCCGTTTTTAGCACCTCTGAGACGATTAAGACCATTTCCAGATGGAAGTATGTCTGTGTACCTCTGTATTTATGTACATTCCTCCATGATAGGGCCCAAACGCTCAATCCAATCGAGCTGAAATTTGGCGTAGGTACAGGTATCATTTATTCATGACAAGAGTTATAAAGGTTATGGTTGAATTTGATTTACCAGGGGGCGCTAGTCATATTTCAATGTCGGTATATCGGCACTATAGGGTGTTCAGAAACAGTAGTGGGTGTTTTAAAGTTGAATAAAACAAAAAATATAAATTATCAAAAATATGTTGGTATTTACTGATCTGGAAAATTATTTAGAAACGATTATGTTGTTTAGATGCTGACATTTACGCTGCTGACACTCCTCTAGCCTCGAACGAAGATTGGCACATTGCTCTCAAGACTGCCGCCATTTATACTATGATATTTTGCTTCAATTGTGTCAGATTCATTGGTTTGTTTTCGTATACCTTACTATTTATGTATCTCTAAAATAAATAGTCGAGTGGATTGAAATCGGGGCTCCCGGAGCCCAGTTAATGGTGGTTCTAAGAGAAATCACAATGAATTCGGGAATAATATGCTTACAGCCTCAATTGGCATGTCAGATGTAAGGAAAGTTGCCCCATGTTGCTGAAATCATGTTCTTGGGTTCAAGATTGGGTTCTTAGGTTCACATTATGTTCGTGGGAAGGAAAACCTTCAAACCATTGCAACTTTAGGGCCATGAAGTCTCTTAACATTTTTAAGAAACTATCACTATTTACAGTGAGTGCTCGCCCTCGTCGTTCTTCGAGAAAGTGAGGACCAATGATGCCTTTACTAGGCATTGCAACCCATACAAAGGCCTTTTGGGGTATGAAGTGGTCGTTGATGATTTCTTTCAGGATTCTTTCTTGCCCAGTAGCGGCTTGAAAGAAGAATTCTGCTTGTTGACGTGATCATTTAAGTGGAAGTCGGCTTCGTCGCTAAACAGAATGTTTTCAAAGGTTGAACCGCTCCAGCATTTCATTTACAAATTTAATCGCTTAACATATTCAGTGTTTTTTAGTTTTTGAAATAACCGAATTTTAAAGGCCTTGAGATGCAAGTCTATCTTAGAAATTAACTGCAAAGACATTTTTTTTATGTCGAGTAATTAATTTCGCTTACGAATTGATAGAGATAGATTCTGACGACATGAAGCCCCTACTTCTTCGTTCGTTTCTTGACCTCAAGGTCACAAAGGTTAAAACGCAGGTCAAAACGCAGGTCAAAACCTCAAGGTTAAAACGCAGGTCACCCGCGATTGTAAAAATCGCGGGTGACCTGCGTTTTAAATTCCTTTCCCGTTATTTTCAGACATCCGGATCAATCTTCTAATGACATAATCAGTTGGTGCACTACGTGAATGATATTCCGCACGATTAAAACGTTGAGCGGTAACTGTAGAGTCACTGTTGCGGTAAAACGCGAAAATATCATTTAGAAATATACGACGAAAATAGATTTAAAATCGAAATAAAATTAAAGAAAAGGTCAAAATCAAGTATTTTAAATAAATAAAAATTTGAATTTTATTCCCAAAAGTTTCTTTATTTTTTTTAATTAAAATTATTAACATGTTATATTATACTCCTATGTTATACCTGGTCATAGTATGCTCCTTTTTTGCTGGGCAGTCGTGTAATTAATAATAATAATCAAAGAAAACATAAGAATAAT
The DNA here is from genome assembly GCA_944548615.1 of Micropterix aruncella. NCBI lineage: Eukaryota > Metazoa > Arthropoda > Insecta > Lepidoptera > Micropterigidae > Micropterix > Micropterix aruncella. The sequence continues at coordinate 18,436,159 of OX155968.1, read as the reverse complement.
TTTTTTTTAAACATTTGCATGACAGATCTAATAAATCGATTTTTAGTCTGTCCTGTAAAGGAAAAATATTTTTTTTAAAGGACATATCACCATATTACTAACGATATTTATATTTTTGGACGTACCATGGCGTAAAATAAAAATACCAATTAAATATTGTATCAATATATTTGTTTATTTAAATTCCTTCAACATTACAAAATTTTCATGACCAGTAGCAATAATGAAAACACACTGCAGCATCTTGATCACTGCTTCAACACTGCCTGACTTGGCCTAGGTAAAAGTACCAGTAAAATTATTTTACACGTGCACACGTTTGGTTATAATTTAAAAACAAAACAAAAGAATTCCAACTAGGTTAAGTATTTAAAAAAATCATAAAATACCATTTATATAAATTGATTTAAAATCGAAATAAAAAAAAGAATAAATTTTACCCGCAAAACTTTCTTTATTTTTTTAAAATAAAATTATTGACATGTCCTAATTAAAAATAACACCATCAGTAATAAAAAATACATAAATAATAATTTTATTGATTGTCTCTTTTTACGCGCTACTTCTTCTTCAAGCGTCGATAGCATAGAATCGACTTTCCGAATGATTGCCATTCGATATCGATTTGTTAAATTTTTGCTCGCAACTAATAAGAAAGACTGTTATTAAAGAATATAATACAAATTTCCCTCCAATATGTCATTTGGCGAGCTCTGCATATTCGCCATCTGCCCACTTAATCAGGGCGACGCGACGCGATAAGAGCGCAGGCCCGCGACCAGTCCTTCCTTGCCCCCTTTGAATATGAGATCCGCGACCCGGGTAAACCCTTTTTTATCCCCGCACGATACAAATGACCGTCATGAGCGAAAACTGTCTCGCCCCTCCTAACCGAATATTGTTCTAGCGAGTGTAAAAAGGTTTAGACCCCGAGTGTCACATGGATTCAAATCGGCTGGGCATCCGCCATTTACATGACGCCCCGTCTGAATAACCCTCTTTGTAACTCACTTACATTTAATGTAATGTAAACGTTCCACTTTGTCTTAGAATAGGGGTCGGAAACGTAAGAGATATTTTAGAGTTACTTTATAAATTTTGGGGTTGCCACTCATTTTACGATTACTACCTTTTTCCACATATAAATTAAATTCAAAAAATCTACTATTCCACTTTCATATCCACGATACTATGTATTCCAAGGGCATGCTTATACTGCAAAATGAATTTGTATCCTTTCTTTAAATTTAAATAATGTGTAAGGGAAATAAAATGCTTCGCCAGTGATGACATTCGGCACTGAGACGTGGTCGCTAACTATTGGCCTCATACACAGGCTGAAAGTTACGCAACAAGGCATGGAGAGAGCAATGCTTGGAGTTTCACTGCGTGATAGGATCTGAAATGAGGAAATCCGCAAAAGAACCAAGGACACTGATATAACCCGTTAAATTACCAACTTGAAATGGCAATGGACAGGCCATATAGCTCGCAGAACCGACAACCGTTCTCGAATAGTGACCATAAACCGGCAGACGCAATGTGGAACGGCCCCAACAAGATGGACCGATGATATAACCAAGGTCGCCAGGGGTGGATGGAGGCGGCTCAAGACCGCTCGCCATGGCATTCTATGGGGGAGGCATATGTCCAACAGTGAATGTATAAAAGTTAACTACCCGGTTGAACTTGCGGAATCAGTTAAATTCCTCGGACTACATCTGGATGCAAAGATGTCATGGAATCTACATATAGAGCATGTTAAGTCAAAACTTTCGTCAGCCTGCTATGCTCTATTACGCATCAGAAATTGTTTGGAGAGAACTGAAGTAATATCGGCCTATTACGCGCTAGTTGAGTCACACCTGCGCTATGGTATTCTTTTATGGGGTAATGCAGCACACATCAACAGTGTATTCACTCTCCAGAAAAGAGCCATACGTGCGATAGTAGGTATTGGTCCACGGCAGTCATGTCGTGAACACTTCCAAAAACTAGGGATATTGACCGTATATGCGATTTTTGCTCAAGAAGCTCTTTGCGAATTCTATTGCAATAAGAGCTCGGCCATATCCCACGAGGAAGTACATCGGCATGACACCAGGAATAAAACCCTGTATCTCCAACCGTTCGTAGCACGTACTGCCAAGTTCCAGGCGACTAGTCGATACTTAGGCCTCAAACTTTTCAATAAATTGCCCGAAAGATTAAAAGAAATTAAAAACATCGATATTTTCAAGAGATCCATCCGAGTCTATCTGCTTAAAATCAACATGTATGCCCATAACGACTTCTTAAAATATTTTGAAAATACATAGCATCGTATCTACCCATTTAATCTAATACATATTATTTACCGTTAATTGTTTTGTTGTAAACTGTTATCATATAGTCTATGTTTTCGTAAATTGGTAAGTTTAAAACTATATATTGTATATCATCTCTTGTCTAAATTGAGTAACTAATTTAAGATTAATTACTGTCATTCCTACACAATTGTATGGTTGTATTGGAAATAAATACCTTTTACTTTTTTTACTTTTCTACCGGCTGATGATGATGATGATGAAATCGCTTTCTAACAATACCTAGATAGGCATTCTGTCTTGAGAGATTCGGCGGGTTAAAACAGCTTCAAATTGGCATAGTTACACCTATATTTCCATATATATATATCTCTTTAGTCGCCCGTTACGCCCGAAAAATGAGTCTGCTGCAATAAACACATTACCTGAAATCGTAGACATATAGAATGAGCCCGATTGCGTTTTTTTGTGAACTAAAACTAAAATTAGTCCAAGCGAACGAGACAGAGCAATACTTTAGACCGGAATATGAAACGAACGATCGTCGATAAATACTACCTGTTGAACTTATACTCGTCCGAATAAATTCGAGCATATTTCGAGCGGTGTAAGATTTGACCTTGGCGCGGAGTTTTAATGCGAAAAAGTGTCAACCGGTAATCTCACACTCCAGTCTAGCGTATTGCCCTATCTCGTTCACATGGACTAATTTCCGATTTTAGTTCACGAAGAAACGCAATCGAGCCCAGAATCTACGTTTATTCAGTTGGTTGATATTGGTTTATTACTCATAGAGTTATCTGGCTACCGAAGCGAATTTTTATCTAACCGAACTTACAGATGTTTCCACATCAACAAGTTCATGTATATACTTTTTTCAAGAAAATCAAGATATTAAAAGCATTATAGAAGCGACCGAACTCTTTGAAATACCACCTAAAGGAATCTAACCTAACCTATCCTAGAGAGAAAACTCTGCTATCAGAAACTGACGCCATCATGTAATTTGAGCCTTTAGTTTGAGAGGTCGGGTCGCTTTGTTGGCGCTCGTACGTGTAACAGATGTGAAGTGTTAACTTTGAACTTTTAATTTGATCGCCGGACACATGACAGCGCAGCCGTCGCCTCGCTAACACAGCGTGACCAGAAAATTAATGTCACTTCACCAACTTTGTGTGTATGTGGCTGTTGCAAAGTACTCAACTCACACTTGAATGAATATTTCGGCAACTTTATTTTACCAGTATAGTAACTGTTATTTCACCATAAGCAGATATAGCAATTAGTAAATAATGATAGTATATTCCTATTAGTGAATAATCATAGAATATTAATACTATATTCATATTGTAACAAAATATAATCTACAGTAAAATTGACATCATGTACAATTAAAATGCCATAAAGTAGATTTAAAATATCTTATTAGGCCATATTGTAATATCATAATTTTGTAAATTTGACTACTTTTACTTGGACTGATTTGAAAATCATACTAAATTATTGCATTATCCACGTTCCTACTTAATGTATAAGAGGGGCACGCTAAAATAATGTTAATATGACAAATGTCAACCAAGTTTATGAAATTCAAAATGTAAACTTATAAAGTGATAAAATACTAATAATTCATAATATAATATTACCATTACTTAAAAAAGGAGGTATGTTTACAGTATCACACGTATTTTATTTCTTTCCTAGTGACCTGTGATATTCAACATTAAACATATTCTTTCGATCTGCATTACTATAAAGTTATAATCCCTCCATGTCTTATACGCTTGCAGTTTTTTATTCGTCTGCTTAATGCTATTACATAAATATATACGCTTTCACCGCTGCCACATATATACGCTTGGCCGCGAGGGGAAGCACACGCCTGTTGCTCCCGCGATATCTTCTTCACCGAACTTTTTCAGGTTGTCCATATTGGTTTTGCTGCCTATACTCCTAATAAAGCTCTTGATCTTCGTATAATGTCGCTAAGAAGATTGTTGAAGAAACTAATATATTTGCATTAAAAAATGTTTACGTTGTCTATTTATTGGAATGGGAAATACAAAATATTATAAAAAGTATAGAAATGTTTGCAATAAGAATACATTAATGTCATACCATATGAAATTCTTAAGGGGGCGTATAAGTTTTTTTTCATAGAGGAACAAAATAATCGAAACAAAGGTTTACAATACACATCTTTAGCATTTCTTAAGGGCTTACTTATATACGAGCAACACTGATAATAGTTAAATTCCGCCGTACATTTTAATCAAATATCAACGCCATCTGTTGGCGCTTGCTTCAACCCCGCCCTTTGTCGTGAAATGATTTGCGTCGCCCTAGGCGGTTGCAACGGAGCCGAACCGGGTTCATCCACCGGTTAAGAAAGCGCGCTTATTGTTTTTAATTATTAAATTAATATTCAGATGAAATAGGACCTTATTTACTTGCCGGAAGAGTCTCGGCGGGACACCATCGATTTCGTTTATTTCTCCTGTTGTTCTGGCGTTATGCTGCAATATTCGAATATTTATTTACAAGCAGAGATAAGTGGGTTAAATGGATTGATGTATCCCTGACTTGTCCGTGGCGATCTGTCTCCTCTCATTATTCATTATTTCATTCATCTTTCTTTGCGGCGATAACGTCGTGCGGCAGAGACAGACTCGCGGCCGACAGTGAATTATGGCACTTGGGAGGAAATTGAGCCGGCTTCTTCGCTCCCGCCTTCGGACACAAAGGAGCGCCGCGTCCGCGACCGCCGCCGCCACCACGCCGAACGACGTCGCCGGAATTATAAAGGGTTCATGCTCTTATCGCAGTACGTTAACAAAGATGTCGTACCACTAATTAGCATAAAAACAAAAACGACACGACGCGGAATAGGAAAATGTGGAAAGTTTTTCCGCAAATGGTTCAACCTTCGCCGAGGGATGGCATACGTTGTCGCTCAGTGAATTATAATAATGTAATAATAATTTATGTATTCAAAAAAATTACATTGAAACGGTTTTCATTGCAGAGTCTGTCTTTCTACTGATAGACTCCATATATGGCGATAATTTGTTCATATGCGCGTATTTATAGATTCAAGAAAAAAAAATAAACCTGTAAATGCATTAAAAATATCGAACAAGTATATATTAAAAGGAATAAAAAAGACGACCGCTGTTACAACAAGTAAACTATTAATATTTTTTTTTCTGTTTTTTTAAAATGAAATATTTGCGGTTTGTGAATGTATCCATATATATATATATATATATATATATATATATATATATATATATATATATATATATATATATATATATATATATATATATATATATATATATATATATATATATATATATATATATATATATATATATATATATATATATATATATATATATATATATATATATATATTATATAATCCGTTTAAGGTATTCAATGGAAATTACGTCTGTTTTGCGAAATGAATATCAAATTTTAGTTGATAAACATTTAAACTCACTGTGTTTTTATGTTAACATGATAACAACACATTCTCCTTTCTTATTTCAAGAAGCTCATAAAATAGTTAACAATTCTGTAACAGATTTACGAAATATTAGATTAAAACACGATAAAAAGTTCCTTAATTTACTAAAGAACTTTCAGAAAATTTGCATTATCCCAAGTAACAATACACGAAACATTTTGAATCCAGTTTCCATTTCAAATTACAGTCATTCCGATGTTAACAAAACAAGGAATTCAAATTCACTTCGAAATGTTATCCCAGCAGTTCACCAAGGTACTCTTTCCTCTCCGATGCACACCCTATCAGTAAACCAAATTACTAACAATATATTTCCATTAGTATCAGATTCCATACCAATACGTGCCACATTAGCAAACCAAATTAATAACAGTATAACACCATCAGTATCATATTCTAATAATATACAAGGTCCATCTCCTAGAGAAAAAAATGCTGTTAAAAACTTGTCATCCAAAGTAATTAACCACAATGAATATTTAGTATTATCTAAAGGTCTAAATTTCACACCGACTCAAAATGTGAACCATTTTAGTTTTGGTAATGATGTTGTTAAATTTTGTCGTAATTTAAGATGGCGCGAATTTTGGCATTCAAATCAAAAGAATAACAATAATAATATTAAATTACACAATGCACTATCTCAATTTCGTCCACACTCTAATAAAGAACCTCCTCCATTACCAAAAAATCATCCGGTAGAAAATTTTATTACTATTTTATTAAACAAAGTAACACAGCCATCTTTTCTAAATAGCCTCAAACCAACATCAAACTTGTCAGTAGATGAACGTGCAGCTCTTGAGAGTCTTAGCAAGGATACCAGCATCGTCATTTTGCCGGCTGATAAAGGTTCCACTACTGTCATACTTAACAAAACTGACTATGTTACTGAAGGCTTGAGACAACTTAGAGATGAAACTTTCTATAAAAAACTATCCAGAGATCCAAACAAAAATTTTGCAATGAAAATAAAAAAATATATTGAACAAAATAAATCAAATGAAAAATTATCAGACGAAGATGTTAAAACTTTAATTCCTGATCCTATCAGAACTCCAAATTTTTATCTATTACCTAAAATTCACAAGCCTAATAATCCTGGACGACCAATAGTCGCAAGCTTTAACTCTCCGACAGAAAGAATTTCGGCTTTTGTAGATTATTTTTTACAACCTTTTGTGAAAAATCTAAATTCTCATATCAAAGACAGCTATCATTTTATTGATATTTTAAAGAATACTGTAATTCCAAAGTCAGACGACCTATTATTTGTTACTATTGACGCCATATCCCTGTATACCAATATTCCTCATAATTTAGGATTAGAAGCCATTTCTTATTTTCTTGATGAGAGACCTCATCCTCAAATACCTTCTACGGATTTTCTTTGCAAATTAGCCGAGTTTGTCTTAACGTGTAATGCTTTCCCCTTTGAAGATGAATTTTATCTTCAAATTAAAGGGACTGCTATGGGCACGCGAATGGCACCTTCGTATGCCAACCTTTTCATGGGATTATTCGAGCAAAATTTTCTTCAAACGGAAAATTTAAAACCCATATTATGGTATAGATTTATTGACGACATAGTAATGATTTGGCCACACGGACAAACTACTCTAACAACCTTTCTTGACGACCTAAATAATTTTGGCCCTTTGAATTTCACTCATACCATTTCTAAATCACAAATTACTTTCTTAGATGTTGATTTAACAATTTCCGAAGGTAAAATTAAAACCGCGATTCATATAAAACCTACAAATAAAGAACAGTATTTACACTTTGATAGCTGTCATCCATTTCACACCAAGAGATCCATTCCCTATTCAATGTCCATTCGCGGACACCGTTTAGTTAACAACAAAGAAAATTTAGATAAATATCTCAATAATCTAAAGCAATCTCTTCTTGAAAGAAAATACCCTGTTCCTCTATTGGATAAACATATTCCAAACTCTGAAGTAAAATATATACCAAAACCTAAAATTACTTCAAATAAAAATAATAATAATAATAAAATCTTTTTTAGCACCACTTATTTTCCTGGTGCTGAGAAACTGCGAGATATATTATCTGATTTATTCCCCATCATTTCTAATGATGCATCCACTAAGGATATCTTAGATTCACCGCCAATTTTATCTTTCCGCAGACCACCTAATATTAGATCAATATTAAACAAAACAAAAAATAATCAAAATTTCTCTATTGGTAATAATACTTATGGTCTTCAACCTTGTGGTCGTCCACGTTGTAAAACTTGTCCTCTGTTAGATCTAAGTCCTTTTTTTACCAGTCCAAATACTACTAATAGTTACAGGGTTCCCTTTCATTGCAGTTGTATTTCAAAAAATATAGTATATCAACTTCTGTGCAGGACTTGTGATGCCTTTTATATCGGTGAAACAACAACACCACTTAATATTAGACTAAATAATCATAGGGCTAGTGTAGGAAATGAAAGCCAACTCCCAATATCTTTGCATGCCAGGGCACATAATTTATCTTTTGATCAATGTTTTAAAGTTAAAATAATAAAATGCCTTGGTGATAATGCACAAGAAAGGGACGTCAAATCTTGGGAATTGGCTTATATTTATATTTTAGGCGCTTGCAAAGGTTCCGGTCTCAATAGGCAAAATTAATAAGGTTTATCATATTATCATAATCATCAAATGCTTTTTATTTTAATTTTTATCATTCATTTTGAAATAACGTTTTGCACGGTTGGTTTCGGTACCTTAACTAAATCGTGTAAAATATTATTAATCCATTTCTTTTTGTTCGATTCCTTGAATTTAAATTTTCAACGAATTGTTCGATTTCAGAAATGTCACATATCTTGACGACGGCTGAGCCGAAATATTGATATACATTTTATAACAATCATTAATATTTAAGAAACACTAATCGCCTATTATTTTCCAGCATTCATTCTCGTCTCGCATTGTTGTGTTGCCGCTGTGAGAGACGGTGGGAGGCCATTTTGATCGGGTTCTAGTGCCACAGCAGGAAGCACCAGCAAAACACTGAGGGAGGAGAAGAAGAAGGCGTGGAGTCACTCCTGGTCACCACAGACCAGATAAGTGCCCTTTAATTATTTTATCATTTCATTTATTTAGTGATAAACATAATTTCAATTTGAAAAAATAATAATTTACACATTTACAATCAAATATTAAAATATTACCTAATTTTAATTATGTTGCAATCACATCCATTATGTACACTCATTGGTTAAACCAAATAAATTACCATTCACTTAAGACAGCTAAATTCACGGGACACGTTGAATTTCTTTCTAAATGTTTAGAAAACAACATTTGCCCTAAAGGGTTATTACCAAAATTTCCTTTAGCAGCAATTAGTACAGAAATTCAATATGATTTCACCGCAATCCGTTTAAGGTATTCAATGGAAATTACGTCTGTTTTGCGAAATGAATATCAAATTTTAGTTGATAAACATTTAAACTCACTGTGTTTTTATGTTAACATGATAACAACACATTCTCCTTTCTTATTTCAAGAAGCTCATAAAATAGTTAACAATTGTGTAACAGATTTACGAAATATTAGATTAAAACACGATAAAAAGTTCCTTAATTTACTAAAGAACTTTCAGAAAATTTGCATTATCCCAAGTAACAATACACGAAACATTTTGAATCCAGTTTCCATTTCAAATTACAGTCATTCCGATGTTAACAAAACAAGGAATTCAAATTCACTTCGAAATGTTATCCCAGCTGTTCACCAAGGTACTCTTTCCTCTCCGATGCACACCCTATCAGTAAACCAAATTACTAACAATATATTTCCATTAGTATCAGATTCCATACCAATACGTGCCACATTAACAGTATAACACCATCAGTATCATATTCTAATAATATACAAGGTCCATCTCCTAGAGAAAAAAATGCTGTTAATAACTTGTCATCCAAAGTAATTAACCACAATGAATATTTAGTATTATCTAAAGGTCTAAATTTCACACCGACTCAAAATGTGAACCATTTTAGTTTTGGTAATGATGTTGTTAAATTTTGTCGTAATTTAAGATGGCGCGAATTTTGGCATTCAAATCAAAAGAATAACAATAATAATATTAAATTACACAATGCACTATCTCAATTTCGTCCACACTCTAATAAAGAACCTCCTCCATTACCAAAAAATCATCCGGTAGAAAATTTTATTACTATTTTATTAAACAAAGTAACACAGCCATCTTTTCTAAATAGCCTCAAACCAACATCAAACTTGTCAGTAGATGAACGTGCACTCTTGAGAGTCTTAGCAAGGATACCAGCATCGTCATTTTGCCGGCTGATAAAGGTTCCATTACTGTCATACTTAACAAAACTGACTATGTTACTGAAGGCTTGAGACAACTTAGAGATGAAACTTTCTATAAAAAACTATCCAGAGATCCAAACAAAAATTTTGCAATGAAAATAAAAAAATATATTGAACAAAATAAATCAAATGAAAAATTATCAGACGAAGATGTTAAAACTTTAATTCCTGATCCTATCAGAACTCCAAATTTTTATCTATTACCTAAAATTCACAAGCCTAATAATCCTGGACGACCAATAGTCGCAAGCTTTAACTCTCCGACAGAAAGAATTTCGGCTTTTGTAGATTATTTTTTACAACCTTTTTTGAAAAATCTAAATTCTCATATCAAAGACAGCTATCATTTTATTGATATTTTAAAGAATACTGTAATTCCAAAGTCAGACGACCTATTATTTGTTACTATTGACGCCATATCCCTGTATACCAATATTCCTCATAATTTAGGATTGGAAGCCATTTCTTATTTTCTTGATGAGAGACCTCATCCTCAAATACCTTCTACGGATTTTCTTTGCAAATTAGCCGAGTTTGTCTTAACGTGTAATGCTTTCTCCTTTGAAGATGAATTTTATCTTCAAATTAAAGGGACTGCTATGGGCACGCGAATGGCACCTTCGTAGGCCAACCTTTTCATGGGATTATTCGAGCAAAATTTTCTTCAAACGCAAAATTTAAAACCCATATTATGGTATAGATTTATTGACGACATAGTAATGATTTGGCCACACGGACAAACTACTCTAACAACCTTTCTTGACGACCTAAATAATTTTGGCCCTTTAAATTTCACTCATACCATTTCTAAATCACAAATTACTTTCTTAGATGTTGATTTAACAATTTCCGAAGGTAAAATTAAAACCGCGATTCATATAAAACCTACAAATAAAGAACAGTATTTACACTTTGATAGCTGTCATCCATTTCACACCAAGAGATCCATTCCCTATTCAATGTCCATTCGCGGACACCGTTTAGTTAACAAAAAAGAAAATTTAGATAAATATCTCAATAATCTAAAGCAATCTCTTCTTGAAAGAAAATACCCTGCTCCTCTATTGGATAAACATATTCTAAACTCTGAAGTAAAATATATACCAAAACCTAAAATTACTTCAAATAAAAATAATAATAATAATAAAATCTTTCTTAGCACCACTTATTTTCCTGGTGCTGAGAAACTGCGAGATATATTATCTGATTTATTCCCCATCATTTCTAATGATGCATCCACTAAGGATCTCTTAGATTCACCGCCAATTTTACCTTTCCGCAGACCACCTAATATTAGATCAATATTAAACAAAACAAAAAATAATCAAAATTTCTCTATTGGTAATAATACTTATGGTCTTCAACCTTGTGGTCGTCCACGTTGTAAAACTTGTCCTCTGTTAGATCTAAGTCCTTTTTTTACCAGTCCAAATACTACTAATAGTTACAGGGTTCCCTTTCATTGCAGTTGTATTTCAAAAAATATAGTATATCAACTTCTGTGCAGGACTTGTGATGCCTTTTATATCGGTGAAACAACAACACCACTTAATATTAGACTAAATAATCATAGGGCTAGTGTAGGAAATGAAAGCTAACTCCCAATATCTTTGCATGCCAGGGCACATAATTTATCTTTTGATCAATGTTTTAAAGTTAAAATAATAAAATGCCTTGGTGATAATGCACAAAAAAGGGACGTCAAATCTTGGGAATTGGCTTATATTTATATTTTAGGCGCTTGCAAAGGTTCCGGTCTCAATAGGCAAAATTAATAAGGTTTATCATGTTATCATAATCATCAAATGCTTTTTATTTTAATTTTTATCATTCATTTTAAAATAACGTTTTGCACGGTTGGTTTCGGTACCTTAACTAAATCGTGTAAAATATTATTAATCCATTTCTTTTTGTTCGATTCCTTGAATTTAAATTTTCAATGAATTGTTAGATTTCAGAAATGTCACATATCTTGACGACGGCTGAGCCGAAATATTGATATACATTTTATAACAATCATTAATATTTAAGAAACACTAATCGCCTATTATTTTCCAGCATTCATTCTCGTCTCGCATTGTTGTGTTGCCGCTGTGAGAGACGGTGGGAGGCCATTTTGATCGGGTTCTAGTGCCACAGCAGGAAGCACCAGCAAAACACTGAGGGAGGAGAAGAAGAGGGCGTGGAGTCACTCCTGGTCACCACAGACCAGATAAGTGCCCTTTCATTATTTTATCATTTCATTTATTTAGTGATAAACATAATTTCAATTTGAAAAAATAATAATTTACACATTTACAATCAAATATTAAAATATATATATATATATATATATATATATATATATATATATATATATATATATATATATATATATATATATATATATATATATATATATATATATATATATATATATATATATATATATATATATATATATATATATATATATATATATATATATATATATATATATATATATATATATCTTATGCTTTTGCTAATGTTATACAATTTTATACAAGTTTACCTTATTTTGATATTATTATATAGTCTTTAGTATAAACTTCTCTGCCAGAAATTAAGATTGAAGTATCTTCTTTCATTTCATTGTGCATTGGAGGTTTTTTATTTTTATTTCGATTTAATGGCTCGTTGATAACTAACGCAGCCTAATAATGTCATATTTTAAATGTTGGAAACGTTCGAAATTTTGAATTATTTCGAAACGTCATCCTCCATTTATGAAACGGCCTTTGCCGATGTGATCAAAGTGTTTTATTTTAGTTTTTTCGCTTTAATTCGCCTCAATTGGAGGCATTTTGTGTTGCAAAAAGGAAAAAGCTCGATTTTTGAGATATATGGATGATGAGTGATCGTTCGTCGACGGTAAAGGGACCCATAAACTAACATGCACAATCGAAAGCCGTGCACATCCGTAAGTATATCTCATTCAAACATAAGCGTTTCCCAATCCAGGCTGGGATTTCCTTCGCTGCTATTCAAGTAGCGTTTACTAATTTTATTTTTCTGCGAATCATCATCCTATGAACGGATTATTTACAAAACCTTATCAAATATAAAAATATTATACAGTTTTTTTACCATGTTTCTTTATGCATTTGCTAATGTTATACAATTTTATACAAGTTTACCTTATTTTGATATTATTATATAGTCTTTAGTATAAACTTCTCTGCCAGAAATTAATATTGAAGTATCTTCTTTCATTTCATTGTGCATTGGAGGTTTTTTATTTTTATTTCGATTTAATGGCTCGTTGATAACTAACGCAGCCTAATAATGTCATATTTTAAATGTTGGAAACGTTCGAAATTTTGAATTATTTCGAAACGTCATCCTCCATTTATGAAACGGCCTTTGCCGATGTGATCAAAGTGTTTTATTTTAGTTTTTTCGCTTTAATTCGCCTCAATTGGAGGCATTTTGTGTTGCAAAAAGGAAAAAGCTCGATTTTTGAGATATATGGATGATGAGTGATCGTTCGTCGACGGTAAAGGGACCCATAAACTAACATGCACAATCGAAAGTCGTGCACATCCGTAAGTATATCTCATTCAAACATAAGCGTTTCCCAATCCAGGCTGGGATTTCCTTCGCTGCTATTCAAGTAGCGTTTACTAATTTTATTTTTCTGCGAATCATCATACTATGAACGGATTATTTACAAAACCTTATCATATATATATATATATATATATATATATATATATATATATATATATATATATATATATATATATATATATATATATATATATATATATATATATATATATATATATATATATATATATATATGTATATGTACATATACATATATATATATATATATATATATATATATATATATATATATATATATATATATATATATATATATATATATATATATATATATATATATATATATATATATATATATATATATATATATATATATATATATATATATATATATATATATATATATATATATATATATATATATATATATATATATATATATATATATATATATATATATATATATATATATATATATATATATATATATATATATATATATATATATATATATATATATATATATATATATATATATATATATATTGCTACGTGCCCCGTTTATAATGGTTATATAGTATTGAAGGCAGATCGGATAAATGCCATTATGTCACGGATAATATCTAATTTTTTTAGGAAACCGTCAGGTTCCAGGGCGCCAATCCGTGATAATTCTAGGGATGGGGTTCACGCACAAAAAGCTAGACGCACGCCTTCGCCTAGCGGTTGGTCTAGATTATGGGAGGAGGAACGTCACTGACGGGGCCTCACTAGCTCAAGTCGGAATATGTGATCCTCAGGGGTGGTTTTTATCCCGCCTTATTAGTGGCGTCCTCGGAAGTCGGGATCGTCTGTGAGGCAGACGGGCGATCAAGTTGGATGGGGTATACTTGCTATGGATTGGAAAATATACTCGAATTATTTAATTATGGGCTATTAATTATGGACTGAATTTTCCTATGTTGGCTTTTGCAGATTATAAAATTTATTTAATTATGGAGAGCGTTTCGTGAATTCAACTCCGTACTCAATCCGCGGGAAGTAGATTGTAGTAAAACGGCGCAGCGCCCTCTATCTTCGGATACGTCGCACCGGCAATGGCCCCCTCCTTCACCTCCGCACCTACAGGTGGCGCCGGCGCTCGCCGCGCTCGCCGGGCCGTCGCGGCCCGCCTACTGATAACGAACCGGTCTGAGGTCGCTCGCCCGGCGCGATTTAATATCTTTTACAATCGGTCCGGAATTACTGAATGATAATTTAAATTGAAATTTATCTTTATTTTTTTGGGTGATGATTTTGGATCTATTTATTTATTATATTATCGAATTTAATTTCAAATTTAAATGACCTGTAGAAATGAATACTAAGGAAAATAGCTAGAAGTTTCGTGATTCTATCTTTATTGATTCGTGTTTTGAACGATTGACTAAACAAGAAATGTATAGAAATTTCCAAGACTAGAGTTCGTAGAATTTAAATGATAAGGCTCGGTTCGTCCGAACATAAATTAATGATTCTTAACCCTGTGAACTTTTCTTTTCTCTCCCTGGCTCCGCTTGCACGTCTTACGTCTCGAATTCGAATTATTACGAATTTTTCTGAGAAGATTACAGAATTACCAATTTTTAAACCTTTTTATTAAATGAAACATAATGCCTTACAATGGAGTTTTTATTATAAAGAAGAATATATTTTACGAAAATTTATGGTACATGTTACGTTCCTGTGCATAGGTTCTCCGATCTTTCTATATAATTTTAATTAATGCGCATATCAAGGCCGAATTAAGTTTCGAAGGTTTTATGAGTTTTCTATCGAGCTTCGAGTGATTTTCGTGATTGAAATTCAGGGTTTCGGATTTTTTTTTAGGAGTCGGGTAGGCGTTGAAGTCTGTCGGTATCGGGATGCGGGTATCTCCTTCGGTTGAACCGTAGGTTTTTCTAGAGAGACGTCGATTGATAATGATTGGAAATGATTTATTCTTATGTTTAGGATTATGGAAATGATCGCTTAAATTTTATGTTACGGTGGAGTAAGAATTTAATGGAGTTTGGATAAGTCGGGAATTTATGTTTTATATTTTCTAGATAAATGTTTGAATAGGAATATTATTTATCGGGGACCTGACCTTGGTTCTATCTTTTTACTGGGTAAAGATTTTTTTAATAAAATAAAGTAAAATAGTTTAGATGATTGATATTTTGTATTATTGAGACGTGATTTGAAAGATAATATTTTCGAGATTTTGGACTTGTACTTTGGGAAAGAGATTCAAAAATTAGCTTGCGATTTGGGATTTTGTTTCGTGGGGTAGAGACTTGAAAGAGAATATTTTGAGGGGCCTGATATCGAGGGGATTGTACTCCGAGAATACGGTATTATAGAAAGGGTTTCGCGGGTCGACTTTCACCTTTTCGACCTAATGGGGGGTAGCACATTTTATGAAAATTTAGGAAAAAGTGAACTATGCACGTTTATTCGGCGGACGAGCCGGCTATGCTATTTAATCTATTTCTATCGGTAGAACGTTATAGTTAATTTTAACCTAACCCTGGCCTAACGGCGATATTACAATAACCTGGGTTCCTTTCGAAGCGACGCGGTTTCTGGCGTCTGCTTCACATTAGTTTAATTATAAATGGATTTTAAAATTGTAATAGAAAATTATAAAAGAGCGAGAAATTAAAAGAAGCGAGAATAGAGGCGGTTAATGGTACAGTGAGCGACTTGCCTTGTAGGGTTGAGGATTCCTCGATGGCCTGCCCAGGTGTTACACTGAATTTAGTAAAGATTCAAATGCTTCTATATCTCGTACTGGCTTTAAATAAAGAATTTTAATCTGCAGTGGCTGGATGCAGGGTAGTGAATGAATCGGGCGCGCCGCGCCGCCATAGCGGGCGCGCCCTCTCCGAAATATCGACCGTCTTCCTCGAGGTCCGGTAGCCAAAAAAAAAAACTATTACCCGCAATGGTAATACTGAAAAATCTCTCCGCTGCGGATGAGCTGACTAGTGACGTACAAAAACTAACCGTCGATTGCACGGCAAGTTTATACAATGAGTAGGTTTGCTTAACTAGATTAAATATTTTATAAGTATTAGACTATAATGGTATACTTTCTAAGTATAGGGTAATGCAGCAGCATTACATGCCGGGTAGATAAAAACGTCACCGTCCACGGTGGCATTAACAAAAAGAAGCAATAAACAAAAAGAAACAAACTATACTACGAGTTGCTACGCCTAACACTTGCTACGAAGCGTAGCTGCTGGTGCGGTACTGTATTTGTGCTTGGATTTAACAATTACTTATTATTAGTTTTTTTTTTACGTCCTATATATTATACCTAAATTATTTTATTGTGATATTTACGATTATGTAAGTTTAACTTGACAAGTGAAGAAGATGGAAAAGTTATAAGTTTTGGTTTAAAGTTCTATTTTTCTAAGTATTAATATGGTTTGTATCCTACGCATTTGATTATGATTTATGATGTAGATTATGAGATCGGAAAGGAAATATATGGAGTAATATGGAAATGTCACGGGTATTTGTTGCTAGAAGTTCAGTCATGGAAGTCACTTGCTCGTTTTTTAACGTTAAGTGGATATATAGTCTGGATATGGCCCTTTACAATTTACAAATTTAGATGTAGATCGCGTTGACATCCTTCCGGTCGCATCCTGGGTCCTGTAGACGTCTAAGTGTGTCCTCGAATAATGGCTGATCGTCGGTTTCGTCATGACACTCCAGGGTGTCGGCTGCAGCGTGGTATACGTCACCTTACGACAGACAAGAAAATGGAAACAAGCATTAGTTTCTTGAATTCCGCTACGAAGCCAAATTTCTGCTACGAAGTATAGAGTCTTTTTAAACTGTATCTTCCTATGCTACGCCACTTGCTTTGCAGTAAAGTCTATGTGTGCAGGAGCAGATTATAAAAGTCTATATGTTGGGTCATTAAGTTGAAGTAATGTTGTAAAATTCGGGTAATGAATTAAAATTTGACACTTCGCTTTATAAAGTCTTGTGTACTATTACGTTGTCGTGGTAATTTTCCTCGTAGGTGGCAATTTATGAACACTTTGCTTATGTAAGTCCTGTGTAGAATTGATTAATACGGGAACTTGAATAGGTGGCTTAACGGTCTCAACTGTCCATTTCACTGAAATACCGTAAGATATTAGACTCGAATTACTTGCACTCTCACTTTTAACGATAACTAACTGAATGGCACTTTCTTAGTGTCTTTCACTCAAAGAGCATCTGGGAAAAGAGCTGCATGCTAGTGGTACAATATATGCATGATATGCATGGTACTTGCTGTATTCCTGTGTGCATATCCATTATACGGACGTCATCGGGTACGCTGTTTGTACGGCGACTAGTGGTCCTCTGGTGTTGGTCATCTGGTCTGAAGTCCTAATGTCTATAGAGGTAAGGAAAATGTGTCTTTTACCTGCTATGACTGCTTGTAGTTATAATTTCCGGATCGCAAGTTGAATTTAACGGTGTTCTTCCTTGGACGATCGGTAGTAAATTTGTCGTATCCAATTGATTAGCGTGTAGATCCCTTTATAATTATTGGGTCGATATTCGCTGCATCGGTTCATCATAGTAACGTCGTTATGAGTATGGCCTTTTTTGCATCGTTGCTCCAATTTTTCTGGAATTTGAGAAAGGTATGCGGCATCATCTTGTCGAGATACTAATGTTTCTTTATCTGGTACTACTAGGATGGGTGAGGTAAGAAGGATAGGCTTGTTTCACTGTACCATGAGTAGGTATTGTGATATCCTCGTTTACAAACAATTAACTATATATTTCCATTTTTATTCAATTTATACCCTTGTGTGATCTTACAATATTTTATTCCTCAGTGGAATGTATAACA
Source organism: Micropterix aruncella (assembly GCA_944548615.1). Classification (NCBI taxonomy): domain Eukaryota; kingdom Metazoa; phylum Arthropoda; class Insecta; order Lepidoptera; family Micropterigidae; genus Micropterix; species Micropterix aruncella. The sequence goes on along the minus strand of OX155968.1, from coordinate 18,417,472 downwards.
GAATGACAGTTATTCTATTTGCTATTTCCTTTCCTAAAAAAATTTAAATAAACAGAAATAAGCTAGCATTAATTTTCTATGTACTAAGTTGCTATTACTATGTATGCAGTTAATATTATGTGTCCGATTAGGTACATATGGTATACAAATCAGTACTCTTTATTGACGGAGTTACTGTAAAAGTTCTTATGAAACAGCGTTACTAATATTTAAAAACAACATTTTATCTAGACATAATGACCTGATTAGTGATTATACGATATTTATATACATACTTATATTCTATGCTGATATGTACGTTTGTAGCTCTCTTTTTCCTTTCTTTTTTACTGACTTTAATAATATGGACGCAGACGTGCGTGTGCGTCTTCTGCACTTTGATGTAATAATTTATGGATTATAAAGGGGAATGAATGTGGTCCGTTAGCGAGATGCGCTACGACCTTTGATTAAACTTATAAAAATGTTGTGCAATGGTTAAATTTTTATCGATTTATTGTGATATTTTATATATGGGGCTTGATTTTATTTGCATTTTATTTCTCCTCGATATCAGATCTCTCCTATATTTATTTTTTAATGCCCTTGTTGTATTTTATTATTTTTTATGACTTTTAGGCAAAAAAGGGGGGAAAAAGGGGGAACCGGTTATAATATTGAACTTGATTTAACGTCATTTTGGGTGTAATATTTAATCATGGATTGTTTTTATCTATATGTGCATTGTATATTTGCATTCGCGCATTGGCGCATAAATAATATTAGGAAGACTATGTGTTCCTTATTAATAATGTATATTCTTAATATATATAATTTTGCCGGTTTGTTTATAATTTTGTGTATGTATATTTTGGGGACCTGTCTGAAGTATACAGACTCGGGTTCACGTAATTTTAATTTGCGAGACCCATGATCGACCGTGTTTTTATTTATGTATTTTTTATAGGGTTTGTATATTATGTGAGTAAATGTTGCTATTTATTTGCTATTCTTTTAAGTATATTGGAATGTAATATTTTATATGGGCTTTGTCATGTATTATTGTATAATTTGTGTTTTTATTTTTTATAGAACCTTGTTATTTTATTTGCTTTTATTTGGACGGGAGGACTGAAAAAGTATGCGCGCTTTTCGCGACAATACCACAGTTTTTGACTTTTCAGTCATTTTGCTCATGATGGTATGTAGTTAATATAGAATGTCTAATATGCGTTGTTCCGCTAGATATTCCCTAACTGTTTAAGATTTGTGAGATCTTTGGTATCCAATGTTTATATTGTATATAAATTCTGTCTGATGGTAATTTTCTTAGTCTGAGTTGCGATAATAATTTTCAGTATTTTAACATAAATTTTCCTCTTTCGTGGCTCGTTCATTCTAAATTCTTACGTCTACGTTCAAAGCCTACCTGACATACGATCCTTTCATACTAAAAATTTTCTGTCTCGTACCTATTTTACTATTCTTGACTTAATTGTGGGAAAATATATTTACTAAAAATGAGGGAGTAAATTTATACAGATATTTATATGCAATTAAGATCGGTGTGTATATCATTTTTTGTGGAGCTTTCAATGGGCAAACTAAATTGAGCTTTATACTAAGAGTATCATTACGGTTAATCTATGGGGGGGTGTTTTATTATGAAAACTTTCATGGTATGGAGTGACTCCATGTCCTGGCAAATGCCGGGATCGAATAAAGATTTTTCTGTAGCTGTTCATGTCGAATTCACAACGGTTTTGTGTACGGAGTTCTAGTCGCTACTTAGTTCTGCCGACTTACTCGCCGCGTCATCGAATAATAATGACAATAATATAATATAAATGATATTCATAGTGGTATTTGTGCAACAGAGCTGACATGTTGATTTTAATTCTACGCTGACAGTTGATGTACATATACCCGGAAACCAATGGTTCCAATGGTGTTTCTGTCCAATGACGGGCTATATAACCACCAAACCCAATAAATAATAAAAACCCGGATATTCCGGAGGTGTTTTCTCTCTATATATGGATGGATAGCACCGAACCTAATATGTATATAATAATGGTATATCAAGGTAGAGAAATATCTTTATTCTTAGATCGGTCCGTAATGGCTCAGGCAAAGGGACGTTATTTGTTTATTTTTGAATTTATGATTTTATTTTTATTTGGTAACTATATGACCTTTATTTTTTTAGATTTATTTATTTTTTAGGAAGTTTTGAAATTTGCATAAACGGAGAATGTTGTCTTATCGAGCCCGGTGATTAGCCGGGTTAGATAACTTGTAAAAAAATTTTTTTTTTTTATTAAAAAAAAAATTTTTTTAACTTTAAATTGTAAGTTTTGTATTTTTGTTTATTTTTGATGGGACAAGGCTCTTTGTATTGTTGTTTTTTATCTGATGTATTATTATTGTGTGTTTTTATAAGTCAAATCGATATCAATTCAATACATTTCTTTTAGTTTGTTTTATTTTATACTGTTATATATTTTATTAGGCTTTAACTAATTTATTATTTTATTCATTTTGTTAATATGTGTACATATATATTTATTGTTTTAATTTTTTGAAAATAACACTGAGGTCCGTTTCGTGCCTTTAATACTTGTTCGTAAATACCTTTTAGTGTACCATAATACGGTGTCTTCGAGTTTTCATAGCTTTTCCGAGCGGTTTATTTCTGTTTATGAGAGTATAGTCATTCCGACGACATCACAGCTACCATTTACTTAGACGCGTTTAATCGCTGGCGATATCTTTGATGTGGAACGTTCCGCGAGGTTTCCCATTCATGTCAGCTAATTCATAGGCGATTGGCGATTTTTTAGCGATAACTTTGCATTTTGTATACCTAGGTGCTAATTTACTAGAGAAGAAATCTATTTTCCTCGATAAGGTGTGGTTCTTTGCCCATACAGTGTCACCTACTGAGAATTGGATGTTTTTCCTCCTTAAATTATACCTGGCCGCGCTGTTTCTAAAAGCTTCCATTAATCTATCCTGCACGACTTCGTAAGTATCCGCCAAGGCTTCTAGTCCCTTAGCGAACTCCTGCGGGCTGTCGACTGCTATTTGGGAGTTTTGATCTGGCACGTACCCTAGCATTTTATGGTACCTTCCATCAACAAAAGGCTCTCGAGCAAACATTAGATACGAGGGTGAAAATCCTGTCGCGAGATTTACGTGATTATTTAGAGCATTTTGTATCAAATAAATGTATTTATCCCACATTCTTTGATTTTGGCCTGACAAAATTGATAGGCTAGTTTCTATTGTCTGGTTGTAACGCTCAACCATATTGGATTGCGGTGCGTAGACGCATCCGTAGAATAGTCTAGGGATTCTGTATTTATCGATTAGTGCTTTAAATGTTCTTGATCTGAAATAGGTCGCGTTATCTAACGTTATAACGGCCGGAGTACCATAAGTGAGAAATATATTGTTTTCTAGGTGTTTGTTTATATTCACCGACGTGGCCTTTCTTAAAGGAAATAGCCAGCAAAACTTGGTGAATACATCGACCACGGAAAGTATGTATGTGAAACCACTCATTGATCTCGGGACGGGCCCTATAAGATCGATGCTGATGGTATGCATCGGGGTTTTCACAGATTTTGGAGTGACCATCAGGCCCTGGGCTGGCCCTGTTCGAATTTTGTGGGCTTTACAAGTGTCGCAGCTTTTTATGTAGGATTTCACCTGCTTTTGCATTCCTGGCCAATAATAGTACGATTGCAGCTTCCGTAGAGTTTTGAATATGCCGAAGTGAACAGCGAAGTCTCCCTCATGTATTTCTTTCATCGCGTTTTTCCTGTCTGCGAGCTTTGGAACGATTCTCCATGGGTTTAGCAGTTTCTCGCCTCTCCTGGGAGCGTGGTATTTGTACAGTGTATTGTTCTCTATTTTGTATTCCGGGGCTGCGTATGGATCGTTTCGTACCGACTCGTACGTGCGATTGTACCATTCGTCTTCGCCGGATGTTGCTGATAGGGCCATGCATGGAATCCTGGAGAGCGCGTCTGCTACCACGTTCAGGCTACCCTTTCGGTGAATGATTTCCATATCAAATTGTGACAACAATGTGCTCCACCTTGCCAGTCTGCCTGTGGGGTTTTCCAATTTGGTGAGCCATTTCAAGCTGCTATGGTCAGTCACTACCTTAAATCTGGTGGCTTCTATGTACGTCTTGTAATGGAGAACGGCCCTTAAGACGGCCAACAATTCTCTTTCGCTTACTGAGTAATGCCTTTCCGCGGAGTTAAGGATTTGCGAGAAATATGATATGGGTAAGTCCATCTTTTCCTTTTCATCGTACTGGGTTAAGGCCGCGCCTATGGCGATGTCGCTTGCGTCGCAGCTTATTGTGAATTCCTTGCTAAAATCGGGACATTTCAGGATCGGGGCTGTAGTCAGAGCTTGTTTTAGCATGATAAATGACTCTTCCGCCTCTTCTGTCCATGTGAAAATTGTTTTTACACCTTTCTTTCCACCGGTTAGTTTGCACAGTGGTGCGGCTATTTTTGAGTAATTTTTCACGAATCGGCGGTAATATCCGGTTAAACCGAGGAAACTCCTCACTTGTTTTACACGATCCGGTCTCGGGAAATTCGTAACACAGGCTATTTTTCCTGGGTCTGTCCTCAAGCCTTGTCTGTCGACAATATAGCCGAGATATACTAGTTCTGGCCTGCAAAACTCACATTTTTTCAGGTTTACCGTCAGGCCTGCTTCTTTCAGGTTTTCCCTCACTCGTAATAAGGTGTCGATGTGCTCGTCGTACGTTGTTGATGCAATTATGAGGTCGTCGGCGTATGCGAATACCTTATTTCCGTACTCAGGTCCGAAGATCTGGTCCATGAGTGCCGAGAGGTCCGAGGATGCGTTGCAGACGCCAAAAGGCATACGTACAAAGGCGAACATGCCCTTTCCCGGTATCGCGAATGCGGTTTTGTAGATCGAGGATTTTTCTAGCGGGATTTGCCAGAAGGCTTTCGATAAATCGATAGATGTTAGGTAACGTGCGTTCCCTAAGTTGTCTAGAATTCTTTGCGACGATGCCATCGGGTAATGGTTTTTCACGGTTATCTCGTTTAATTTTCTCGAGTCTAAACACACCCTTGGGCTGCCATCTTTTTTCGTTACGACGAGTATCGGGTTGCACCATGGGGACTTAATTGGTGTGATCACCCCTAGCTTCAACATTTCGTCGATCTCATCTTTTATCAGCTTATCTTTTGCTGGCGATAACTGATACGGCTTTTGGCGGATAGGATCGCCAGTGGTAACAATTTTGTGCTCCATTAAATGCGTTCTTCCTAGGCCTTGTTTTTCGAAGGAAATGTCTTCGTACAGCTTCTTGACATGATCTAATCGTCGCATTTGTTCCGGCGTAAGATCTTCTATGTCCACGATTTGTTGGCATGTGGTATTATTTATTTGTGCCACCTGGATGTCGAGATTTTCTCCGATTGAGATTTTAACGTCGAATTTTCTGATGAACTCGATCCCCAGGATTACGTCTTTTTTAATCGTAGGACAAACGAGGAAATTTATTTCTTTCGACCTTCCTTTAAATATCACCGGTAAAGTCAGGTATCCGAGGATTTTTTGCGGCGTTCCGTCGGCCGTTGCTATGCGGTTTTCCGATTCTTTGATATTTTTTCCCAGTGACATGTACCGTTTGTGCACTTCGTCGCCCAATATGCAGACTGCGCAGCCGGTATCCACCAGTCCTTCATAAGATTTTCCCATTATGTTGATATTAGCGTGTGGACGGGAATCGTTATATTGTGGTTTAGCCGACAACGTATAATTTTCCACGGTTATGGCCCCGTCTAATGCCTGTATCCGTGGGTGTTCCCGTTTTTTGGCTGGTTTTGCTGTTGAGTTCCGTTGCATCTTACGCAAAATCGCGTGAATGTATTTTGCAACTTGCAGTTAAAGCACATAGGATTTGGGTACTTTTGGCATTCTCTGAAGGTGTGTCCATGATTTTCGCATTTCTTGCAAAATAAAGCCTGAGGTGAAGGTCTCTGGGGGCGTCTCTCGAAGTTTTGCTGACGATGTCTGTCGAGTGGAGGATTTTCGTAGTTGGAATTTCTTTGGAGTAGCGGCGGTATGTCGCGGCGAGGTCCGAATCTGTCGTTGTGCGGAATCGCAGCTACTTCATCTTGACTGCTATTACTATCGCATACGTACTGCTCGTCCACGGCTGCCATCGGTATTTTGTTTTGCGATCTTGGGGACAGTGATTGACGTTGCTGGGTGCTGTTTGTCGCATTTGGTGCTGGATTTAGCGCGTATTGTTCGAAATTTTTCGCCAAGTCCAATAATGTTCCCACGTCGTCCAGTCTGGTCGTTCCCAGTAGAGTGTAGTACAATGGAAGGACGTTCAATTTAACAATTTCGAGTATTGTAGCATCTCGTAGTCTTGGAGACAGCCTCGTGTTCATGGTGTCTATGCGTGTAACGAAGTCGTGCATAGTTTCTCCTGCGATTTGTTTTGTGTTACGCATTTGATTTTCGAGCCTCGTTTGGTAATTGAGTGACTCATATTTATTTATTAGCGCCGCCTTAAGAGTTTTCCATGTCGTTACATACTGTCTGATGCTGCGAAACCATAATAATGATGATCCCTCTAGTAGGTCCGTAAAACCTTGGATGAGCTCCTTTTCAGTTACTCCTCTAGCTTGCACCTTATCCTCAACTATATCGATGAAGTCCAGGATGGGAGTGGATCCGTCGTATTTCAAGTTCCATTTATAAATGCTGGGGAATGTCCTATGTTTTCCGATGTCAATAGGTTGGAAGATATCTGATGCTGATGCTGTATCTTGAGATTTTTCTCTGTTCCTCGTGTCTGATCCTTCCTCGTTTCCGATATCGTATGCTTCACTGATCCTTGAGTTGTCGTTCGATTTTTTGTAGGTTGTGGGTTGTTCACGTCCTGACATGTTTACTGTATTGAGTTCTCCGGTTTGTTGTTTTTTCAACTGATCTGGAGTTTTTTGAATAGGATTTTCCTCACTGTTTTTGTCTGGCGATTGCTGGCGGTTCCTTGCAGCGGACCTTGTTTTCCTTGGTGCCATGATGTCACTCTCAAAATCGGAGAAAACGATTTATTTTAAATCCTTTAGGTGTAACGATCTACTAAGTGTTCTGTAATTGTTTCTTAATTGTGTTGTAGTGTGGTATAGTGTTGGTCTTAATGTTCTTATTTATTGGCTATGCGTGAAGAGATAAAGCTAGAAGACTATATCTTTGTATGGAGTAGCGAATTAAATAGTAAAAGAAATAAATTTAAACGAAACAAAAAAAAATTTGAAACAACCTGTATGTGTGTGAGTAAGTGTTGATTGTGTAATCAAAGTGTTGACGTATGTAATGTGTGTTGAAAGTAAACGATGTGAGATTATAATTAAGATTTACAATGATCAAATTATTATTTTTTGAACACCCTGTAGTTATGAAGATGTAAATAGACTTGAAAAAAATTGTAGACGAAGTGTTGATGTGGTGTGAGTGAGTGAATGTTAATAGAAACGACAAAGAGAGAAAAAAATGATTAATGTTTGGATTTTGCGAGTTTTTGCGAAAGTATTTTTTTAGACACCCTGTTCCGTATAAAATGTTTACTCTAAAGTTTTGCGAAGTAATAAAAATGGTAACCGTTCCAAAGTTATTTTTAACGATGATTTCCAGCTGAAATATAATGTTTGGTTTGAAGTTATGATGCTGTGATGTGTCGCCTGAAATAAAACCTTTTGCACAAAATACTCGAATAACAGTCGTATTATTTTATGGTACCTATGGTTCTCACTTACTCCTGGGCTGAAACTTGAGGTAATATGAAGGCAAGAAAATTTAATTGGTCTCCTTTCCTTCGATGAAAGCTGAAATAAATTTCTATATCTATGCACCTTGTATGATGTTATTTTATTTTGTTTGATATCGATTGACAAGTGGGTTGATTGAGAAGAAGATCAGGGTGGGCTTGGGTGGGTTAAATATTTGGTACAGGTATTTTGTAAAATTTTAATATTTTTATTTATTTCCGGATTTAAATGTATTGAAAAATTTTTGGTTCCGTTTTATTTTTTTTTTAAATAAAAATCTATATATTTTATTTAAATTTGATTGTATGGTAATATTTATTTTTGAAATTATATATATTTTGATTTTCGAGATATGTTCGATGTTATAAATCGAAGGGAGGGTTTGGGTGGGAGAGTGAAGTTTTAAATTTTATTTAAGGAAATTGTAAGATATTTGAAGACAAAATGAAAAGAAAACTGGTACGCCAAAATTAGCTGATAATAAATTAAATTCTATCTATGAGCCCCACGTCTGGGAGCCAATTTTTGCTACGTGCCCCGTTTATAATGGTTATATAGTATTGAAGGCAGATCGGATAAATGCCATTATGTCACGGATAATATCTAATTTTTTTAGGAAACCGTCAGGTTCTAGGGCGCCAATCCGTGATAATTCTAGGGATGGGGTTCACGCACAAAAAGCTAGACGCACGCCTTCGCCTAGCGGTTGGTCTAGATTATGGGAGGAGGAACGTCACTGACGGGGCCTCACTAGCTCAAGTCGGAATATGTGATCCTCAGGGGTGGTTTTTATCCCGCCTTATTAGTGGCGTCCTCGGAAGTCGGGATCGTCTGTGAGGCAGACGGGCGATCAAGTTGGATGGGGTATACTTGCTATGGATTGGAAAATATACTCGAATTATTTAATTATGGGCTATTAATTATGGACTGAATTTTCCTATGTTGGCTTTTGCAGATTATAAAATTTATTTAATTATGGAGAGCGTTTCGTGAATTCAACTCCGTACTCAATCCGCGGGAAGTAGATTGTAGTAAAACGGCGCAGCGCCCTCTATCTTCGGATACGTCGCACCGGCAATGGCCCCCTCCTTCACCTCCGCACCTACAGGTGGCGCCGGCGCTCGCCGCGCTCGCCGGGCCGTCGCGGCCCGCCTACTGATAACGAACCGGTCTGAGGTCGCTCGCCCGGCGCGATTTAATATCTTTTACAATCGGTCCGGAATTACTGAATGATAATTTAAATTGAAATTTATCTTTATTTTTTTGGGTGATGATTTTGGATCTATTTATTTATTATATTATCGAATTTAATTTCAAATTTAAATGACCTGTAGAAATGAATACTAAGGAAAATAGCTAGAAGTTTCGTGATTCTATCTTTATTGATTCGTGTTTTGAACGATTGACTAAACAAGAAATGTATAGAAATTTCCAAGACTAGAGTTCGTAGAATTTAAATGATAAGGCTCGGTTCGTCCGAACATAAATTAATGATTCTTAACCCTGTGAACTTTTCTTTTCTCTCCCTGGCTCCGCTTGCACGTCTTACGTCTCGAATTCGAATTATTACGAATTTTTCTGAGAAGATTACAGAATTACCAATTTTTAAACCTTTTTATTAAATGAAACATAATGCCTTACAATGGAGTTTTTATTATAAAGAAGAATATATTTTACGAAAATTTATGGTACATGTTACGTTCCTGTGCATAGGTTCTCCGATCTTTCTATATAATTTTAATTAATGCGCATATCAAGGCCGAATTAAGTTTCGAAGGTTTTATGAGTTTTCTATCGAGCTTCGAGTGATTTTCGTGATTGAAATTCAGGGTTTCGGATTTTTTTTTTAGGAGTCGGGTAGGCGTTGAAGTCTGTCGGTATCGGGATGCGGGTATCTCCTTCGGTTGAACCGTAGGTTTTTCTAGAGAGACGTCGATTGATAATGATTGGAAATGATTTATTCTTATGTTTAGGATTATGGAAATGATCGCTTAAATTTTATGTTACGGTGGAGTAAGAATTTAATGGAGTTTGGATAAGTCGGGAATTTATGTTTTATATTTTCTAGATAAATGTTTGAATAGGAATATTATTTATCGGGGACCTGACCTTGGTTCTATCTTTTTACTGGGTAAAGATTTTTTAAATAAAATAAAGTAAAATAGTTTAGATGATTGATATTTTGTATTATTGAGACGTGATTTGAAAGATAATATTTTCGAGATTTTGGACTTGTACTTTGGGAAAGAGATTCAAAAATTAGCTTGCGATTTGGGATTTTGTTTCATGGGGTAGAGACTTGAAAGAGAATATTTAGAGGGGCCTGATATCGAGGGGATTGTACTCCGAGAATACGGTATTATAGAAAGGGTTTCGCGGGTCGACTTTCACCTTTTCGACCTAATGGGGGGTAGCACATTTTATGAAAATTTAGGAAAAAGTGAACTATGCACGTTTATTCGGCGGACGAGCCGGCTATGCTATTTAATCTATTTCTATCGGTAGAACGTTATAGTTAATTTTAACCTAACCCTGGCCTAACGGCGATATTACAATAACCTGGGTTCCTTTCGAAGCGACGCGGTTTCTGGCGTCTGCTTCACATTAGTTTAATTATAAATGGATTTTAAAATTGTAATAGAAAATTATAAAAGAGCGAGAAATTAAAAGAAGCGAGAATAGAGGCGGTTAATGGTACAGTGAGCGACTTGCCTTGTAGGGTTGAGGATTCCTCGATGGCCTGCCCAGGTGTTACACTGAATTTAGTAAAGATTCAAATGCTTCTATATCTCGTACTGGCTTTAAATAAAGAATTTTAATCTGCAGTGGCTGGATGCAGGGTAGTGAATGAATCGGGCGCGCCGCGCCGCCATAGCGGGCGCGCCCTCTCCGAAATTTCGACCGTCTTCCTCGAGGTCCGGTAGCCAAAAAAAAAAACTATTACCCGCAATGGTAATACTGAAAAATCTCTCCGCTGCGGATGAGCTGACTAGTGACGTACAAAAACTAACCGTCGATTGCACGGCAAGTTTATACAATGAGTAGGTTTGCTTAACTAGATTAAATATTTTATAAGTATTAGACTATAATGGTATACTTTCTAAGTATAGGGTAATGCAGCAGCATTACAATATATATATATATATATATATATATATATATATATATATATATATATATATATATATATATATATATATATATATATATATATATATATATATATATATATATATATATATATATATATATATATATATATATATATATATATATATATATATATATATATATATATATATATATATGTATATGTATATATACGTCGCAGGGCTGTACACCCTGCGGCAGGTATCTAGCTGCTGTAGAATAAGTTGTTAGTTTTACATGGCACCTTCTGTGGCGAGGACTGCTGTGCTACGATAACCGCGATGGCGCTCTGCTAATCTAGCAGACTGCGCGGGTACTGCTTCCGAACTTTAGCCGATATGGTATACAGTGGAGTGAGCTGACGGATGTGCCCGTGCGGCAAGGTTTCGGCCCTTTAGTACAAAACGCGGGCGAGGAGATTTACGTGTTCTTCACTATTTCGCTGCGAGAGAGCTCACATATCACGTCGCCCGGCTAGATTCAGCAGATCACTGATAGATAGAGGGCACATGCAGCCCGATGCTTGTGTATTTTATAAGTCTGTCCCAATCGTATCTGCTTCCTCCTCTTTTGTTTGTGATTTAAAGCGGTTAATCGGTAGGGCTATATTTTATATTCCTGATAATCTGTCACACTATATTGTAATAGTCATGTGCAATGGAATCATCGTAATACGATTGGCCTTTGATTTTCAATAACTACAATAGTTTAGTGGCGACTCGCAACTAATTACGCGTTATGCGATTGGTAATTTTAATGCTTATTTTTTTGTGATTCGGTCTCAGTTTTGGAGTAAAACATCGTCTGAAATAAACTCCGTCGCTTATATTTTTTATATTTTTGTCGAAAATATTTTTTACTCTCTGAAGTCTGACGGCCACACCACGATCGGTCGTCCTTTCAACCGTAAGGGGATCACTTTAACGGGAAAAAATGGTATATTGCGGCATAATTAATGTCGGCATATTCCGCCGAAAGCTGGCAGTGACGTTTCATTAAAATTTCATGCAAAATTGAGTCTACGCAACGGGAAATAATGGGCACTCCACGCTTCGACGGATTGACATGTCGTGTCAATTATTATCAACGTCATAATTACTATTTCAAAAATCGAGGAATACTACCTCTGTGAAAAATATGGGCAAAGTTAGAGGAAACTTATTTGTCCCTTTTTCTTTAATATAAATTCTAAATCTATTTAATGAAATTTTATGTTAAATTTTAATGCCTATTTTATAATGGAATTGCGATGATTTTTTTGAGGACCATATTTAATGGAAATTTATTTTTATAAGTATTTTACTACTACGATAAAATAATTTATTGTACTATTATAGCCCTGTCCACCTTAGAGCCCATACACAATAAACGGGTCAATTTTAGAAAGGTTAACCGAGGTTTGGCACATGGGAATTACATTTGATACGCAGTTGAACTACCGTGCACACATTACAAATATTTGCAATCATGCTAGCAAAATGTTTGGTTTTGTTATTCGCATATATATGCAAACAGTTAATAATATTCATGTAATGTTTCTACTATATAATTGTTCAGTCCATAGCATACTTGAATATAACTCGGTCATCTAATGCACAAGTCAAAACAAATACGTTCAGATGGTAAAGCGTATTCAAAGAAAATTTTGAAGATATATTTATTACAGAAAATACAATATTAATACATACTTATTTCCGTCCAATTTTGTGCTAGGAATGGTAGGATACAACACTCTTGAAACGCGTCGATATATTTCCTTAGCATATAATTTAAATCAAGGAACTATTTATTTGCCAGAGATGCTATGTAAGTTTGAATTGTAGGTACTGGTAAATTTCAAAGCGAGGAGATCGCATCTAATGTTTAATGTACCGTACCATCGTGCAAATATTTTTTTAGACAGTCCAGTGGGGAGGGTTATAGCTCTTCTTAATTCCTTACCCACAGAAAAAGACATCTTTTGTATATCCCTTTGGCACCTAAAAAGGGATCATAATCTGTCTTTACTTAGTTTTATATTTTTATGTTTTTTTTCTTGTTTAATGATTAGACTATGATGAACTAATGATTGATGTTTTATACAAATTAATTCTCGTATAGTTACAAAAATAAATAACAACTGATTTATTAAATTTATCGAAAAAATTTGACTATCGGAGACGTCATTAACAAACGATCAATAGGCCAAACAAAAATCACGACTATCGTGTGTAGTCCAGACTCCATAAAAAAATCACAAAAATTCATTTTCCTAGAAATTTTACTTTAAATGTATATTCTGCAATGATAGGGGAAATAAAATAAATTATTTAGGCTTTCCTTTTTATTGCATGCGGAATATTTATTTATCATATCGCGTCAATAACACTTACTTTGTCATATTATACAACATAACATTTTAATTATTAAACAGAAGTTTTATTTGAATCATTTTTTTAATTTGAATATTTTGTGGGTGAATAAGTAAGACGAACTAAGTAATTTTTAATATGAACTTTTGGGCAAAACAAAATAGACTGGGCAAGTAAAATATTATTTATTAGCGATATTTTATTTACCGCTAGATAGCGCAGCGTGCTCAAAGATTTAAAATAATTTTTTCAATAGATAAAATTTACAAATTTAATAAATTAAAAACCAAAAATTTGTTTCATATTTTTTTTGTTTTCTCAAAATATTTTATCAAAACTTACTCATTTTGTCGTACTGATTCACCCACTACAAGGATGCCACTAATTAAAAACTCACCCTGTTGAAAGGTTTCTGTGGATTCATTCAAATATTTTTGAACTCTAATGGAATATTGAACTGTAATTATTGTTACAATCTAGAGAGTTTCTAGTAAACTTTAATTTTGCAACGGAGTATCCGGACTTGATAAAGATATAAAGGATGTGAATTGCCATGAATATTTATAATCGAATGAATTCATCAACGAACCTATGTTATTGTAAATGTTTGTGTGTGTTTTTTTAAGGTGATTATTTTGTTAGGCTATGATAATTAATCATTTATTATTGTTATTCATGTACTATTGTTTTATGAACAATTCTTTTTGTTTATACATGTCTGTACCTAATCCTTTTTTATATTTTGATTACTTTAAATACTATACCATAATTGATTTCGATTTTTTATTTTTTGAATTTGATTATTCTTTCAGTTATATTGTGATTGATCTTGATTCTTTTTAATTTTAATGTTTAATTTAAGGTACTTCGATAAATTAAATATTAGACTGCTTTAATTGTCGCTGTAATAATAATTACTAATTTATAGATTAAGCTGACAGTGCAGATTTAATAATCAGACATCTAAAAGTCTGCTTTAGAAGGCGCCTGAACAAGCCTAGTTAGGCGATTGTTTAAATAATAATATATTGTATCAACTTCTTGCAAACATCTCGAAGTATAACAATAATTGTTTTTAAGTATAGCAACAAGTATAACAATAATTGTTTTCTAGATGTTAAGGCAGGTTTACATTAGTTCACATAGGCATCAGTGTTAGCGCCGAGAACTGACTCACACTGGTAACATCAGTATAGTCAGTAAGGCGTAATTATTTCTTTACGATGTATTCACGTTAGTATATTCAGTGGAAAAAAATACTTCTCTAAAATGGCAGAGTTTGATAAGAATTAATTATTTGTATAGAAAATGTTCTTCTCTGCGGTTATAAGAGTTGACGTAAGAGTTACAAGGAGAGGTATCTAAAAAGAAACAAACAAATCGTGTCATTTTCGCTAGTCAAAAATTTCGACAAGACGTGACGTCACCCTACAACGCAGTATCTGCGACTGACCAACTACTGAGTTCAGCGCTTATTCTAGGTTTACACGGGTTTAAAAACTAATAGTACTTGTCATCGGCACTAATACCTTGCGAGTAAACATGCTGATTCAGCATGTTAGTGCTTAGTATTAGTGAAACTTCCAGTGCATGTGAATAGAAGCCGATCCTATTTACTAAACGACGAGCGACTACCCCTATTTCAAATTACTAAGCTACTTGTCGCTAACTCGCGTGAACAGCCGCAACAAATGTTTGGTGACAAATTATATGGAAAGTGACATTGTTTCTCTGTTTACGTGATATACATTTGCTTTGTTGGCGCTCGTACGTGTAACAGATGTGAAGTGTTAACTTTGAACTTTTAATTTGATCGCCGGACACATGAGAGCGCAGCCGTCGCCTCGCTAACACAGCGTGACCAGAAAATTAATGTCACTTCACCAACTTTGTGTGTATGTGGCTGTTGCAAAGTACTCAACTCACACTTGAATGAATATTTCGGCAACTTTATTTTACCAGTATCTATAGTAACTGTTATTTCACCATAAGCAGATATAGCAATTAGTAAATAATGATAGTATATTCCTATTAGTGAATAATCATAGAATATTAATACTATATTCATATTGTAACACAATATAATCTACAGTAAAATTGACATCATGTACAATTAAAATGCCATAAAGTAGATTTAAAATATCTTATTAGGCCATATTGTAATATCATAATTTTGTAAATTTGACTACTTTTACTTGGACTGATTTGAAAATCATACTAAATTATTGCATTATCCACGTTCCTACTTAATGTATAAGAGGGGCACGCTAAAATAATGTTAATATGACAAATGTCAACCAAGTTTATGAAATTCAAAATGTAAACTTATAAAGTCATAAAATACTAATAATTTATAATATAATATTACCATTACTTAAAAAAGGTGGTATGTTTACAGTATCACTCGTATTTTATTTCTTTCCTAGTGACCTGTGATATTCAACATTAAACATATTCTTTCGATCTGCATACTATAAAGTTATAATCCCTCCATGTCTTATACGCTTGCAGTTTTTTATTCGTCTGCTTAATGCTATTACATAAATATATACGCTTTCATCGCTGCCACCTATATACGCTTGGCCGCGAGGGGAAGCACACGCATGTTGCTCCCGCGATATCTTCTTCACCGAACTCTTTCAGGTTGTCCATATTGGTTTTGCTGCCTATACTCCTAATAAAGCTCTTGATCTTCGTATAATGTCGCTAAGAAGATTGTTGAAGAAACTACTATATTCGCATTAAAACATGTTTACGTTGTCTATTTATTGGAATGGGAAATACAAAATATTATAAAAAGTATAGAAATGTTTGCAATAAGAATACATTAATGTCATACCATATGAAATTCTTAAGGGGGCGTATAAGTTTTTTTACATAGAGGAACAAAATAATCGAAACAAAGGTTTACAATACACATCTTTAGCATTTCTTAAGGGCTTACTTATATACGAGCAACACTGATAATAGTTAAATTCCGCCGTACATTTACCGTACGTAATCAAATATCAACGCCATCTGTTGGCGCTTGCTTCAACCCCGCCCTTTGTCGTGAAATGATTTGCGTCGCCCTAGGCGGTTGCAACGGAGCCGAACCGGGTTCATCCACCGGTTAAGAAAGCGCGCTTATTGTTTTTAATTATTAAATTAATATTCAGATGAAATAGGACCTTAGTTACTTGCCGGAAGAGTCTCGGCGGGACACCATCGATTTCGTTTATTTCTTCTGTTGTTCTGGCGTTATGCTGCAATATTCGAATATTTATTTACAAGCACAGATAAGTGAGTTAAATGGATTGATGTATCCCTGACTCGTCCGTGGCGATCTGTCTCCTCTCATTATTCATTATTTCATTCATCTTTCTTTGCGGCGATAACGTCGTGCGGCAGAGACAGACTCGCGGCCGACAGTGAATTATGGCACTTGGGAGGAAATTGAGCCGGCTTCTTCGCTCCCGCCTTCGGACACAAAGGAGCGCCGCGTCCGCGACCGCCGCCGCCGCCACGCCGAACTACGTCGCCGGAATTATAAAGGGTTCATGCTCTTATCGCAGTACGTTAACAAAGATGTCGTACCACTAATTAGCATAAAAACAAAAACGACACGACGCGGAATAGGAAAATGTGGAAAGTTTTCCCGCAAATGGTTAAACCTTCGCCGGGGGATGGCATACGTTGTCGCTCAGTGAATTATAATAATGTAATAATAATTTATGTATTCAAAAAAATTACATTGAAACGGTTTTCATTGCAGAGTCTGTCTTTCTACTGATAGACTCCATATATGGCGATAATTTGTTCATATGCGCGTATTTATAGATTCAAGAAAAAAAAAACCTGTAAATGCATTAAAAATATCGAACAAGTATATATTAAAAGGAATAAAAAAGATGACAGCTGTTACAACAAGAGTAAACTAATGTATAATAATTTTTTTTCTGTTTTTTTTTAAATGAAATATTTGCGGTTTGTGAATTTATCCATATATATATATATATATATATATATATATATATATATATATATATATATATATATATATATATATATATATATATATATATATATATATATATATATATATATATATATATATATATATATATATAGTATATATATACTATATATATATATATATATATATATATATATATATATATATATATATATATATATATATATATATATATATATATATATATATATATATATATATATATATATATATATATATATATATATATATATAATATAATATATATAATATATATATATATAGTATATATATATATATATATATATATATATATATATATATAATATATATATATATGGATCATAGCGTACTGTCAATATATCAAGTAAATAGTTGTCTAAATGTCAAAATCTCCAAATGCCAATAAATAGACATAAATATGCTATGCTAACATAATATACCGTGTTGTGTCAAATAAAAGGTCTGATTATGTGTTTAGTGTCAATTTCGAGACATGCATAATATATATATATATATATATATATGTATATATATATATATATATATATATATATATATATATATATATATATATATATATATATATATATAGATATATATATATATATATATATATATATATATATATATATATATATATATATATATATATATATATATATATATATATATACATATATATATATATATATAT